>OY856188.1:129215591-129653180 GCA_963693315.1 Diogma glabrata
AAAAAAAATTAATTTTAACAACAACGTCTAAATAGTTCCCTCCGAAAAAATTGCTGCCTTTTTCCAATAAATGGAGGTATCTTTTTCCAAAATTTGAACTTCATAAAATTTTTTTTGTAAAAGAAAACAAGAAAAAAGAAAAAATTGGTTTTTCGCATTTTTTTCGAAAAATGTTGAGGTGAGGGTAAAAGTGGTCCGTACAAAAAGTGTAGATCTTTTTATTCCCTACAACTTTTACATATAACTCTTTTTGATAGGATGCACAGTTTAGCCAGAAATCACGAAAAACCCCTTTCAACCCCTAAAAACCCTCCCCATTCTCCCCCGGATAGCAGCTGCTGGTTCGATTTATGTTTCCCTCTTTTACAATATCGTGTTCTACAATATCCCACTGTCAGTTTGCTGTAACGAATTATTTTTTTTTTTTCTAATTTTTTCTCCTATTATTACTGGCCTATATGGAAGTTATTACCACAACTCCTATAATATCATAAATTTTAGATATTATTATATCGTGTTTATAATACTTCTTATATGCACGAAAAGGAAACCGAACATAAGAACGAACATCAATTGTAGCAAAAACATTGAATAAATATCTAAGACAGAGTAACTAGACATTTTTGAGTGAAGCATCTAATTTTTAGTATTGGTAATTCTAGCATTCTAGCTGGGTGGTACTGTTTACAATTTGCATATTTATATTTTCAAAACACATAAAGGGGGGTATGGTTTTAAAATTATTTTTTTTGCAGTTTTTTTAAATTTTTTTTTCTGAATGAACAATATGTCGAGAATATTGTGTACAAATTTTAAGTCAATCCTAGTAAAACTAACGGAGTTACAGCGTTTCAACAAGTTTGCAGTTTGAAGTTCGTGAACATTAGAACTCAAAATCTACTGAACCGATCCTTTTGAAAATTTGAACATTACTTCTTCACATAAATCAACAGGTAATCAGGAAGAGTTTTTTTTTTATTTTTTTCTATTTTTTAATAACAAATTAATCGCGATTTTTGAGCTAAAATCGCGATTTTCACTTCCAAGTGCTGCAAAAATTAGAGAAAAAAAACTCTTCCTGATTACCTCGAAAAATACATCACCTTCAAAACGCATATCAATTTTTTTGTTTCACATGATCCGGTAACGAGTTATAATGTTCACCGCAAAACCACTTTTTTTCAAGGCGCTTCTGGCTGATTTATCAATATTTTTAATTGAAATTTTTTTCTGACATACTTCAAAAGTTGTACAATAATATGTAATTAAATTTAATAAAATTATATTACTCATGTCGCCGCAAAAAAATCAGAAAAATATGCTTTTTTTCGTCTTTAAAACCATACCCCCCCTTAAAGATATTGTTTATTTAAAGTATAAATTTGGAGGATGCACGAAGAAAAATTTATAGGAAGAAATACAATTGAATTGTGGACAAAACTATGAAACTATTATAGTGTATTCTTTTCGGCTGTACTGCAGCCAAATTCTGTAATTGTGAAGCGGTGAAGTGATAAGTTTTTTAATGAAAAGAAACGAAGAAATTTTTATCACTTCACCGCTTCACAGTTACAGAATTTGGCTGCTGAACAAGTTCCAGCATCGAATTAGCGAAGTTTGTATTCTTTTGGAATGAATTTCAATACAAAAAAGAAATAATTCGGTGTTGGAACTGTACTGAAATTTTTTCGGTACAGCCGAAAAGAATACACTATTAGTGAATTCTTTTCTACTTGTTCGGTACAATTTCCGACTCCGATTTATCAAAATTTGTATTTTTTGTATCGCGTTTTTTACAAAAGAATACAAACTTCGATAATTCGGTGTTGGAACTTGTGCCAAACAGGTAGAAAAGAATTCACTATATGTAGCCCTTTGTTTTAATGTTCTTTTTATAAGGATTATAGATTTAGTAAAAACATAAAAACATATATACAAATATTTGTGATTTTGTTTCCTTAAAATATCTAAATAGAAACGTTAAAAAATTTCGTACATGCTTAAATCAAATATGTTCGTGATACTTATGGAAAAACTATACCAACAACGGCTGATTTGTTGATTTAGATACGGAGCGTTGTTTGATTCAATCACAAACGTATTCAATTTGACAATTTTCACTTAATGTACAAATAACAATCCAACATGATGGAATTAACCAACATTTTTTCTTTCGGTGTAGTGAATAAAGTTTTAAGTGTTATTGAGTAGACATATTTTGTGTATTATTTTTAACGTTGTGTAACTGGAAATTTCTACAATAAACCGTTGGAGTTTCGAAGCTGTTAGAAGAATTTTCTAGCTAGGAATATTGTTTGCTGTATTGTTTCCTGTTGTTGTGGAACAATTTAGGAGTTGAATACTTAATAAAATCTGGTGTGTTTGCTTACTAATCAGTGATCGAACTCAGAAAGAGATTGGGAATTACGTTTATCGAATTAAGAGTAAGGCCAATTCGAAGTAAGATTAGAAAAACGTAACAATATGTATGTGGAATGATGAATGTCTGGTTGTCCGTTGGTGGTATTGGTTATTCATTTTATTGTGAGAGAAAGAAAGAAAGAGGTTAAATAATGTTTCTGTATCCATCACTTTTTTAAAACCCAAAACACAATAATTGTTAAAACGTACAAAATTACCGCAATTGAAATAAACTTTAACGTATTCTTAAATTACCCCTTGGATTATATGAAATTTTTGTGCAATCGTGACATTTCCAAAACAATTAATAATCAATCAAAAACTCTTCTACACACACAATGAGCGTACCATTTTCGTATCAGAGCTCCCTAAATTCGTTTTAAAAATTTTTATTTTTATTTCAACACATTTTTCAAAATTCTATTCCTTCCTAAGTTTTACTTAAAAAGAAGTTACATTAAAATTACGATCAAATATTTATGACGTGTCGTCTGCTTGTGACGCTTGGAACCTCTCAACTATAAACATCATCGTAGTTTCAACATCATTATGTTCTCTTTTATATTAGATTTTAAATACAAAATAAAAGTTAAAAATTTAAAATTAAATTATTGTTTTTGAATGAAGAGAAAAAGTGGTGAAAAGCTTAAAATCATTTTGTATATCGTAAATTTAGAAAAAACATAATATTATTTTCACATTTTAAATAAGCGACATATTATAGAACTTGGGGTGATGAATGATTTTTCATTTCATTTTAATTACGATTATTTTGTTTAATCAAGTCAACTTAAATGAGGTTTATTTAACAAAATTAATACATGTATACATAATTAATGAGTACAATAGAAAATTATAATCGGAAAAAGGAGAAATGCTAATTGGTTGTAGTGTTATGACGAAGAACTATACGTCTTTTGGAAAAATCTGAAAATGAGGAACAAGTGCACCACGAATTGCGACACATTTTTAACACTTACATCTCATGATAACTCATAATCCTGAAATAAGTAAGCTCGGACTTCATAATAATTAGAACTTAACAGAAAATTTGTTAAGTTCTAATTATTATGAAACAAATAATAATAAACCATTCAACTATGACGATTATTTTTGGAACAGCGTACTTTAGAGAGTTTTGATCAAGTTTCTATTTCAACTTAATCAACAAGTTTGTTGCGAAAGGTTTCCATCCCAAACTCGTGAAACTCAACTCATAGTTTCTCATTTGAGTGATAATTACCTAACGCTGACGTACTTTAAAGCTTAGAGCTACTCTCAACTTTTTCTTATTTATTAAAACGAACTAAACTCAATCCCTAAACTCAACTATGAACCAGATATTGAGTTGTTTTTAGTCATGCCTTTTGCAAAAAGTTTTAAATAGAAAACCAAATGCTTTGGAGTTTTTTTATTCAGTTGTTATTGTATCTAAAACAAAACGATAATTAGGAAAAAAAATCTACGAAGTATTACTTCTCTCCATCAGCTGTACGATACTATTTCATATTTACAAACAATGAAAACCGACTCGATTCCTTGATTTTAAAGAACCGTGGTTTGCCAAAAAAATCATTCTCTTTGGAACAAAATACAATTGGTTTTAATGTTTCCTAAAGAAATATTAATTTTATTTTAACCTTAAAAGAAACATTATCTTTTAATCTTAAGAAAATCATTTATCTTACTTATGGAAGATCAGCTAAGTATAAATACAGAACAAAAATCCAAAATGTAGACCTATAAGAAACAGTCTCTGAAATTGATATATAGGTAATAATTGATGGACAACTTAAGGAGAACCGACGCTTCTATTATATTTGAAATATCAAGATAAAAAAAAGCAATCTTTAAGTTGAACACACATCGTGATTTTCCACAAATTTAATACCGCCAACAATCTGTATTTCTCTCTCCAACTTTAAACAAAACACACTGAACAACAGTTAAATAGGAAATACAAAAACAATTTTGCATAACAAAAATAAAACAATAATATTTATGGAAAACAGAAAAAAAAATTGAAAATTATTACAATGTAAAAATAGTTTGGAAAAACGAAAAATTAAAAACAATAAAATATAAAATTTAACTGTAAAGTTTCATAATTTAAAAAAGTTGGGAAAGAGAGACAATAAATTCATTATGCTAAACGCTTTCTACTTTTTGTTGAATTTACATATAAAACGATAGATTTGGAAAGTTGTGAAGATATCATGTTGCATACATATTGTCACGTGTTTCCACCTTACTTCGAATTGGCCTTACTCACAATTCGATAAACGTAATTCTAAAATCTCTTTCTGGATTCGATCACTAAGCAAAAAGACCAGGTTTTTAAGTATTTAACACCTTCATTGTTCCGCACAACAGGAAAACAATACAGAAAACAATATACCTCCTATCTAGAATATTCTTCCAACAGCTTCGAAACTCCAAAGGTTGATAGTAGAAATTTCTAGTTCACAGCTTCCAAAATAATACACGAAGTATTTCTATTTAATACAACTTAAAACTTTATTTATAATGAAAAGAAAACTTTTCCTTTATTTACACGATTTTATATATACGAAACAGCATTTCGATTACATTTAATTTATTCTGTCTAAAATTACTTGCTTAAATACTGAATTCCGTACAATCTAGAAAAATTGATCAACCGATCGTTAAACATCTTAAATCCGGAATGTTTCATAAACAAAATAACAAATAATATTTATTTGTCACCTATAACAGGTTATAGGAGTATGTCCTGTATAACTAGGTTATAGAAGACAAATCCAAAAAAAAATATTTTTTTAACCCTTACAAAAAAAAGACACCTTTGTAACGATTGTTTTCGCAATGATTTTCACTGAGCTTAATTCCGGTAATTCTCTAGTCGGTGGACCAAGGTTGGCTCAGCACATATTCATCCTCCAGCTATCTCTCCCGCTCTATGACCATGTAACCCGCGTTAATCCCTCTGTTATCCCCACCACATTCTTTACCTAACTAACACATTTCACACGCATGTACCAGAGCAATATTAAAATTCGAAAAAAAACATTCAGTTTCATCAAAACATATATTTTACGTTATCCAAACGGAAATATCAAAGGAATAATCATACGACAGAAAATTTAACATTTATATTCAATTTACGAACCGTTTCCGAATCTCCATGGCGAGTGGTGTAAACTTATACTCTTGAAAGCGGTGAATGCTCTGTACTGGAGGCGTCGTATAACTTTACCAATGTCTATGGCATCGGCACAACAGTTGATCATTTCTTGTATCACCAAAATATTAGATGAGCAGTATGACGTGATGGTGATATGACATCAGCACAGTAAATCAAAATAATTGTTATATAAAAATAGTTGATACAGCGTATGAGTTCACAAACGAATGCTAAATCTGATCAATCGGCAAATAAAGGTGGTATATAATATAATATTTGATACAGCGGTTGACTTTTCAAATATCTGTTAAATCGGCACAATAGATGATTATTTGTTGCATCACAAAAATATTAGATGAGCAGGATGACGTTATAGTGATTATGACATCAGCACAGGAATTCAAAATAATTGTTATGTAAAAATGGTTGATACAGCTGTTGTAAACCTTTCAATCGATATTTCACTTATAAAACTTTCAAAGTTAATTTTGTAACAAAAATTGTCTGTGTTTCACAATACAAAATCTTTAAATAAGTCAAAAGTGCAGATTCGCATATTTTTTATATTTATTTAATAAATATAAAAATTATGTGAACGAACTTAGTTTCTTGACTTGTGAATTTTTTGTATTGGGAAATCCTTTAAATTAGGTCAATTGTGTTAAATTGTTTTTTTTAGTTTTTAATTGGTTGTTTTTTTTGATAACGGGAAATAACGGTTTACAACATTTCCCCTACATTTAGCAATTATGAATTCGAAGAAATAATTAAAGTTAAGTAAGAGTAGTATTTTGTCAGTAGATTGAAGTGGTCGGCCAGTAAGAAAAAAGTTAACATTTTAAGTGTCAGTAAATTAAAAATTTAAGGTTTAAGTGTCAATCTAAGAAAGTGTTTAAATAAATAAAGCAATATTTTATTTGAAAGAAAGAGTAGTATCTTTAGTTATTTAAAATCTTTTAGCCCTAGACTAAGAGTCATAAAATTTGTGTTGGTGTTATATATTTATCCAAGCTAAAAGGGTATAACACAGCTTATGATTTCCCAAATGAATGTTAAATCTGATCGATCGACGAATACTGGTGGTGTGTATATAATGTTTGATACAGCGTTTGACTTTTCAAATGAAAGTTAAATTCAATCAATCGGCAAATAATAGTTGTATATATATATATATATTATATGATACCACAGTTGACTTTTCAATCAAATGTTAGATCTTTATTCCAACACGACCTGCAATGGCCGCTCACAACGGGCAAGATGTGACGTATATTGATAATTTGATAGATTTGTACATAAATTAACCAGGGTGTCACGCCCACACCATGCAGCTTCTAGAAAGAAAAACCAAAAAAAAAGGAAGTGGCCGACTCGCTACCAAAGATTAGCTACAATCCACACTCGTATTTTATGATTTGCCTTCCGTGTTTAGGATTACTTACACTCAACTAGATAAAATGTCAGACACTAACACTAATATTTAGTTATCACCACTGTTTTTAGATGTGTTCTTGTTACCATCCAATTACTTTCTGTCTTTCGTTGTTCACTTAGCCCATCACATCGCCTCACCCACAGCTCTCTTCAGTTTCATTCTCCAAACACACGCAATCAAAAAAAATCCACACTCCTCATTATCACACAAAAAGACTGAAATGTCACTCTGTCACCTTTCTCACAACTTGTGGATAATAGATGTATTTGTCTAACGATCTTTAGTTCTAACGATTTAAATGCTTTTCCTTTGTCTATGATAAATTTTGGAAAAATTTCGTTTTGTTTGCATTTTAATAAAAATATTTCTCTTTCTTTCGTAGTTATTCTCTTATTTGTAATAAAATTAAAAAAGAAATTAATAGATTTATTAGTTAAAAACTAGTTAAAAAATTAAAAAAGAAATTGATAGATTTATTATAGTAGACTTTGATAGATTTATAGTTCAACTTTTTTTTTTTTTTTTATTTAATTTATTGGCTGGAATCTGGTCCATATTGCCATGATTTACATTTATGATAGACCCTTGGTTAGGATGAAGAAAATAGGTTCATGTTTCTATATCTGAATATTGGCATTAGCAAGACAGTACCTGAAAATTAGACAGGTCTGTGCTAAATACCTCATCAGATACAGAATAGACTCACCAATTTTCTTAATCCTAACTTCGGTTAACATGAAAAAAATTACAAATTTTGATACTTTTAGGCCCAGAGTGGGTATCTTTAAGCCCTTTTAGAGTCTTGGCTGGACACATACAATCTATAATCTATATAAACCAAAATGTGTACTTCAATCTTACTTTCAAGTAAAAATTATTTTCCAAAATAACAATATTAAATCTAGAATGAATGAAAGTATCAGTTGAAGTTATACAATATTTAGAATACACATAGAAGTAAAGTCAATATATGCAATTTTAGAATATCCAAATTACATGATTATTAATGTTATTTATTTTTAGTAATAAATTGAATTATATAATATTATATTACTTTATCTGACATAATCAGTTGTTTAGATTAACTTTTTACTTATTTAACATACTGTGACTATATAGGAGTTAAGTTGAAATATGTAACATTAATATATCCAAATTAAGCGATTATTAGTGATCATTTATTTATAGTAATAATTATAAATTATGTAATATTATATTGCTTTATTTGACATAATTAGTTGTTTGATTAATTTTTTATTTATTTTAACAAATTCAACCTTAATTATTTAAATTATAATATTTAGTTTAAAGGTATTTACCTGAAATATTGCTTTTTGGGATAAAAGATAAAAATATAAAGACAGTTATGGATAGAGTTTGGCATCACAGATGTTCCGACCGAAAGAGCTCAGTCGTAGATCAAAAGTCAAGACCGATTTCCCTAAAGAAATCAATTATACTTAAAAAATAACTGGCATTGTTAAGTTTAAAAATTTCCTTTAGGCTATATGTCAGAAGAAAATCCTACTTAGATCTTATTAAAGCATATTTGTTACAATACATAAGAATGTGAGCAGAGCTGTCAACTGAATTACAACTAAGGCAAATATCATCATCAGTTTTTTTAATGAGCTTAAGGTACTAGGTCATTCAATAAGTCCGTAGGATGACACATAGATGGCGTTACTAGAATTTTTTCCATATGATTTTTATTTAGTACTAACCTTCAAACGATACGTGTATAAATTTGACAGCAATCTGACTATTTATTCGTGAGTTATAGCATTTTGTGTGAAGCAACTTTTGTTTTTGAAAAAAAATGGAAAAAAGTGAATTTCAAATTTTAATAAAGCATTGCTTTTTGATGAAAAAAAATACAGTGGAAACCAAACAATGGCTTGATAAACATTATCCAAACTCTGCTCCATCGAGACAAATGGTAGAGAAGTGGATGGCTGAATTTAAATGTGGTCGTACCAGCACAAAAGATGCAGAGCGCAGTGGACACCCAAATAAGGCTGTTATTCCAGAAAACATCAAAAAAATCCACAAATTGGTTATGAACGATCGCAAATTGAAGGTGCATGAGCTAGCTGACATTGTAAAGGTAGCAAATGGTAGTGTTTTTACCATTTTACACGAATATTTGGGTATGCGAAGGCTCTGTGCAAATTGGCTGCCGCGTGAGCTCACAGTCGACCAAAAACAACAACGAATCGATGCTTCGGAGGAGTCTTTGGCACTGTTAAACCGCAATAAAAGGGAATTCTATCGTAGATATGTGACAATGGATGAGACATGGCTTCACAATTACACACCAGAATCCAAAAGACAGTCAGCTGAGTGGACAGCAGTCGACGAACCGAATCCAAAGCGAGCAAAGACGCAACAGTCGGCCGGTAAGGTGATGGCGTCTGTATTTTGGGATACGAACGGAATAATATTCATCGACTATCTCCAAAAAGGAACCACCATCAACAGCGAGTATTACTGTGAACTTTTGGATCGATTGAAGGCTGAAATCGCAAAGAAACGGCCACATTTGCAAAAGAAAAAAGTGTTGTTTCACCAAGATAATGCACCGTGTCACAGATCGATGAAAACGATGGCAAAATTGAATGAATTGGGCTTTGAATCGCTTACCCACCCACCATATTCTCCAGATTTAGCCCCCAGCGACTTTTTCCTGTTTTCAGATCTCAAGAGAATGCTTTCTGGAAAGAAATTTAAGTCCAATGATGAAGTAATCGCTGAAACTGAGGCCTATTTTGACGAGAAAGAGAAATCGTACTATAAAAGTGGTATAGAAAAGTTGGAAAATCGCTATACTCGTTGTATCGCCCTCGAAGGCAACTATGTTGAATAAAAAAATCGAGTTTTGTCAAAATGTTGTTTTTTTCTTACTTATCCTACGGACTTATTGAATGACCTGTTTTTATTGTCGAAACAATGATTAGTTCTTAATCTGTTTATTTTTCTGATAGTGTGAGAATTCAGATCTAATTTATGGAACCAAGGCTTTTGTTTGATTGTAAAGTCAATATTATCACCATGAATGTGTCCGATAGTTTGTGTTTTGAGAACAAATGTTTCTTGCCATTCTTTGTATAAAACATTTTTATGTAGCTTGACAGATTCCTCAGGAGGAACATAAATATAAGTGTAATTCAGGCCAAAAGACCCCACTTTAGCAGCTGCGTCAGCTTTATCATTACCTGATATGTTGGTATGGCTAGGAATCCATATGATTTTAGCCTTAATATTGTGCCGTATGATTTTATTGATTATGAGTTTTTCATAATATTTGTACTTGGAGCTAGGTAGAGTATTGGATAAAGATGAACATGAACTTAGTGAATCAGTAAATATAATTAGATCAGTTAGGTTGGATGCAATAGCTAGATTGATCGCTTCCATGATTGCTATGATTTCCAAAGTTTTAATTGAAATTTTGTCCCGGATGGAGATGGATATTTCAGTTGAGTCATTCGCATAATAAATACCTATCCCTTAACCTGCATTCGATTTAGAACCATCAGTAAAATAACAATGAGAATTTAGTAAGGGTTCAATGTATTCCAAAGAGGCTTTGTTTTTTCTGTTAAGATTCCAGACTTCTTTGTTAGAGAACAATTTGTATAATGTGAGATCAATATTTAATTTATCTTTGTCTCTTTCAGAATTCCAAAGCTGAATATTAGGAGCTGAAGGAATTTTGTTAATTAATTGTCTGTTTTTGTTATATATAGCATTAAAATGGGGAATAAAGCAGTCAGAAGATATCAATGTTTGACCAATGAAGGTGTTGTTATAAATTTGGTTTATAATATATTTATATATATAACTTTCAATTTTCAGATTGACAGGCAAATCTGCTGCTTCTGCAATGACAGCAGTAATGGGGGTACTGTTTAAAAGCCCAAGGCAAAGCCTGAGACCACTATTAATAATAACCTGGAGAATATCAAAATGAGTTTTATTATAAGAAATAAAAGAACTGTATAATATTCTATTAACTATCAAACCCTTATGAACATTGATAAGTGTGGAGGGATGCGCTCCATATTTTTTATTAGCAAAGACTTTAAGGACGTTAATTACTGACTTGCATTTATTTTTAAGGACCTTATGATGATGGTTGAAATTTAGTTTATTATCAAAGTGAAAGCCCAAGATCCTTAATACAGGAAGTTCTTTTAAAGAAACATTGTTAACCATTAATTTAGTAGATGGTTTACGTTTATTATTGTGAAAATATATATAATTGGTTTTAGTAGTATTAATACTCAGTTTTAAATTAGTCAAGTTATCAATCATCTCCTGAAGAAAAAGATTAGCTCTATTTTCAGCTGTTTTATAATTAGTATCAGCTATTATAAAGTAAAAATCATCTGCATATTGAAAAATAGAAACGTTGTGCATATGGCAGTTATGAAGTTTATGAGTATAAATGTTAAATAGAGTGAGACTCATAGGATCACCCTGAGGTACTCCTGGACTAGTAATTTTATGAATTTTAAAAGTGTCTTCATCAAAGGTGATGACTCTATCAGTGAATCTGTTCCGGATCCAGTTGGCATAAGTGTATGGAATATTGATATCTATCATGATATTATATAAAATGTTTATATCCACGTTATCAAAAGCACCCTTTATGTCCATGCTGATCAAAAAGAAACAGTTTTTGTTGTTTTTAAGTTGATTAATTTTATTTAGTAAACAAAAAATCAAATCTCTAGAGGATTTACCCTTTCTAAATCCATAAGAAAATTCCGAAAGTATTGAATTATTTGAAAGGAAACAATCGATTCTCTTAACTATAAGTTTAGCCATAATTTTGTACAGCACTGGAAGAAGAGTAATGGGGCGATAGTTTACAACATCATTAGGATTCCTGTTAGGTTTAGGGATAGGAATCACTTTAGAAATACTCCAGTTATGAGGAAATGATTGATAAAACCAGGCTTTATTATAATGATCTTTTAATATTATTTTAAATATTTTATTTTACTTGTTATAAGTTTCGCAATAAAAAATTTATTGCGAAACTTATAACAAGTAAAATAAAATATTTAAAATAATATTAAAATGTTTCGCCAAGTGCCTACAGCGTCTTCAATTATGGATATGATCTTTTAATTTATTAACGTGTTTTATATCAAGGTTTTTAATGATTTTATAGGATATTTGATCAGAACCCGGGAGGGTATTTTTAGCTTTATGTATGACATCTAAGATTTCATCTGTATTAAATTCATCACACAGAGGAGAGTGAGGTATAGAATGAAAAGTCGTTGAATTAGTGGAGTTATCTTTAAAATTTAAGTCCATAAATTTTTCAACATTATCCTGGATATTGAAAATATTTTTGATATTTGTGCCCTTGTTGAAAAACAAGCCAATCTTTTTCCAAATGGAGCTGGGGCTTGAGGGGTTGATGGAGTTGATGAAACTAGACCAAGAGGATCTTTTCGCTTTAATTATCTCTCTTCTGAGTATACTGGAGGATCTTTTATATTGAATAAAAGTGTAAATATTAGGAAATTGGTTATAAAATCTCAATTTATTTCTTTTTATGAACCATAATCTTTTTATGAAAGCATTCCACCAAGGTTTAGATATAAATTTGTTATCAACAGGTATGATGATAGAGTTAGTTTTAATAATTTTCTCTAGTTCTTCTTCATAATCTTCCAGATCGAAGGAAAGACCAAGGTCAAAATTGGATATGTTTTTATTAATATTAGCAAAATTAAATTTTTTTTTTGTTGTAAGAGGGAATGTTGAACCAATGTGAATAAGTGAGCACAAAAGGGAAATGATCTGTAGTTCCGACGTTATTATATATAATTTCCCATGAAGTTTTATTAAATAGATCATTAGATATCAGAGAAATGTCAATGGCTGAAGAAGTATTAAAGCCTCCGATCCTGGTATGATCCCCTTTGTTAATTATAACATAATTGGAGTTGTTAATAATATCAGCAACGATGTTGCCTTTAAAGTCTGGAACACTATGAGATTCCCAAAGTTGGTGATGGGCATTGATATCCCCTAAAATAAATGAATTGTGCTTATCTTTTAAGTGACATAGTAATGAGTTAAAATTGTTTTTTAATGTTTGTGAATTGATATTAGGAGGAGCATAAAAAGAGTCAAGAGAAAAGTATGATCTTTATAGTCAGAAATGTTAGTAGAAAATACTTCTAAGGGATCGAGATTCCAATCAAAGTTGAGATCTTTCACAATAATATTTTTTTTAATAAGGAAACCAACACCAGCATATCCATCACCCCTGTGTTTCAAATAGAAGTTATAATTGCGTATTTTTAATTTGTCTTGAGGTTTAGTCCAGGTTTCAGATAGAAAAACTATATCTATATTTTCTAATAGTAAGAACTGTTCTAATTCATTCATATTACTTCTAGGGCTTTTTATATTAATTTGAAGTATTTTAAATGGCATGAATATAAAATTGAAAGCACAGACTCGAGAGATATACATTACAATTAACTTCAACGCAAGGTGAATGAAGGCAATTGTTTAATAAAGTAGGTATGTATTTTGGAATAAGGTTGCATAGATTACAAATTGCATATAATTTGAATAGTATATCATTGAAGGTGAAAGAAGTTGAAATTAGGATTAGCAAACTCCAGAATAATCCTAACAACATAATGATACATGTATAAATGTAATTCATAAAAAGTAAGAAGGATCAAGAGAATTCATTATATTTAAATCCTTACTATTTATTCTGGTATAAAAATAATGACTAAGAAAATAATGAGGAGCAATTGAGTGAAATGGTCGTTTAAATGGTATGGAAACCAAAAACATATGGCCAAAGTAATTACTATATAATTTAGTAGGAAAATTATGACAAAGAGAATAATTAAGAGTGATTAAAACAAATGACCGTTTCAAAGGTATAAAAACCAAAGACATACGGTAAAAGTAATTCAATATATTTTTATGTTCAATGAAAATATGATTATCGAGGAATTTCATATTAAAATATTTCAAAGTAGAAAAATATTCAAAGAAAGTGAAATTGACGAAATTAAAAATGAGTATGTTATTATTTGAATATTTCAAAATAAAGAAGTATTCAAAGAAGGTATAATTTGAGAGATTAAATTTAGTGATACTTATAATATGATTAATAGAGTTACGTAGTCAAATTGGAACAGATGCCTTACTTGTAGAAGGAGGGTGTTCAATTAGATCTACACCCTTCATGATATGATTAATAGTATCAACTGCTTTGCTAGTAGAATGAGGATAGTCAACCTGATCAACACCTACAATATGATTAATTGTATCCCTGGTATAAACTGACAAAAGAGATTCTATGTTTCTCAATTTATTGCAGAGATTAGAGATTTCTTTATCCTTTATCCTTTATTGTTGATGTCATTTTTTTTCATGTTTGTGATGGTTTCTCCAATGGAGAGTGTTTCCACAACTAGTGACAACTCCACACAACTAAATATACAAATTCCAAAACAATTTAAAGCGAATCCTCGCAAAGTTTGGGATTACAAAGCTGCGGATTGGCAAGGACTTAAAAGTTTTTTAGATGTTTTCCTTGGAAACGCTATTGTCTTACCGGCCAAAACCCAGACATAGCTGCATCAAATTTTTCTGAAACTAATTGATGGTATGCACAGATTTATTCCTAATAAATTGATCATTCCGAAAACTGATCTATGGTTTTCTAGTAAATGCAAAAAAGCTATAAAAGTTAAAAAAAAGGCTTTTCGAAAGTTTAATCAAAACAAAACCGATGAAAACCTTAGACAGTACCGTAAAGAGAGAAATTTATGTCGTAAGTTAATAGATGAAGAGAAACATCTATTTAATAGGAAAAAAGCATCTAAATTCGCAGAACATCCAACTGGTTCACGCAATTTCTATAAAGCCGCAAAGGCTGTCCAAAGCAACTTTTGTAAATCTTCCCTACCGCCTCTTGTTAATAGAGATGTCCCTATCATTGAACGAAAAGAGAAAGCTAATTTGCTTGGGCATTATTTCTCTTTAAATTCTACTTTAAAAGAACCTAATTTCCAACCTAAACCTATTTCTAAAGTTTCTTATAAAATAAGGCGGATAATTTTTCGGAAAAACATTGTTCGAAAAATGCTTTTAAAAATCAATACTAACAAGGCAACAGGCCCTGATTTTATTCCTCCGATTATACTTAAAACATTTGCTAGGGAGCTAGCACCAATCCTCACTAAAATCTTCTATTTGTCATATAAGAAAGGAATTTTTCCTGAAATTTGGAAAATGGCTAGGGTACAGCCAGTTTCAAAAAAGGGCAGTAAGACTGATCCTACGAATTACAGACCCATTTCAATTTTATCGGTAGTTGCTAAAATGTTTGAGAAATATGTCAATTTTAATTTAATGAGCTTCTTAGAATCTTCCAAATTAATTAATGAGAGACAATATGGATTTCGAAAAGAAAGAGCGACGGGAGATTTGCTGTCTTTTGTCACTCATATCTGGAACAAGTCGCTTGAAAACTTTGGAGAAACATTCGGTGTTGCTCTTGATATTTCCAAGGCATTTGACAAAGTTTGGCATAACAACCTTATATGCAAATTGAGATCCTATGGTTTAGACGAGCAGCTTATATCTTGGACACAGAGCTTTATATCTGATCGAAAATTTCGGGTCAATGTTGACGGTGTATCATCGAATACTTTTTCAACTAATGCAGGAGTTCCTCAGGGTTCCGCTTTGTCACCAACTCTTTTTCTTATCTATATTAATGATTTCTGGGACTCAACGGTTCATCCTATACATAGTTTTGCTGATGATAGCACGCTTCATGCGTCTCACGAAGCACCTAAATTATATACACCCTTAGCGCTTAGTGAGTGTAGGTCAAAATTGATAGTTTCCCTTAACACTGATCTTAAAACAATTATGGATTGGGGTATTGCTAACAGTGTTGAATTCAATACAAGCAAAACACAGGTTTGTCATTTTTCTAGGATAACAACACCCACTGCTTTTCCATTAACGTTTGGCCCCAAAAATCTTTTAGAGAATAAGTCTGTCAGACTTCTAGGAGTTGAGATTGAAAATAATATGAAGTGGAATTCTCATATTTTTAATCTGGCTAAGAATGCTGTTCAAAAGTTAGGATTTTTGTGGCGATGTCGTAAGTTTTTCGATAGCGAACAACTTCTTTTAGTTTTTAAATCTTTTATACGTCCCTGCGTGGAATACTGCTCTCACATATGGGGTGGAGCTTACTTGAGTAGTCTCAACTGCCTTGATTCTGTACAGCGTAGAGCTATTAAACTCATTGGTAACCCAAGTCTTACTAACGGTCTTGATTCCTTGCAGCACAGAAGAAATGTTGCTGATTTGACTATATTTTATAAATATATTATGGATGAACGAGCTTCTGAAGAGATCAAATCGATTTTACCTAAATCAACAAACCTTTCGCGTCACACCAGAGCAAACGTAGCAGCGCATCCCTTTACAGTTCAAATAATTAGATGTAGAACTGTAGCCTTCCAACGTGACTTTTTCAACAGAGTCTCTCATCTTTGGAATGCCTTACCTTCCTGGGTTTTCCCTGATGAATTTAATCCTCAAGGCTTTAAATTTAACGTTCATAAATTTCTCAGAGAATCTTAATTTACATTCCATTCTTATCCCTAGTTGGCATGGTATCTTCGGATATTCAGAGACGTTAATTTATAATTTATTATAATTAACACTAAACATGCCTAACTTTGAATAAAAAAAAATATATATATATATATATATATATATATATATATATATATATATATATATATATATATATATATATATATATATATATATATATATATATATATATATATATATATATATATATATATATATATATATATATATATATATATATATTAGGGTGCTTTTTTTTGGGGCGACAATTCTTTTTTTCTGGTGCCCCACCGAAATTTTGTTTGAAATACCCAAGAAAACGTCCTCCTAAAATATGAACCCTCAAAATTAATGTTTAGCACTCGGCCTTTGCGTTTGAATATTTTCCATACAAAATACATGTAAACTTTAGTGTTTTTTAAAAAAAAATTACAGCTCAGCGGCATTTTATACTATTTCAAAATGGAAAAAAGCAACTAACCCAGGATTAAATTATCTACAAAAATGCTTATGGTGATGTAACTGTAACTTACACCGGTGACACAGTACAGATCACAAAAGTAAATTTTATATGAATTTCTTGTTCTTTTGTTTTTATTTTATAAATGGCTAAAGCTACAGGAAAAATGTCAATAACAAAGTTGTAGTTAACTAAGTTTCCTACAAAAAACTCATAACAACCGAATCTCTATGATTGATATTTCTCGAGATAATAAGCTTTTATTAAAATGGATGTTTTAAGAGATTTTCGTCATCAATTTATGAAGACCGCAAGTTCTAAAATAATAAATGTTTATTATCTCGAGAAATATCAATCATAGAGATTCGGTGTTTATGAATTTTTTGTAGGAAACTTAATTAACTACAACTTGGTTGTTGACATTTTTCCTGTAGCTTTAGTCATTGATGAAATAAAAACAAAAGAACAAGAAATTCATATAAAATTTACTTTAGAAATCTGTACTGTGTCACCGGTGTAAGTTACAGTTACATCACCATAAGCATTTTTGTAGATAATTTAATCCTGAGTTAGTTGCTTTTTTCCATTTTGAAATAGTATAAAATGCCGCTGAGCTGTAATTTTTTTTTTAAAAAACACTAAAGTTTACATGTATTTTGTATGGAAAATATTCAAACGCAAAGGCCGAGTGCTAAACATTAATTTTGAGGGCTCATATTTTAGTAGGACGTTTTCTTGGGTATTTCCAACAAAATTTCGGTGGGGCACCAGTAAAAAAGAATTGTCGCCCCAAAAAAAAGCACCCTAATATATATATATATATATATATATATATATATATATATATATATATATATATATATATATATATATATATATATATATATATATATATATATATATAAAAATTGATTAATTGAATTCAATAAAAATTTAAGACAGAGTTCAACCCTCAGTCGGAACACCTGAGACGCCAAAAAATTGATTCTTTTATTATCTTAATCAATATATTTTCCTTTTTTAAGGAATCAAAATCAAACCGGTTAATTTAGAGAATAAGTAATAATGAAATTAAATAAAATATCTAAAGCAAATACCTCAATATATAATAATACATAAATCAGGTCAATTAAAGTTGAGTATGGTGGATCCTCTATGATTTGTGGATCCTTTATGATTTGATGATTGATGTGTAAAAAATTTTGAATGAGTGAACTGATTATTGTTGTGATATAGATATTGAAATATTTCGATTTCAGTTATAATTGATAGAACAGCTATGTCATATACAATAATTATTGTAGAGTATAGACATATACATATCCAAACATTTCAGGAGTATTGCAATAAACCATCAGCATATGACAGTCAAAATATTAACAGATAGCTTCCTGAATTATACTGCTACAGATGATGATACGATAAAGTGTAACAAATTGATGATTTAATGATGAGGTAGATAATATTGTTGTAGAATTCTAGAAGTTAAAATATTTCAAATCCAATCATTGATGGAACAGCATCAGCATATGACAAATACGAATATCAATAATAAATTTCCTGAATAATTTGAGATTATCAATTGAAAGTTATTTTGTTGGGTTATGTTATATTACTTTGTTCCGCTTTCCATCTTGAAAAAAATGTGATGCGTTATATATGCAAATGGAAGAAAAAATATATGTAAAGAATCATATAAATACTAAATCATCTGAGATTATATATTGAGTTTACAATACATAAAATATTATCAATTATGTAAAAGTTTTCCCATGAGGTTATATTTGCTTTGGCAAATACATTAGACCAAATTTTGAATTATATTAATAAACACTATAATTCTCCATAAACAATATATCGTGTTGAATATCCGGAGAAGAATCTGGAAATTGCCCGTACATCCATAGATGAATTTGAAACTTTTGTAAATTGATACACCAATAGATGAATGATGTATATATATTAAATATTATTATATATAGATGAGCTTGCTTTGGCAAATATATACGCCTTGCTTTGGCAAATATATTAGACCAAATTTGAATTATACTAATGAACATTACAATTCTCCATAAGCTATATATCGTGGTGAATATCCGGAAAAGAATCTGGAAATTTCCCGTACATCCATAGATGAAATTGAAATTTTTGTAAATTGGTACACCAATTAATGCATGAAGTATATATATATTAAATATTATTATATAATTATAGATGAGCTTATAACGCCATTCTTTAATTTAAGCAATGGACTCCATTTTGTAAATTATAAAAGCACGCGCACACGAAATATATAAAATAACCATACTCATCTGTTAAACTGATGATATGATATTACAATTCCGCCCAACTGCTGTTAGTCCAAAATAATAAAAATTAAACAACTTTGTATATTCAATTGTACTCTTATTTTAGATTTAATTTTAATACTTTAAGTAAATTATACATAGCCAATGAAAATAGATGCTTATGCATGGATGTCTTCAGAACGAATGATAGTTCAACTTAAATAAAAACAATTCACGTATAGTGCATAAAACGTAAAACGTAAAAAATACAAAGAAATAAAAAATGGTGAAAAAAATTTCTAAACGAATTTCCTCCCCACGACCGGTGATAAATTCTCATATTTTTTTGGAAAATTCCTCAAGCAAGTGGCATTGATAATAGCAAGCAAGCTTTCGAAATTTTCGCAAAAAATTATTTAGATCTAGCAGGACCCGGCGTGCTTCGCTACGCTTATAAATAAAGTTTTTGCGCAGACATTTTGTTTACGTCCGAACAATGATTTCAAAAAGTGGTAATGAGAAATGATAGCATATAATTTTTAATTTTTCTTTTTAAAATTATGAATGAAAAATAATCAGCACTCTAGCTGATCAGTTCGGATATATGAAAAATTAGCGATCAAATAAGTTTTCAAGTAACCAATAAAAAAATTTAAATGACTTGTTGAATTAGTAGAGGTGTGTCATCACTATATAGAACATTATACAGAACAAAAATAGATTCACAAATGTTCACAGTACTCATGTGTTCAATGTGCTCAGTGCTCACGAAGAAAAGAGAACGCATAGATTTCTAATTTGTTTAATTTCACGATGCTTCTCCAGGTTACACATTATTTGTTGCTGTTCCATTGTTGGTTCAGATATAGAGATTGTCCAGCTTTCTTCCTCTATTCTGTCTACGCTAGATATAATCGTCCATATGAAAAGCAATCCGTTCTACATGTAAACCGCACATTTTTAATGATCTCAATCAAAGTGATTGCACCATCAATTGAATTGATAAAATTGTGATCTTTTAAATTGAAATGCTAATCAACCGAATTGTTTTTATATTAAAGCTAATCATTAGTAAGTTAAGTTTTAAATAAGTTGTTAGAAAATAATTTTTTTTTATTAAATTAATAAATTTAATAATTGATTAATCAGTATTGTATTTTTATTAACGACGCAATTCCACATTGAACGAAGCAGCAGATCGATTCGGCAGTAGCATTCATAATCGATTGAGAACTAAGTTCGTGAATACTACTCACAGATCTTCAATCATTATGCCATATTCGACAGGAAATATTTTGAACCATGTGCAATTTATATTTTTCTTATAACGTTCTTGTAGATAAAGTAAAGTAAGCGGTTAGTATGATTTCAAACAAAGCCCAAACTTAGTTTGGAGGTGACGTTCTGCACGTGTCATTAATGCATACATCCTAGTGTCGGTGGGATTCTAAACAAAATTCAGTGTTTGATATGCACTGCAGAAAGTAACATGTGTAACGTCGTTCACAATTCTCAATTGTTAGAAAGCATATTTATTAATGCGAGAAAGATGCATTCATCTTGTTTGAGATGGGGTACAGTCTGCATATCGTATTTTTTCAAATTTCTGTCTAAGACTGAAAGAGGAATGGAGCGCTGTGGACGATGACGGCCTATAAAAATAACAAAACACTAACCATTCATTCTTTTAATTCATTTTAATTTATTAACTTAACTAATGTATTTAAAATTATATGTTTTTAAAGTTATTTATACATTAAAAAATGTTATCCATATTTGTTATAACTAATTATGACAATTAAAAAAAAACAATATCAATCCCTAAGTGCAATGGAGTGTACGATATTTTTTGTTAGTCAGTCTATAGCCAACACCGCTCGCGCCGGGAAACATGTAGTCAAAACTATAGCGAATAGTAAACGAATTTGTGTTGCTTTACAGTTCAATGCTGCTTCAGCAAGCATACTGTCCCACTGGTTGTCGTCTTCTAGCAAGCCGAGTGCAAGGCATGCATCTTTATACGTTGAAAACTGTTGTCCATTCACTTTACGTATATCTTTAAATGACAATAAGCCGGTGACATTTACCAACAACAGTCGTAGATAAAAGCACTCAGTCTGCCTAGGATTGACTGTATATACTCGCCCCAAGGTGTTTGATTTGAATAAACCGGGGCATGCACCAATTGGTGTGCCTTGCTTGCGGGGCATCCGTTTTTTGTTTGTGCCCATGTCAAATAGCGTGGTACTTCTGAATAGAGTATTGTTTTTGCAGACACCAAAAGCATCCGCACGATTACACAATTCAAAAAATTCGGTAAGTGTTGTTTTCGGTGGATTTGTAGCACGATCAATCGCTGTCTCGTTTGTGAAAAATACGCGCTTTTCCGTTTTCAATATGGACCGCTAAATGGATAACTGCTGGATCCCGTTCATGAATTTGGAAACCAAAGATACGCCAGATAGCTTCATTGGAGCTGATGTAACGCCCAATTTGGTAGAGCGTTATTTCATCGTTTTTATTCAACGGAAGTGCATTCACATTGGTATTTTCAATTCGAAATACAACCATATCACATCCTTTATTCGCATACTTGCAAATGTATTTGATGCTCTTCACCGAACTGCAGAACTCAACATTAATATGAGCATTGAATGTTTTGCTCAGCAGAGGCGAATCTGGTACCACCCAACGATTGTCAATGTCAATGTCTGTGTTGTGGATATTTTTTGTAAATGACTGTCCGCCCTTGTCAGTATTTCTTCGACGATATATTGGATATCCGTCGACATTTGTGATTGTACCGTTAGTGAAATTTTTAGGAAATCGCTTTGTACATTTTCCATCTGCCATGCACGGCGATAAACGATTCAAATTACCACATGGACCATGAATCATGTTTGTTGTTGTAACAATATCAAATAGTAATTGATCAGTAGACGGATCTGGAATTTCCGCAGAAACAATACTATCGATTTCTTCAGGACGTATTTTGTCGATTAACCAAATCAGAATGTGTACATGAGGTAATCCTCGCTTTTGCCATTCAACCGAATACATCCAGCAACGTGTGGAACCGAATAAATGTAATTTTGTAATGAAACTCATTAAAGACTTTAATTTTTGTTTGAACACACGTGCTGTAATGTCATGACGATGTATTGCATTTTGTCCTGGCAATAGCAAAGATGTAACCTCCGGCCATTTTGGATTACATGTAAACGTGATAAATAAACACGATCGTCCGTATTCGCGCACGAAAGTCGGAGCATCCTGTATGTATTCTTCCATATGACGTGGACTGCCTATGTACGATGATGGTAGAATGATAGAGCTACCAATTTCGGCGGTGTCGGCGTTGTTCACAATACCGTCTCGCAAGTGAATGTATTCTTCCGCACTTAGCTTCTGTTGATTACATCGTAAGTATCGTAGTCGTTCGCTCTCTATCTGCACGTACATGTCGACCATGAATTGTTGGCAAAGCTCACGACATCGTAGAATGACGTTGTCCTGACCACGTCTAATGATCATACGATACGCATAAATCTCCTTCGAGCTAACGTTCTTGTTTGTTACGGTTTCTGTAGTAATATATTTATAAATAATAATTAAAATTAAGTAATGATGTTGATAATGAATGAAGTGTTTTGTTTCGGCTAGTGCAGCCAGATCGCGAAACGTATTGTGCCACGTACATTTTAGTTCTTGTAGTGCCAAGATGGTTTAGAACACTACTATATAATATTATGTAGTGCAAATGTTCGTTTGTTGAATAATAATAATATGTTGTGGTGCAAAAAGGTTTCGCTTAACACTTAATAATTAAATTGTAGTGCAATTACTATTACTATATAACAATGTGTAGTGCCAATTGTAACTTTGATACACTACTAGTGTTGCATGTAAATATGGAAAAGATGTAGTTCCAGTATTTTTGACTATTACTACTTTGTAATCGAATGTAGTAACTATATAATGTTGTACTACTGTCGGCTTACTTGTAGGCCAAACAATTCACACATAGAACCTTAAAGTAAATTGTATTATGTATTCCACTGTTTGCACTTGAATCACTTCCATTCACTTCTAACTTCCCAAATAAATTAAACGAGTTATTTTCAATGTACAATATATTTTGGTTTGAAGTTCACTTGATATAATTGCTTATAAAATAATCCTAATTTTACTTATTATTTTAATATATTTTGATAACTTAATTTTAATTAATTCACTGTTTTAGCTGTCCGTTGAAATGTTTACTTGACTTAACCTGATTCACTTATTTTCTTATAATCGACTTGATAGATTTTTTAAAACGAAACTCACTTTTTATTAACTTTTCTGAAAACGATTAAAAACTGATTGCAAAAATGACTGTACTGATTTTTTTGTAAAAACTGTTTTTGAATTGATTTGTTTATATCGACTGCCTCAATTATTGATCAAAATATTACTTTTATAATTAAAAAATGATTACTCGTTGGAATTAATTATTGTTAGTGAATTGATATTGAAACAATTGACACACTGACTTTGTTTTTAATTGAATTTTATTTAATGCCAATGTCGCGAATTGATTTTATTTAAATTAAACGATGTTAACAAAATATTTGAAAATAACCCAGATAAAGGTAATGCAATATTTGTTTTTAATTTTAATAGAGTTTTAGGTCAATTGTTTTTATATTCATGGGTAGGAATTTAGAAGATATTGCGAATATAGTTTGGGAAGTTGTTGTAGGAAAACTATGTAATTTGTTTTACTACATTCTCAAGAGTTTGAAATTTATGTTCTGGCTGCACTGGTTTTGACTTATTTAACAACATATTCATAAATATTAAATCAAAATGAGTAATGATGTTGTTCATAATGAATGAAGTACCTGTTACGGGATTTCGTTGTTTAATGTTTATGCAATATCCGTCTTGTCCCCTTCAGAACATTAGCGGATATTGGAGAGCGTCGTATAAACGGTGTGTATCAGCAATGAACTCAAGATTATCATTTCTTCTTTGAATCACGATTTCTCGCCTAGCTGTACGGTCGCCAACCATGACTCCAGCAACGTCATCAACAACAGGTGCATTAAATCTACGCATGTGCTCTCCAGCTGGTGTTTTATCAGGGTTGATGACAATAGCGTGATTATCACTTTGTAATTTGTGCATGTGTGATTTGAATAATTTCAACAATTCATTGTGTTCGTTCAATAGAGTGTCCAGCTCACCGACGATGCGTCTGGCATAAGGTAGATTGAGGTTATTGTAGCCGCAACGTGCATTCACGCGATTGGCGAGTGCCCATTCGGAGTCCTCACCGGCCATAAAGTAAATTTGTAAAAATTTATGTCTTTCGTTTGGCATTGGCAGCAATGAGCCCGCTTTGTGATAAACTTGCCCTTTGATTTTGAATGTTGAATTGAATTGTTGACCATTTGCAGCATTATTTTTAACTATTTCTGTTGCTCCGAATGATGTCATTTGGAAACATGAATTAAATGTTCGAATCGACTTCAGGAACATGTTAGAATCTGAATCCGTTCCGATAAGTAAGCTGTTCAATGGTTCAGGGGGTGTTTCAATTTCCGGTAGTTGCACTTTTCCTGACGCGCAACACATCCCAGCTGGCTCATTTTTGAATTTAAGCGCATTACAATGCGGACATTCATTGTCCATAGCACCAATCCCCACTTTCGAATGAGCGTAATATTCAATATCGGGCTTATACTCGAATGCTAGACGAAGGAATGAATCGAATGTAATACTCGATGTACTTGTTGGCGTTGTTGGTCATTTGCTCTGCGTGTATTAACTACGAACCGGCGCGCTTGTCTTTGTTCTAATCGTCTTTGTCGATTTCATGCAGCTCGTGCCTCTTGTGATTGTGATTCACGTAATTGCACCATGCTTACACGCACATCTGCGTTATCTTGTTGAATTTGTTCGTCTGTTCTGTGGACTCTTCTATTTCGCATGTATGTATGTCTATTCGTTCGACGGCCCAAATTAGGCCCATTGCGTCTTGCTGGCATTGTTCACTGCACAGAACACACATAAGTAGATCAAATTGAAGTACTTAATGATGGAAAACAGTATATTCTTTTATTATTTTACCTACCTTCCACAATCATAAAATACGTATATATTTCTCTCTTAATTTAGGATGATTTTTCACAAAATTTTGCACGCACTGAGTATAATAGTATTATTTATTGTCGTTTAATTATAAACAACCTAATAAATAAATAATAAATATTAAAAAACTTTTTAAAAATCAATCGGACTTAAGAACAATAACACAAAAAAGTGAAAAGAACTCAATTGTTGCTTTTAGAGAAAAAAATACAGCTATCTTTGATTTAGTTTTATCGTAACTACAGTCAATCCGTTAGCTGTTAGTCAGCCGTTAAACAAAATTATTGTATAGAAGTTATTTTGTTTTCTCCTTTCTTCAGAACCTCTTTCTTTTTTTAAATCAGTTAAAAAACTAATAAATGTATAAGAATGTTCTGGAATGACTTATACAGGTAACACGATGGCCGTTGTTGGTGGTAGCTCGTGACATGTGTTGAGTACTATTAATTTATATGAGATAACTTAATTAACTCAACGTGAGAACCATATTCAGCAATTACACTAGTTTACAAATTTTGAACTTTTTTTGTCTCCCTGAATAAAACCCAACTTTTCTTATGGATTTGGGCCTCTTGAACACGAATATCATATTTATTATTTTTGGTTAGCTCTTGTTTTTGAGATATTCACGAAAAACCAATTTTTTCGGTGATCAAAAATGTTGTTTCGGTTTTCGGTTCTCATATTTTACAAAACAAACAAATTAAATATATTAATGAAACAAGAGCATAGTAAATATGTCAACAAACATTTTGAGTTATATTTTGTAAAAATTCATAAGGGAGTCTGGAAGTTACAGTCGGAAAAAGTTGAAAAAATACGAGAAATTCACGTTTTTTTAAAAATTTTCCATTTTCAACACCATAAATTTTGAACAAATAAAGACCCTAATTTTTTTTAATTCCTTGGAGCCTATAGTAGCTTTAATTTTCTTTCTTTTAAGCTAAAAGATACGAATATTGGTGCAGTTTGCACCAAGTTATTCAAGTTTTCCCAAAGAAAGTCAAATCTCAAAATTTGGAAAAAAAATTTAACTATAAGAATAATTTAAATTCTGCAAACATAATTGATTTATATATAAGTTGTTTTCGTAGTAGATTTAGCTCCTCACACCTCGGACTTATTTTGGGAGTTGGAAAATATCAGTTAGTTGATTATGAAATGTCCTTTTTTGACAAAAGTTGTATTTTATTTGTATATGATTTTTCTCGAAATTGAGATTTTTTTGACATGATCTAGCTCCTCCCACCTCGGACTTATCTTAAGAGTTCGAAAATATCAGTTAGTTGATTATGAAATGTCTTTTTTTGACAAAAGTTGTATTTTATTTGTATATGGTTTTTCTCGATATTGAGAATTTTTTTTGTGAAGTTTTTTGACATGATCTTGCTCCTCCCACCTCGGATTTATTTTAGGAGTTGGAAAATATCAAATAGTGATGAAGATAGGCAGTTCTTATAAATGGGGTGATTCTTTTAGCAGCATGTATTATGTAACTTCCACAAAAACCAAAACAAAATGAATTTGGGCTATTTTTACATTTGAAACTTCTTGACGATGCCATTTAAATATACTTGAATTTACACTTTACTAACAATTTATGTTGCTTTACAAGGTAGCGATCACTATTGATTTATTGGTTTTTAAAAACAATACACTATATAAAATTTATATTTGTAATATTTTTTCTTTTTTAATTAATATTTTCACTTGAATGTTTGAAATTAAATTTATCCTCAGAGAGATTATATTTGCAACTAATCATACGACAATTATCTACTCAAAAAGAAACCTCATTAAACTAATTAAACAAAAGTTGGGAAAACTGAAAAATTATTAAAAAGGAGAAGTAATTGCTTTCTTAAATTAAACTTAAAATGATCATAAACGTAAGGAGTAACACAAGGTGGGCGGTGATAGAGAAAAATTTACATTATCAAAAAACAAAAAAAAGAGAAAAAAGAAAAGAAACAAACCTCACAGGTATTAATAGAATAAATAGGTATTAATAGACATAAATAGGGGCTTAACTTTGAACTAACTTAAATAGTTCTGATGTTATGATGTTTTGCCTCTCCTCACAATTCATTATCTTTTGTTTATATTTTTCTATATACGTCTCATATCGATCCAATTCCCAACTTCGAAAACAAAAATGGAAATTATACTTTACTATTTTAAAATAATTCTTCACTGATGTTTGAGAACGACTGAACTTTTAAAATTATTATTTATGGCACAATAAATTAAGTAAAAAATTATTTTTTCCAAATTTTGAGTTTTGACTTTCTTTGGGAAAACTTGAATAACTTTTGCAAACTGCACCAATCTTCGTGTCTCTTAGCTTAAAGGAAAGAAAATTAAAGCTACTAAAGGCTCAAGGAATTAAAAAAATTAGGGTCTTTATTTGTTCAAAATTTATGGCGTTGAAAATGGAAAAATTTTAAAAAAACATGAATTTTTCGTATTTTTTCAACTTTTTTCGACTGTCACTTCCAGAATCCTCAATGTATTTTTACAAAATATAGCTCAAAATGTTTGTTGGCATATTTACTATGCCCTTGTTTCATTAATATAATTAATTTGTTGGTTTTGTAAAATATGAGAACCAAAAACCGAAACAATATTTTTGATCACCGAAAAAATTGGTTTTTCATGAATATCTCAAAAACAAGAGCTAACCAAAAAAAAATGAATATGATATTCGTGTTCAGGAGGTCCAAATCTATAAGAAAAGTTGGGTTTTATTTCGGGAGATTTTTCTTGTAAACTTGTGTTATTAATAAAATGGGAATAAATAATTTTAGCACTGCAAATTGAGACGCCTGAGAGTTGATGGGTATTATAATATCGCAATTAAAAAATGGGGGTTCGTGGTAGAAGGAAAAAAATTAAGGGTTATATGTATTTTTTAATGTCAAATCACAAAAGAATTTTGTCTGAAAAATAAAAAAAAATTTGGGGGTGAGGGCTCCCCTTATCACTCAAGGTTATAAAAAATAGTTTACGACTGATTTTCAGACCTACCGTATATACACATGAAATTTCATGGAAATCAGTCAGGCCGTTTCGGAGGAGTAATTGAAGAGTATTCCAGTACTAATATCGCAATTAACAAATAGGGGTTGGTGGTAGAAGGGGGAAAATTATGGATTATATGTATTTTTTAATGTCAAATCATAAAAAAATAAAAAAAAAATTTGTCTGAAAAATACAAAAAATTTTGGGGGGAGGGCCTCCCTTATCACTTAAGGGTATAGAAAATAGTTTACGACCGATTCTCAGACCTACCGTATATACACATAAAATTTCATGGAAATCAGTCAAGCCGTTTCGGAGGAGTAATTGAAGAGTATTCCAGTACTAATATCGCAATTAAAAAATGGGAGTTGGTGGAAGAAGGGAGAAAATTAAGGATTATATGTATTTTTTAATGTCAAATCATAAAAAAATAAAAATAAATTTTGTCTGAAAAATACAAAAAATTTTTGGGGGGAGAGCTCCCTTTATCGCTTAAGGGTATAAAAAATAATTTACGACCGATTCTCAGACCTACCGTATATACACATAAAATTTCATGGAAATCAATCAGTCAAGCCGTTTCGGAGGAGTTTAGTTACAAACACTGTGACACGAGAATTTTATGTATATAGATTATCACCGCCCTTGGGAAATCACATATTCACACAATAACACAAGTTTTAGAATTAAATTATATTTTAAGATTTTTCATTTCATATAATAATACATTCTATGAATATATGTATTTCAAATTAACTAATTTATTTTTTATATATAAATTATTACTATTTTAAAGCAACTGTTAAAAATTTGAACAATTTTTTAGTCTTTTAGCAAAATACAGCACTTTTGTTGAAACTGAAAAATCAACTTACTTTTTACGTTTTTGAAAGAACAATAATTAAAATAACAATCAATTTTTCTTAAACTACTTAAATTAAAAATTTAAAAAAATGCATCCTTTTTTAATCAATTGAAACTACTGTCAACTTAATTTTGAAAAAGGCGAAATAAACAAAAAGGTGAAAACGCCACACATAGTCCCTCTCCGGTGATAAAAAAAGTAAATAATAATAACGAAATTACGACATATAGTAGGATTTTAATAAGGGATTTGAACATGTGTCTCTAATGAGTGTGAGTTTGAATCGCGGCACGAAACACACACAAATTCTAAAAGAGTTAAAAATGAAAAATGATTTCGAATTGCAAAATTCTAGTGATTTCCAATCTACACTTAAGTTTAATCGCTCACAAAAAACGCTCCAAATTAAAATTCCCTTAATGTTGTCTATGTATGTACTAGTCAGATATTAGTTTCGCATTGATTGACAACAATCAATAATGACTCAACACTCGTAACTTAGGATGTTAACTTGAAAAGAAATATTCTCTCATCCTATGAATTCCCACATAGTAACGTCTAGAAATTTAATCCAAAGATCCCAAACTCTCGAATTGAGTTCAAACGCTTTGCCGGTATGGATCTGAGCTGCCGGTATGGATCTGAGCTTAAATCATTGAAAAATATACTGCGTCCCATAATCAAGGATTATGCCATTAGCTGGACTATTGGCAAACCAATTTTAGTTTTGTTCCTGCAAATTTTTAAAACAAATTTGCTTTTTATCTCTTATTTTATTTTTTTTTCCCTATCCTATCACGAAATATTAGCCTATGTCATAGTTTATATGTGATAGGATTTATGGTTTAGTTATCCATTATTTAACCAAAAAATATTAAAAAAAAAACAAAAAAAAACAGATTTGCGTCCATTAACATCCTTAGAACGCATGTTGTTGTGGGACCTTGGTCTTAAAAGGTTTTTATGTGTTGTTGTGACACATATTGTAATGCCTACTACACATCACATTTTATTAAAAAAAAAAAAAAAAAAAAAAAATTTTAACTCTTCCAGATTTGAAATGTTTATGATAGGAATTGTGATTACAATGGGCTACTCATTAAAAGTAACTAAAGTTTATTTTAGCCAACTGAATCTGATTGATTCGTACCAGTCACATCTAATTGATTCAGCCGAGAAAAAAATTTTGTTGATTCAAAACGGAATCAGAATGATCAGATTGATTTTTGTTATTAAGATTGAAGGATGTATTGAGTTCAGGCACATGAACTTCTACGAATTATATACAATTCACTTGTAATACACAAAGTTCAATTAAAAAATAAAATATATATTTAATTTTTTTTACTACTTGCATGAGAAATTTCAATTATTTACTCAAAAATCCAAGACAATAGTGCATTATATACCGAGGTGATAAAGTACTAGGTCATTCAATAAGTCCGTAGGATGACACATAGATGGCGTTACTAGAATTTTTTCCATATGATTTTTATTTAGTACTAACCTTCAAACGATACGTGTATAAATTTGACAGCAATCTGACTATTTATTCGTGAGTTATAGCATTTTGTGTGAAGCAACTTTTGTTTTTGAAAAAAAAAATGGGAAAAAGTGAATTTCGAATTTTAATAAAGCATTGCTTTTTGATGAAAAAAAATACAGTGGAAACCAAACAATGGCTTGATAAACATTATCCAAACTCTGCGCCATCGAGACAAATGGTAGAGAAGTGGATGGCTGAATTTAAATGTGGTCGTACCAGCACAAAAGATGCAGAGCGCAGTGGACGCCAAAATGAGGCTGTTATTCCAGAAAACATAAAAAAAAATCCACAAATTGGTTATGAACGATCGCAAATTGAAGGTGCACGAAATAGCTGACATTGTAAAGGTAGCAGATGGTAGTGTTTTTACCATTTTACATGAACATTTGGGTATGCGAAAGCTCTGTGCAAATTGGGTGCCGCGTGAGCTCACAGTCGACCAAAAACAACAACGAATCGATGCTTCGGAGGAGTCTTTGGCACTGTTAAACCGCAATAAAAGGGAATTCTATCGTAGATATGTGACAATGGATGAGACATGGCTTCACAATTACACACCAGAATCCAAAAGACAGTCAGCTGAGTGGACAGCAGTCGACGAACCGAATCCAAAGCGAGCAAAGACGCAACAGTCGGCCGGTAAGGTGATGGCGTCTGTATTTTGGGATACGAACGGAATAATATTCATCGACTATCTCCAAAAAGGAACCACCATCAACAGCGAGTATTACTGTGAACTTTTGGATCGATTGAAGGCTGAAATCGCAAAGAAACGGCCACATTTGCAAAAGAAAAAAGTGTTGTTTCACCAAGATAATGCACCGTGTCACAGATCGATGAAAACGATGGCAAAATTGAATGAATTGGGCTTTGAATTGCTTACCCACCCAACATATTCTCCAGATTTAGCCCCCAGCGACTTTTTCCTGTTTTCAGATCTTAAGAGAATGCTTGCTGGAAAGAAATTTAAGTCCAATGATGAAGTAATCGCTGAAACTGAGGCCTATTTTGACGAGAAAGAGAAATCGTACTATAAAAGTGGTATAGAAAAGTTGGAAAATCGCTATACTCGTTGTATCGCCCTCGAAGGCAACTATGTTGAATAAAAAAATCGAGTTTTGTTAAAATGTTGTTTTTTTCTTACTTATCCTACGGACTTATTGAACGACCTGTAAATTTTCTACATTGAGGTGGATATTAATTCGCGAGAAACGAAGTTTCGAGCGAATTAGGCACCGAAATGGAGAAAAATTTCTTCACCGAGGTTTACATACTATTTTTTTTACAACTTGATATAAAAAATGCACTAAAACTCTTAATTATTCACAAAATAAAATGTCAATTAATAAGCAAATGGTGAATAAATAAAAATTTTGATTTGGTGAAACATTGTGTATCATATCATTGGATTGCGTATTGGATATTTATTATTCAGGGCTGTTTAGTTAGAAATTTATTTCCAATGAATTTTCTTAAAACTATATAAAAATCACATATGCTTTGCATTAGGGTTTCTCATTTCCCGTAGAAATTCAAATCCCGGGAAGCCGGGACAAAAAATGTCAAATTCCCGGGATCCCGGGAAATCCCGGGAAACACTAAAAGCTAGATTTTTCAAATTAGGTGGTAGAAAAGTGTGTAAAATTAAAACAGCACAAAAAATGCGCTATTGATTTTTAAATTTCCATTATTTTTCATTAGAAAAACTTCAAAAATTAAATATAAAAGTGTATTCTTCTAAAAACAAATCAAAAATAAATTCATAATACTAATTTTTAAACAATTTTTCAAAAAATTAGATTGTCAATGGCGCCATCTCTCAATTTTGTCCGAATTTTCGTGACGAAATGTCCTGCCGCAGAAAAAGCTCTTTCCGATTCAATAGATGTCGGTGTGATAGTCATTAGTGCATTGTATAATCTAAATTATTTGTACTCTGCTTAGTTGCTTCAAAAATTACCAATTTTTTGTGGTGTTTTTAACTTCATATGATACATGTTCTGTGAAACAAACAAACCAAAATCACAATAACAACGGTATTTCTCAGCACCATAAGACAAAAAATATTGGACCCTCAGTCCGTATTTTGCAATTAAACATTGAAAGCATTAGCAAGTCAAAAACTGAACGTTTAACTGAACGTTATTAAAGTTATTATTTCGATACCAACATTGTAATTCTGGCAGGAAACGCATGCAACAGATGAAGATCAACTTACCTCTAGAGGAAAAATTGCTGGTTATAAACTAATTAGTGCTATTTACCATCAAACATATGGATCTGGCACATATATTAAGTCAGAAATCATGAATTGCACCCATTTACTGACACCAGACGGACAACGATATACATCTTATTGTTGTTGATATATCGATCACGAAGATTGTTAACGTAAATAAACCACTAAATACAGCGTGGCCAGCTGATACTCTACCATTATTTCACCACCCAGCAATATAGGTTGGTGACTTTAATAGCCATCACAATCAGTGGTCCTACTCAAATAACAATCCCAATGACATTCAACTAACTGACGGGACCAATCGACAACATGTTTCTGGTATATGATATGAAAGACATGAAAACCTTTAGATCTGCTAGATGGCCAAGTTATTATAATCCCGACCTCTGTTTTTCCACAAAAAACGAACAACGTAACCCTATTGCAATATCTAGGGATGTCCTACAAGGTTTGCCACGCTCTCAACATCGTTCAATAATTTTTGAGGTAGGTATTCAAATCCCACACGTAAACTCTAATCCTCAACCTAGATGCAATTTTCACAAAACTGGCTGGGCTAAATATGGGTCGGAGTTGGATGCAGTGATTCACTAGATCCAACCCATTCCTAAAAATTACGATACGTTCGTAGGAACCATCATTTTAACTGCAAAGAAATGCATCCCAAGAGACTTCCGGTGAGGAATACATTCCTGGTTGGAGTAGAGAGAGCGATATATTTATTATTTGAGGAGCACCTTAGTAGTGGTGAGGCAGACGTGGTTGATGACTTAATATACTTACTGGACACCGCGAGGAAACAAAAGTGGATTAACGCTGTTGAAAACATTGATTTTTCCCATTCTATTAGGGCAGCTTGGAATCTTCTTCGGAAGTTGGATGGCTCAAACTCAGTTACTCGTGCTAACAATGAAATAAATCCAGACGACATTGCAAATCACATTGTAAACATGTCTCGTTCCTCTATTAATCGCCTTCATAAGAGAACCATTAAACATAAATTAAGAGAAATGAAACGCAAGTTTTAGGTAGATTTCTCAGAAAAATCTACCTATTTTAAGTTTTATTGGTTTTAATTTGTTGTGTTCATATGTGTCAAAAAAAAACACACAAAAAAACCATGACACCATATGTGTCAAAAAACATTTTCCTAATTTTGAACGAAATTAATTACTACAGAGGGGAAAAGAATTAAAAACTACTCGATTTTCCAGTGAGAAAATTTTTAATATCTTTGAAAAAAGTAAAAAAATATGTTAATAAAAATTAGCGGGATACCCGGGATCCCGGGATGAAATCCCGGGAAAACGGGATGAAAATTTACCCCCGGGATCCCGGGATCCCGTTTGAGAAACCCTACTTTGCATTAAAAATTATAGCTTTTATTTATCTTTGACATGAATTGAATTGAATTGAAAATCTATTCAATATTGTTGAGCCAAATTTAGAATTTTTTTAGTCTACAACTCACAACTAAACTAAATTTCAACAGAATTCTGTTTAACACGAAATAAAATTTCAAATAAACTAAACTATAGTTGCAAAGAAGTTTTTGCATTCATTCATTATTTATTATTATGAAAATAAAATCAAAACGCTTATTATTTTTTAATTTATTATTATTATTTTAGGAAGAAACTAAAAAATTTCAAAGATGAACTCAGTTAACAAACGAACAAAAATTATATTTTCATTATTTACTAAGGTGCTAAAATACTTATTATTAGGTGTGGGGAATAATTATTAGTAACCTTAGCTGAGAAAAATAACTTTATCCACGACTCCTAAAGAATATATACTTTCCATGCGTATAGCTTTCATTGTAATTGTATTCATTCCTTTTCTATATATCAAATTCTTTTTTATTTCTTTTATTACGCCTTATTTATTCAAAATTCCCCTAACAAATTAAAAACTTGATTTGTTGGTATAGTAATATAAACCAGTTAAAACAAAAACAATACATATATAAAATCTAAAATAAACAAACATGTTTGGTTTTGTTTTTCATTTCATTCAATATGGCGATACAAACTTGTACAGGAAAACATGAATCAAATTATTTGAAATATTTGTAGTCGTGGATAAAATAGTATCTTGTATTCACTTAGGATGAAGGCAATTCTTCTCTCGGATGATTCCCTCCACTCGTTACGCTCGTTCCGGGAAACTTCATCCTCGTGAAGAATTGCCTTCATTCTAGCTCATACAAGAATATACTATTTGTCTTGGGTTTTTGAGTAAATAATTGAAATTTCTCATGCAAGTAGTAAAAAAAAGTTATTTTTCTCAGCTATGGTTACTAATAATTATTATTTATTCCCCACACCTAATAATAAGTATTTTAGCACCTTCGTAAATAATGAAAATATAATTTTTGTTCGTTTGTTAACTGAGTTCATCTTTGAATTTTTTTAGTTTCTTCCTAAAATAATAATAATAAATTAAAAAATAATAAGCGTTTTGATTTTATTTTCATAATAATAAATAATGAATGAATGCAAAATAGTACATTATGATGCTAGGACGTAAAGCTAAAGATTTTGGACGGATGTGGAGTTTGCAAATCGAGGCGCTAGCCGAGATTTGCACCCACATTAAGTCCAAAATAGCTTACGTCCGTGCATCATATACTATTTTTTATTCGCCGCAAGCAAAATATTTTAAGAAAAGTTGTTTATTCTAAATTAAAATTATAAATTTTCATAAATTTTAAAATAAAAATATGTGGAACAAGTAACCTTTGAAAAAATATTTATTATTTTTTCCAAATTCTATGACAACAAATGATAACAACTATTTTAATTGGATAATGAAATTTTGAATTTGCGGGTTGCTTTGATAAAAAAATTTATTTTTCATAGAATTTAAACAAATACAAATGCTTTTTACTTTTTTGGACGTAGCTATGACGACAAAATAAATAGTTGAAAAGTGATACTTTAAAGCCGCAAATCACAGTAATAAAGTAACACTTTAATATATAGGCGAATAAAAACTTCTTTGCAACTATAGGTTAGTTTATTTGAAATTTTAATTCGTGTTAAACAGAATTCTGTTGAAATTTAGTTTAGTTGTGAGTTGTAGACTAAAAAAATTCTAAATTTGGCTCAACAATATTGAATTGATTTTCAATCTCATGGCAAAAATAAATAAAAGCTATATTTTTCAATGCAAAGCATATGTGATTTTTATATAGTTTTAAGAAAATTCATTGGAAATAAATTTCTAACTAAGCAGCCCTGAATAATAAATATCCAATACGCAATCCAATGATATGATAAACAATGTTTCACCAAATCAAAATTTTTATTTATTCACCATTTGCTTATTAATTGACATTTTATTTTGTGAATAATTAAGAGTTTTAGTCCATTTTTTACATCAAGTAGTAAAAAAAATAGTATATAAAACTCGGTAAAGAAAATTTTCTCCATTTCGGTGCTTAATTCGCTCGAACCTTCGTTTCTCGCGAATTAATATCCTCCTCAATGTAGAAAATTTACTTTATCACCTCGGTATATAATGTACTATTATATACCTTCCCGCTACGTAAAACATGATTATTATTTTTTTCAGTTTGGACAGCAATATTTTCAAAATTTTGGCCAGAATCGGTATGTCCGTTATGTTAATTAACATTGAATTGTGGAACAGAAAATTTCTTTATATCAGAACTATTTCTTCTGTATAATGTTTTTTCGTCAGACTCCACTAGATACGACCGAGGTGTTTGCCATTTACCTGTTATTTTTCCTCTATTCCAATTGTTATTATGTCTAAAAATTATATTATCTACTTGTTCAAATGATTTTCTATTTTTACTTGTTTTATCGTAATAATTTTAAAAATTTCTAGTTTTGTTTTCAAGCTGCAGCTTTACTCCCTTATTAAGTTTTGGTTTCAAAACATTTGTACTTATAGGAATTTTAGTTCTACAAACACGATTTTGTAGAAGTTGCGCCGGACTATATGATAAATCTTTAGGCTTAGTATTTCTATATTCTAAAAGACCATATAAAACTTGTTCCTCCGAATCGGATTTACGGAATATATTTTTAAAAATTTGGACTGCACGTTCCGAGATGCCGTTTGATTTTGGATAGTGTGTACTAGATGTTATTATTTTAAAATGCCATGTTATTATTTTAAAATGCCATCTTTTTGCACTCAAAAGAGCCAAACGGGTTATTATCGGCCACTATAATATTTGGAATACCAAATTGCGAAAAAATTTCAATCCAAGCTTTTATTATTTCCTCAGATGATTTTTTTTTTAATTGTTTTAGTTCAATACATTTTGAATAGTAGTCGATTAATACTAAATATTTATTGTTATCGTAATACAAAATATCGCAAACTTCTTTATTAAAAGGAATATCCGGCGCTTCACTTTTTTTTATAACACTATGGTATTCTTGTGCTGTTTACCCAGACTATGTAGTATTCATATATTTTCATAATTTTTCTACTTTAATTAGTTTTCGTCTGCTGTCTAATATCGAAAATAATTTGTAAATAAACTTACGAACTTTGTTATTGTGGCTGTGATGGTCCACTTCCCATAAACGTAACCAAACGACTATAAAAAAACTTATTTATATGTTCTTCATACAAGTGTTTGGATTGTGCATACACCGATACAATCTTTGACATTTATGGTGGCGAAAAACAAATTCATTATCGCCGTATGATGCGCTAATACCATCTACTAATCAATAGCCGTAACTCAAAAATTTTAAAAAAATTGTAAAGCTGCTGCTACATGAAAGAATTAACCGAGGCAATCACAAAAAATAAAATTTTATAAAAAATTGATAGGAAATTAATATATAAAATATTGATATTGAAACTCGTAGAAGAAATTTGCTGCTTTCATCAACGAGAGTATACGGTGTTTTAGTAAAATTTTAATTAAATTTAATTGCGTTTTCATTAAATTTAATTATTTTGTTATTTTCTTTATAAAATATTATGACAACTAAAGCGCCGATATCACATGCTGTCATGACAGAAAACGAAAGAATTTCGTCCAAACTGGCATATAAATGGGATATATTATTGAAATAATTACCAGTAACTGTATTCTGTGAAGCAGTTAAGTGAAAATTTGATAACCGCTTCGTGGACAACTAATTTGTTAGCCTGTTACCCTCAAGAGGTCTTGTTAACCTGAAGTGGGCAACTAAACACTAAAGCCTTGTTCCGTGGTCGTTTTAGGTTTTAACTTAGATCTGTTTGCCTTAAATAAAGTGCATGTATGTCTCTATTCTAACCTGAACATCACTTCGGTCCTCTAATTTCTTAATTTAGTTTGAAAAAAACGGCTCTTTGGTGAACGCAAGTGAGCTACTTATTCGTTTCGACATTTATAACGGACACGGACATTGTAAAAACTTTTACTCATGAGGCTTTTATTATTCAAATGCTTTAAAACGTATGTAGCATAAAAAATAAAATCACTAGCACTACTTACAAAAAAAAGTACAACTAAGACCCGACGAAACTGAAAACCACGCGACGACTATCAACTGCGCTATGTGGTATGTGAAAAAAAGTATGTCTGTTAATTTGGATGTAGGGGGAAGTGGGGATGGTATAAACAGTTTTTACTTAAAGCTCAATAACTTTAAAACCATAAAACATTTTTACTTAAAAACTGTTTCATTGTAAAATTTCATATCTTTACTACAAAAAACTATTTTTTTTAATTACGTTACTAAACATTAAGTATAAAATTTTGAATTTCAAAAAATTTATGTTTCTCGTTTAAAGTATCCCCACTGGTGGGGCACTTATAAACAATGAGCATTTTTGTATGGGGCACATATAAACACCCAAAAAACGCCACAATAAAATTCATAAAGTACCTTTTTTAAAATTTTTTATTATTTATTGTGCTTCAAACAATATATATAAGCATATAACATATATATTTCTTTAAAAAAAAAACAATATTTTTCGATTGTTGTAAAACCTCAATAAATTCAGGTAGAAAATTATAAAGAAAAAAGCAAAAATTCAATCTCATCGTATGTTTAGGTTTTGCAAATCAATATCAAAAGTGAAACTGGAAACCACACGTATACCATATAACCATACCATGCTTCACATATAAACGCGTTTATACTATCAAAATTTTTTTTGTTTATATGTGCCCCACGTGGCGATTTTAGGGTTATGTTTTGAAAAAATATTCCAAGATCTAAAATTTGGCTAAAACAAAGAAATATTATGTTTCTTGAATATTTCAGCTATCAAAACATGTTGGAATATTTTTAAACATATGATGGTAAAAAAAGTTATTCGAGTTTTACAAAAAAAAAAAATTTACTCTTGGGTTGCCAAAACACCTATTCACCAATAACTTTTGAACAAGACTGTCTTCAGCTGTCAAATTCTCCTGGTGTGTGTATTCGATCGAAGCGACATCTGTGATATTTTTGTCGCATTTTTTGATTGATGTTTTGTGAGGGAAATTAAAACTTTTTACAGTTGCCCCATGTTTATACTATCCCCACTTCCCCCTACAAATAAAACAACTTGACTCTTCAGCTGTAGGTCAAAAAGTGATCTTGTATATTTATAATTATATTCAACTATACATAATTCATAAAAGGTTAAACCGGTTTTAACATGTATAATATTTAGAGGTTGATATAGGAAAGAAATAGATATATCTCACTTATGCTACAGATGGTTTTTATAAATTTTATTTAAAAGCAAAGATTAATGGTTTATGGTCAGTTGACGGTGTAAATTCACGACCTTTTAAAATATAACGGAAATGCTTAACACCTGAGCATGGGATGGGGATTTCTCTATCATACGCGCTGTATTTAATCTGAGTGTCATTAAGAGGAATGGAGAAGAAACTGAGCGGTTGCCATATGCTTTCGACAAACTGCTGTACAACAGTCCCAGTTGCTGTATATTCTTCTTACATCATTTTAGAAATTATTTAGTAAGATTTGATCTGCCTCTGCGGCAGGTAGAAAAAAGCTTGATAAAAGCTAATCATATGTTCGAAGTTTTTAATGACTTGAACACGATTAGTATCCGGTAATATACTATATGTTCAGAAACTAAATGGCCTAAGAACTTAATTTCAGATTTTGCAAAAATACATTTAGTCGAATTAAATAATTACCCGAGTCGAAATTTAAGTACTCCTTAAAACCTACAGATTCTCCTATTTAGAATTTAGAGTATTTAAGTATCACTTATTTTCAATACAAAAACAACATCTACATAACTCCTGCAAAAGCGACTTTCCGGAAAAAAATCCCATATAGGTTGTTAAATAGGCGTTAAACATAATTTTTTATTTGGTTTTAATTCTGTAATAATAAAAAACGAAGAGAAACTAAATATGTTTAATGATAATAATAATAAACAAAAAAAAAGAAAGAATGAAATAAGAATAGAAAAATCAAAAGTATTTTTATATATTCTAACATGGCTGGTTTTATTTAAGATTTTCGGAAATAATTTACATGAGTTTAATTGAATTGAATAATTTTAATTTATTATTTGCACATAAAATTATGTGCGATAGAAATTTTTTGGTGAATGTAATAAAAACAATCTCGTGAAACAAATAGATCCTTTCAATAATTAATTTTAGTGATTCGTAAATAGTTCTTGAAGATTCAAATAAGGTGTTAATTTTGTATGTCGATAGAATTGATAGGAATTTTTAAGTTTTTAGGATATGATAAGTACTTAGTAAGGTGTTGAAAAAAAAGGCTTATTTAGGTGTAAAGTAGTATTTTAAGAATAAGTAGTCCGTAAATAGTTTTTTAAGATTCTAATTAGATGTTAAATAGTATGTTTTTAGATTTTGTAGGAGTTAATAAGTTTATCGAGAGTAAAAAGTTCTTATTTACATGCAATAAAGGATGAAAAGAACTAAAATAGGTTCATTTGAGAATGTCTACTACTAAAATCGTAGTTAAAGTTCGACTCAGGTATTGATAAAGTTATTTTCAGAAAATCTCTGAAAAAATAATTTGTAAATATTCAAGTACTTCTTTGAAGATTTTAATGTAATTAAAACTCAAAAAGACCAAAAGGAGTAGATATTGCTATCTTAGGAATGTCCTCCGGTTATATAGGAATTGCATGGTATGCCTCAACTAGGTCAATTGATGAAAAAACTTTGCATCCTTCCAACTGATGCGAAAAATTTTGTAGGTGAGGAATTGGATATCGATAGGAACAGTAATTTTGATTAATGCTCGATAATCACCACATCGGTGCCATTCACCGTTTTTTTTTACCAGATGTAATGGACTGGGCCAAGCGCTATACAATCTTTTCAAATGCAGCTTTGGCTATAAGCAATTTGTTAGGAGCCAAACGCGGCATCTTATACAAGATATTGGTACACCTACTGTTTCCAACCTGTGGGATACGTAATGTTTCGTAATACCAGGTGCGGAATTCCAGTTGGTAACCTCTGGAAACTTAACGCAATAATTTTAAAAATATCAGCTGATAAAGTTGTTTTGTCAATTAAGAAAAGTGATGGTTCATCACTATCGGAAATGCTAGTTGTTCAGAACAGAGAGGTTGATGTATTTATGAGGTTCTGTCTCTGTGTTCCAACAAGTAGACCTATATTTTTCAAAAAATTAAAATTAAAAAATTAAAATGCTATTATAGAAGCATTGATCGCTAGGAAATTCACTTTTATTTCTAGATCTAGATCTAGATCTAGATGCATTTCAACTAAAACGCGAAATAGCATTTATATTCCTTAATATTTGCGTGTCAAAGTTCGCGCATCTATTGTCCAACTATTGATTAATAAATGAAGCTCTTTAATGAATTTGACTATTCGTTGAAGAAGATGTTGATTGTACATCGAACAAAGAAACATGAGTTGCAAAAACATTCAGATAACAACTGTATAAACTCACGTCATTCTCGAAGAATGTCAAAACCAATTGAATGGATTGAGAATCGATATTTGTTTCAGGAACTTCTAGTTGATGATTCCACCAGCATATCAGTTAGTAGCTGAGATGGTTTCTTGTCTCCAAGCGATGATGAAGAACATTATTCAGAATATTCTTCTTCAGAATATTCTTCTTACTCTCGCCCCAACATAAAAGTTGTGTAAGGTTGTGGACCTAAATATCTTAGAAGTTAATCAGATAATTGACTCTGTAAACGATAGTCGATGGATCCTGCTACATGGATAAATTTCATTTTTTTCTGATTTGACATTTGAGTTTGCAAACATTAATTCCAAAAGTATGAACCATATATCAGGGTTTTGATTATATAACTCCTGTTGCGTTTTAAATTTTACCAAATCTACACCGAATCTTATACCTAAAAATTTAATGGACCTTTCTACGAAGTCAGCAAAACTTGAATTTTTGTGTCAATTAATTAAAAAATATAAAACTGTAAAACATACCTTTGATAAAGTGTAAACATATGTTTCGATATATTTTTTAACTAATTTGAAATGCATTCTAGTAACTAAACGATTAAAAATGAAAATTAAATAACAAAACCAGCTTGATTTAATTTTTCCACTGCAATATTGAATAGTATATTTTACTATACATGACAATGATTTTACGTGAGTGAACGTACAAATAAAGCATTAAAAATATTAATTTTAAATTATTATAGAACACGACAACATAACTTACAAAATCCATATTGTTGATTATCTGCTTTGATTCTGAAAATATCATAGCAACTACAATTTGTTATTTAGTGAAAATGATTTTTTACTAGAGAGTAAAAAGGGTATTTTCACAGGGGGTTAAACCTGCATGAAAATAGGGTTTTCATATACTATCGTAGAAAAAATAAAATTTGCTCAAAAGTTAATATCACGACTTGATGAAATTAAAATCGAAAATCTATAAACTAATAATTATAAACTAGAATATAATTCACATAAAGTTATAATTTTAACAGTTTTTCGATAAAAATATCAAAAACATTTTGAATGTAAAATTAACAAAACAAACATAATTTTAATCAATTTCATAGATGAGGAGGTAGAAAATAGACGACTGTTTGCAGGTATAAAATTCCTATTTTTTTCCACCTTCTTTAATTATAAACAAATAAATTTGCTGTTATAATTATTTTTTGTGTAACTGATTCAGTTTTTAGTTTAAATTTTAAAAAGTAATAAAATTGTTTGTTTTATTTATTAATGAAAAGAATCAAATGACAAAAGTAAAATATTAAAATAATATAAAATAAATTTTGGTTAAAGTTTTTTATGATAGTTTTCTACTGTTTTATTAGATGGGGTTACCTTAGAGGAGTTAGAAGGATTAATATAAACAATACAATATTAAATTAAATATTTTAGTTTTCATAGAGATTGTGGTGAAAAAGAAAATGTAAAATATGGTTTCGTATATCTTGAGAAAATAAATTAAGCTTATTTTATTTTTACAGGATAAGAAGAATTGTACTTTATAGCTCATGTGTTTAATGGAGCAGTTTATTCTCTTCCATTTATTAATATGACCTTTATTTGTATGTTTTTTTCCATAATAATAGTATGTTTTATTGTATTTTTTTTTCTAACCTATAGGCTAATGAACTTAACCTATAATTTTAAATCAGAGCAAAGTCTTTTATAGTACAAGCCTGATTAATTAAAGCCATATACAAAAAAATGTAAATCTTGGCATATGCAAACAATTTTTTTTTGTATGGAGGTTTGTATTGCTTTTAAATATAGAAGGTTTTGATCAGAGTAGCCTTTTTGTCTTAAATTTTTTGTATGCACTCTGTTCACAAATAAATTTTATTATTGTGTTGGGCCTTAGATTATAAAAATACAGGATGCGGAATATTTTTTAAATAGATGAAAGCTGTAATTGGATTGCTTTTAGTTAAACCCAATACCTATCTATAACCTCTTTCTACTATTTTTGATAATGCGCTTATGTGTCTTCTTGCTGTGGACAGGAAATCACTATAATTTATCTAGCATGACTATATTGAATCGATCAAATTTTGGGTTGACATCTTCCAAATTTTTTTATCGTTTTTTCGTACTGCACGATACGATGGTTTTAAAATAAATTGTAGTGCCTTAATAATATATATAATTTTATCATCTGGAAGAAAACAGAAAATGATAATATATAATAAACATTTTTATAACAAAATTTTTATTGGTTTTGGTTTTGTTTAAATATATTAAAGTACTATTTTATCGTTTGCAATAGGGTATAATACATTTTTTGTCTACAACTAACTAATAACATACAGTAACGATACTTGTGTTTGTTCAAGGATTACATTTTATTTACTACCGAAACCATTTACTACCGTCACAAAAATAAAAAAGGTTCATATAAACCAATGTATTCTTATTCAAATTTCTTTTACTATCTACTGTAGATCCCGACTAACATTATGTAAGGGCTCAGATCTGGGCCGGATACCGCTTTCCCTACCACTGATAGGGTCCGTATCAGGCACCCTTAACAAGTCCTGATCAGGAATGTAACGTCTCAAACTATCCAAACCGGATCAGGCAGCCCTGTTAGAAACCAGGGCAGGGACCGGAACCAGGACCGGACCAGTTCAAATAGGGTATTTATTAATAAGTTAATGACAAAATGTACAATTTTTGTAAATACGTTAATTTGTACAATTTTTATAAATACGCAAACTATATATATCTAAAATGGATAATACTCTAGTGAAGTTTAAAGAAACTAAATTTATTCAAATGAAATATTGCTCAGATCAGGACAAACAGGGCATAACTTAATTGAAAAATCAAATATTATTTTGATCCGGCTCAGATCCGGCATTTACTACTAGGGATGAGATAGGTTTTCGTAGTCCGGGCCGGATAGGACAAATAGAGCGTGTCCTATTAGTGAAATCATGCATGATCACAATAAGGCATACCTGAACAAAATGCTAGTCGGGATACTACGGAAGTGAATAGCTACTGAAGTTGAACTCAGATATTATCCACGTTCTCGAACACTCTGTAAACATGAATATTACTTGCCGTTGGATCCTGCTTCTTGTAATTTAAATTTTCCTTTTAATTTGTTTTTCAAAATAGGTATAATCTTTTTTTCAAATTCATCCCACTTTGTTTTCAAAATGTGCGATGCATCAGAATAAGAATATATTGAAAATACAAAATTAAAATACTGATTATAGTGTTTTAGTTTAATTTTTACCAGTCTATAACCATCCGGATGAAGATACATAAGCCACTCTTTGTAAAAATCTATGTTGTTTTTTTGTTGTTTTTTAAGTTCTTCTTGTCGCCCTTTAAATGTGTCCTTGAACTTAATTTCAACCGTACTCCACGGACCTCCATTCATGAAAGCCATTCTTTATTTTTTTGGAAAGTTTCATTATTAGAATCCTTATTTTCTATCTCTTGAGACGGAGTATCTGTAAAATACATAATTATTAATATTTTGTTTCTAAAATAATTTGTAATATTCATTATATATTCATTGTAATATTCATTAACTGAGTTTACTCTAATAAACATTGTCATGCAACAAACATTTAAAAACATTTTTCTCGTGTAAAATAGCTCAGGATATAACAAAACCAAACTTATTTGCTAGATTTTATTTTTAGTAACAAAGTTGCGATTGATAACTTTAAAAAATTTTATATGTATATCCTACCAGTTTCGTTTTCCGTTAAATTTTTTATCCGCTTCGGTTTTCCATAGTATCCATTTTGTTCAAACGCGGTGCCTGATTTCTATACTTGTTGTATAACCGTCCTGTGGTTTGACATTTTCCCACTCGAAGATAATACAAATTCTGTAAAAAAAACAATGTATATTTTGGGAAACACTGATTAAATGCATTAGAATTACTTTATCTTCACCCAGAAATGTTTTTTCGATATCATTGCTTATTCTTTCGAAATCATCATAACTCATAGGTATATTGGCAGTATAATGATATTCCAAAATAAAATTTACTAGCATTTTCTTCCCAATATCGTCCAAATTGGGTGGACTCATGCTATTATAGCATGTCAAAATTTTTTTTCCACGATCAGTATTTAAAAACTGATTTAAGCTCTGTAACAAAAAAGGTAGACTTTTTGAACTGACATTTTCAATTTTCATCGTAGCATTGTTTATTATATTTACAATTTTTTTTTAAATATGTAAAATTTTTTATTAAAATTTAAAGCTATACTTACGGATCGTGCAGAATTTGGAACAGGGAAAGTCAAAGGTGGTGTGTTATAATTTTGTTCAGGTTGTGTAACCCCCTTTTTGGGGATTACAATGATTTACGCCAATATAATTATTTTTGAAAAAAAAACTTTCCTTCGCTTCAACAAAACATATATTTTTCATTTTAACAAACCTGATATTCTTTTCACATTAATAATTTCTATGAAAAAGGTCCTAAAGAAAAGATATTACAATTAAATAAAATAATTTGCTTTATTAATAAACATATTGGAATTATAAGGTTCTATTTTTTTGATGATACGGAAATAGTTATTTATTATACAAGGGAAAAAAGTAGTAGATTTTAGCTCGAGGTTGTGTTGTCTCCCGACGCGAAGCGGAGGGAGACAAAAAACCGAGAGCTAAAATCTACAATTTTTCCCGTGTATAATACACTATTTTTTTCTGTGACTGGATAAATATTAATATAATTATTGAAAAAATAATATTAAACAAATATTACAATATGTATATTCACCACACCATACGAATTTTTCTTGAATAAAAACTTAAAATTAAGTTTCATTTTATTTGTCAAAACCAGTTATTAACATCAAGAAGAAAACGGTATAACTTTTCATTAACATTAAAATAGTCATAAATGTTCATAAATATTCATAATATTCATCATTTATGTGTATATATGTATTTATATATATATTTTTATCTATCCGGGAAAAAAGTACATACTTTTTTCCCGGGGAAAAAAGTATTTTATGAAAAGTAGCATTTTTGCACCTGTCAGCAGAAGTAAAATGTTAAACTTTTTTCCCGTCACAGAAAAATAGTTATTTATTATACAAGGGAAAAAAGTAGTAGATTTTAGCTCGAGATTGTGTTGTCTCCCGACGCGAAGCTGAGGGAGACAAAAAACCGAGAGCTAAAATCTACAATTTTTCCCGTGTATAATACACTATTTTTTTCTGTGACTGGATAAATATTAATATATTATTGAAAAAATAATATTAAACAAATATTACAATATGTATATTCACCACACCATACGAATTTTTCTTGAATAAAAACTTAAAATTAAGTTTCATTTTATTTGTCAAAGCCAGTTATTAACATCAAGAAGAAAACGGTATAACTTTTCATTAACATTAAAATAGTCATAAATATTCATAATATTCATCATTTATGTGTATATATGTATTTATATATATATTTTTATCTATCCGGGAAAAAAGTACATACTTTTTTCCCGGGGAAAAAAGTATTTTATGAAAAGTAGCATTTTTGCACCTGTCAGCAGAAGTAAAATGTTAAACTTTTTTCCCGTCACAGAAAAAACATTTTTGTTGTTGAATTATTCCGGGAGAATTACTTTTACCTTCAATAAGATAACATATATATTTAATCTGGTATTGTTTAAACCAAGTTTATTTGTAAAAAAATTTAATTTTAATTAAATAAAATTTATAATTGAAAAGTTCGGCTGTGATTTTGTTATATTGAAGAATAGTAAATTAATTTAGTTAAAGAATAGTTAAAAGAAAAAACTGTGATTATAACTTAAAGTTAAAAATAATTCAAAACTAAAAATTAAAGTTAAAGGTTTTTTATGGTTGATGTGAAACCCATTGAGTTTTCAATTTTATTTAAAAAAACCACGTCATAAAGTTGATTTCAATTACAGCTGTAACGGCAATTTATAAATCAACCTTTTTTATATCAGCTTTTGATATACTGCTATACAATTTTATATTAGCGGGATGAATATTATGTTTGATGTTACGGAAAAATACTAATTTGAACCAAAAACGAACTAATTTGAAAACTATTATTGGAAAACTATTAATTGATGAAAGTGGAACAAATTTATGGTGCTCTATAGAAAATAATGCTGTCTGCAATCTAGCCTAAGTTAATGTGGTTTAGATCTGGAATTTTAATCAAGAACTTCAACAAATTAGTTACTTTGGGAATTTGAATTGGATTTGCTGGTTGTCGTCATCATTACTAATAAAGTTTTCTTTCATCACTAATTTGGATTTGATTATTAAACTATATTCAACAAACATTCAATTACATTCAGCACGGAGCCATATCTAAGTTTGTGGGACACATCTTCTGGTGATATGGAACAATGAAGTATATTCGATTAATTTTTATAACCTAAATTAACAATGCATTACATAGTTTTTAATTTTTATTAAATTATTTTTATGTTGAATTTATTTAATTTCTTTTTGTAATTCAATTTTTCTCTCTATTTCTTTTGTAGTTTCTTTCAGCTAAATTCAGGTTTCCACAAGCGCTTGGAGGACAAAGAATTGGCGGGAAACTAGTTAAATCAGGTTTTTTTTGATTTATTTAATTATTAATTTTTCTAATTGATATCTAGTTACGAGCATAATTGAAAAGAAATAGTTTTTTTTAAAAATTAAATTTTTTTTTAACTCTTAAATACTTAAAATTTAATTTTCTTTAAATTTAGTTTAAATCTAATTTATTATACCAATCTTTAAATACGATAGTTGAAATTTTTAATAATGATTTATTTAGAATACAAATCACGTTGTTTTGTTTAATAAATATTATTTTAGTTGGTGATTTCTAATTTCTTTTGTTTTGTTGTTTATTAATATGATGTAGTGAAGTTTTTTTTTTGCTGTCCGGATATTATCTTATGTCGTCACTGTCTTATCCCCTACCTTCCCATTCCCTGCGATCTTTAATCACACGTTTAAGCCTTGAACCATCTCCCACGCCCACGTCTGAAACTAGCCAGAGCACCAGATCGCATCAAGGCCTCTAAACGAGTGGAAATTACTCGTAGCACGCTTCGCGCGGGTTACAGTTGGCGCCCAAAATTAACGGTCAAATAACCGGTTTCTACAATTCTAACAGTTCACAATATTTATTGTTCAACATTTTCGTTTCAATTTTTGATTAAAACTCTATCAATGTATTAGTCTTTATATGTTAATACGGTTTATTATAATCTCATAGATACAACATAACGATAAAGTTACATCTAACGATTAGAAGCGGTTGATTGAAATATCTATTAATTTAATGTTTTGAATTTTTTTTTTTCCAGTTTGTTTTTGTCGTAATTTTTGTTATGGATGCTCACATTAGTTTCCACTTTTAGTGTTTTGACTCCTAGTGTTAGTTAGCATTTAGTAACTAATTTTAAGTCCAGTTTCTTATATATAAGTTCTTTTATAATCCAATCCATTTTGTTTCGATTTGAAGCAACTTATTAAGAAATTGGGACCTTTTTGGAAAACTATCGTTATTTTCGGATTAGACCAATTGTTGAATCAATACGTATTACTTTTTTTATTCCATTTTTCAACCCTATTCCTATCCTCATCCTTTTTAAAAAATCGCTTCCCTGGCAGTGAAGATATAGGACATTATCTGGACATATATTTTGCATACATCATTATTTTTTCTGTTGTTAGTGAAACTGAATTTCACTTCTAAAAATCTAAAATCGAATTTTTTTTATTATTATTATTTGAGAAACAATAAGATTTAGTTTCTTTTAATTGTTTCTTGCAAATGTAATTTATATTAACATATTAATAGAATTTATATTAACATTTTTTTTTGCATTATTTAAATTATATTATACTTGTTGTTTGTTCTATTTAAATAGAGGTTTGATTGTTTTTTCTAATTATTTGATATTTTTATCATAACGTCACACTTCACATTATTTCTTACTATATATCTTAGAATTGTTTTTTTCAATCAAAATGGATCCTCAACTCCTCGAACCTGATGAGTTGAAAATAGAATGCGAAATTAGAAATTTTAAAGGCTTAGAATCAGTTCAGTTATCTTTGCTTAAACATTACTTAGAAGAAGAAGCAATTGGTAATGAGATTGCACCAAAGTCTGCTCATGCCGCTGCACGTTCAAATCCTAAAAGGGAAGTTGCATTGTGCGCAAAAAAATTAATTGAAATACAAGAATCTTTTAAAGATTCATTAAAGTCACCATCCGATCATCTAGGTTTAATTCTTTCGGCTATGAAAACGCGTGTGCAACATTTCCGATCTCGTCTATTGCGAATTTCAATCTCACCAGCCGTTGCCGAGGAATACCCTCCAACCATTAATCTTTGCGATGAGATGGTACATACATTAAACGAAGTGTCTGTAGAAAGTTCTGATTTAAATGAATCAATTCAAAAACTGGATGATCTCGACATTAGCACTACTATTGTTATTATTAATAATGTGGAAGAAAGGTCTGAATCTGAACAAGATAATATTTCAGGTGCTGCATCTTATACTGGAACCATTCCTAAGCAACCACCGCTCTCTTCTGTATCAAATCAGTCTTCTTCTACTTGTCCAGTCGTTTCTCAACAGCATGCCAAGCAATATAACTTGCGGAGTCGTCAAAGGTCATTTTCTGTGGGACATTCAGTATATGTCAGAAATTTTCCTCAGAGCGATGCCACAAAAAGATTCTCGGCAAAGCTCGCACCAAAGTTCATCAAAGCAATAATTAAAGAGAGGATCGGAAATGTTGCATATCGTTGTGTAGACGAAAAAGGTAGCAACTTAGGCGTATATCACCTGAAAGATATTCAAAACTCATACGCAATGCATGTTTAGTTTTTCCTCTAATCCTTTATTTTATATCTTTTGCCCGGCTTGAAACTTCTCATGGGTCGTAGGGCAGCACCACGATTTGTAACCCCCTTTTTGGGGATTACAATGATTTACGCCAATATAATTATTTTTGAAAAAAAAACTTTCCTTCGCTTCAACAAAACATATATTTTTCATTTTAACAAACCTGATATTCTTTTCACATTAATAATTTCTATGAAAAAGGTCCTAAAGAAAAGATATTACAATTAAATAAAATAATTTGCTTTATTAATAAACATATTGGAATTATAAGGTTCTATTTTTTTGATGATACGGAAAACATTTTTGTTGTTGAATTATTCCGGGAGAATTACTTTTAACTTCAATAAGATAAAATATATATTTAATCTGGTATTGTTTAAACCAAGTTTATTTGTAAAAAAATTTAATTTTAATTAAATAAAATTTATAATTGAAAAGTTCGGCTGTGATTTTGTTATATTGAAGAATAGTAAATTAATTTAGTTAAAGAATAGTTAAAAGAAAAAACTGTGATTATAACTTAAAGTTAAAAATAATTCAAAACTAAAAATTAAAGTTAAAGGTTTTTTATGGTTGATGTGAAACCCATTGAGTTTTCAATTTTATTTAAAAAAACCACGTCATAAAGTTGATTTCAATTACAGCTGTAACGGCAATTTATAAATCAACCTTTTTTATATCAGCTTTTGATATACTGCTATACAATTTTATATTAGCGGGATGAATATTATGTTTGATGTTACGGAAAAATACTAATTTGAACCAAAAACGAACTAATTTGAAAACTATTATTGGAAAACTATTAATTGATGAAAGTGGAACAAATTTATGGTGCTCTATAGAAAATAATGCTGTCTGCAATCTAGCCTAAGTTAATGTGGTTTAGATCTGGAATTTTAATCAAGAACTTCAACAAATTAGTTACTTTGGGAATTTGAATTGGATTTGCTGGTTGTCGTCATCATTACTATTAAAGTTTTCTTTCATCACTAATTTGGATTTGATTATTAAACTATATTCAACAAACATTCAATTACATTCAGCACGGAGCCATATCTAAGTTTGTGGGACACATCTTCTGGTGATATGGAACAATGAAGTATATTCGATTAATTTTTATAACCTAAATTAACAATGCATTACATAGTTTTTAATTTTTATTAAATTATTTTTATGTTGAATTTATTTAATTTCTTTTTGTAATTCAATTTTTCTCTCTATTTCTTTTGTAGTTTCTTTCAGCTAAATTCAGGTTTCCACAAGCGCTTGGAGGACAAAGAATTGGCGGGAAACTAGTTAAATCAGGTTTTTTTTGATTTATTTAATTATTAATTTTTCTAATTGATATCTAGTTACGAGCATAATTGAAAAGAAATAGTTTTTTTTAAAAATTAAATTTTTTTTTAACTCTTAAATACTTAAAATTTAATTTTCTTTAAATTTAGTTTAAATCTAATTTATTATACCAATCTTTAAATACGATAGTTGAAATTTTTAATAATGATTTATTTAGAATACAAATCACGTTGTTTTGTTTAATAAATATTATTTTAGTTGGTGATTTCTAATTTCTTTTGTTTTGTTGTTTATTAATATGATGTAGTGAAGTTTTTTTTTTGCTGTCCGGATATTATCTTATGTCGTCACTGTCTTATCCCCTACCTTCCCATTCCCTGCGATCTTTAATCACACGTTTAAGCCTTGAACCATCTCCCACGCCCACGTCTGAAACTAGCCAGAGCACCAGATCGCATCAAGGCCTCTAAACGAGTGGAAATTACTCGTAACACGCTTCGCGCGGGTTACAGTTGATTTGCAAACCACTCATTCACAGAACTGGTCACTGAATCTGTAGTTGTTGAAGACAATAGCCCAAATTGAATTTTATAACCCTAAAATATTAAAAACGAAATCAGGTATAGTATACCACTTTAAATTATAAAATAAACTAGTTACTTTAGATTGCCGCCATTCAGTTATCTTGGCACGAAGTCGAGCTTTTTTAGATGCTTCATTGTATGTTGGAAACATGGCATCTAAATCTCGCTCCGTCAGTAATTTGAGATCACTAGCTCGATCATATCCACCAGCTGCAACATAAATGAAATATTTTATCTTCAGTGAACATATTTACAATTAATCTTATGTTATACCTGCAAACTTATCCTTTAAATTTAGAAGGTCCCAGTCTTTTAGAACTTCTTCCAACTCATTAAGAGATTCCTGCATTGCAGGTTCTTCTTGGGTCTCGTCTAAAATTTGTATTGTGTTGAAATTCATCGGGAGTTTGATTTTCCGTTGAATTGACTTTCATTTGAGGACCCAGATTGTATCAGTTCCGTCATTTGGAACTAACAGAATATTGTGCATGGTGCAAAATTCGTTTAGTTGATTTATAAATGTAAATTCCTCTAGAGACGTTTCTACAAATTATTGAGATTTAAACTAATATAATATACGCACAATGCATATAATCTAAACAAACAAAACATTTCAATTCAAAGAAATAAGCATTAACTAACCTTTGTTTTCATCCATGTTACTTAGGATCTATTAATTATTATAATATGTTTAAGTTAAAGATACAATCAAAATATATATGGTTAATAGGTGTAATATGTGTATTAGTATAAATGCAATTTCAAAGATTTCTAATAGCAAACGATAAGTAAAAGAACAAAACCATAAAATAAGCTTTATAATAAAATTATAGAAATTTGATTAACTAATTTTAAATTCTTTTTAATTATATATTATAACACTTCACATTTATTAAATCACACTTTACACTATTTTAATTTTGTTTAGTTTTAATTTTGAGCCTACGTTTAAAACTCATCTTAAACGTTAAACACTTTTAAGCGAAATAATTCGTTTGAACAAAAAACAGGTTTTCACATAACATTGGTTAACCGTTATGATTTGAGAATATTTTATGCCCAAAATACATGTGCAGAAAGTCTGCACGCAGTGCTGCATGCATATCTGCATCTAAAATAGATGTGCAGAATTTTTATATATTTGACGTGCAGAAATTTCGTAACAATGATGGTCCAAATACATGTGCAGAATTCTGCATGCAGCGAAATTAGAACATGTGTTGTTATATGAGAGCAATTACATGTAAATTCTGCATGCAGAAAAATTATGCAAGATATCTCTAATTCTAATTTCGCTGCACAAAGGCAGTGCTACCACAATAAAAAAAAAAACTACATGAAAACTCAGATAAAAATGGATGATTTTGACATTTTGTTTGCAAATGAATGATTTTATTTATAATTCAAATAAAAATGAATAGTATTTTTTTGAAAATGAAATTATTTTGTAATGATTATTTGTTTATAAAGATATTCAAATATTCTAAATATTCTAAATAATCATTGTTACGAAATTTCTGCACGTCAAATATATAAAAATTCTGCACATCTATTTTAGATGCAGATATGCATGCAGCACTGTGTGCAGACTTTCTGCACATGTATTTTGGGCATGACAGTTCGTGATCTTACGTATTATGAAATAGTTATAAGTGAAAGTTGTCGCAATTTAAAGAAAACTGTCTTTTTAATTAAAAGATAGAAGAAAATAATTGAATCGTTGCCTGTAAAAACGTTTATGTCTAAATTAAAATTTAAGTTCAAATTACATATACCACTGTTTCCGATAACCCTTTCCCAAAAATTTATTTATTAACAATATTAGTTTTAATTATTTTATAATTTAGATTATTTAGAATATTTGAATATCTTTATAAACAAATAATCGTTACAAAATAATTTCATTTTCAAAAAAATATTATTCATTTTTATTTGAATTATAAAAAAAAATCATTCATTTTCAAACAATATCATCCATTTTTATCTGAGTTTTCAAGTAGTTTTTGTTTTTTTTTATTGTGGTAGCACTGCCTCTGTGCAGCGAAATTAGAATTAGAGATATCTTGCATAATTTTTCTGCATGCAGAATTTACATGTAATTGCTCTCATATAACAACACATGTTCTAATTTCGCTGCATGCAGAATTCTGCACATGTATTTGGACCATTAGGCTGAAAAACATTGAACGCACTATTTAAACAAATTATATTAAAATTTATGCAGAAAAAACATTGAATTAAGTCAAGTTTGAAATTCAATTTTATGTAAAATATAAATAAAACTTATGAAACTACATTTGCCATAATTTGAGGCTTATTTTATTTGATTTTATGTTTCTTTATAATAAAGAATGACTTTTTTATTAAATCGTTCCTTATTTGTTTTCGGCATCGTTGAAGAATATACTATTTTTAAGAAGATCCTTTTTTTATTTTAAGAAATTATAAAAATCTAAGCAATTCATTTCAAAATTGTACTTGCATATTAATAGCGATCTAATTGTTACGACTTTCATTTGTGATTTTTCTGATGTCCAGAATTTATTCATGAAGAAGAACACTCGTTCTGTAGGCGCATTTGAGCCTGGTAAACAGAAACCAAACTCAACAATTTTCAAGACATTTTTATGAGGAATTTTTTGTTCATCGAAATGTTGAAAAATTTCCACCCATCTTTTATCACCACATTTATTATTTGCATTCCAATCATGTATCTTTTCCTTAGTGGCAAAATTTGTGATGCACGACACTTCATCAAACAACTCGGTATCGTCAATATTCGGTATTTTTGCACATATGTAAAATAAACTTTTCAACTTTTGACCAAAATGTTACAGTTCGTAATAAAATCCATTCAACAAGAAGTATATTTTTGAATTCTTTTGTCCATTGGCTTAAATAATTTACACAAGTATCATAAAAAGCAAACACTGTATTCTTGAATCTTGAAATATCAATTTCTTGATTTTTTTCTAAATCTGTAATCAAATTTTGAACTTGTAAGGGCAAAAAAGTTTCATTTCTTCTTTTTGTTAATTTAAATTTTAGTTCTTTTAAAATAATAGATATATATAACATTGATATATTTTCTGATTCGATTTGAATAATATAGTTATGAAAATTTGAACTTTGAGAATGTATAAAAATTAACCATACTTCAGCACATGGATCTTGAAACAAATTTCTCAAAATGGTAGGACATTTTTCTTGGCTCAAAAAGAAAGATTTTGATGCAGGAAGTAGTTTCAGTACTCTTTCAATAGCCGGTCTAAAAGAAAGCCATCTAGTCTTACTAAAACCTAACAACTTTTTGTACTCAACATCTATGGAATCACATAATTCCTTTAATTTTTCTATCCGTACTGAATAAATGTAAAAAAAAAGAATAAATCTTAACTATTACAACTTCTACGTCTAGAGGAAGATTTTCTACTGCACTTAGTATGCAATTGTTCACGATGTGACCAGCACAATTTACACCAATTAAGTCTCTTCCAATAGATTCTTTCATTTTATAGAAAACATTATTTTTTCCTTTTCTTGCAGCGCCACCAAAGTTGCAGTTTGTATTATCAGCACGTAAAACCAGCAATTTATTGGTTATTTCAAATTTTATTAAAATTTCTTTAATATAACTTGTTTTAATGTCAGATGTTTCTCCTGGTAATTGTTTAGTTTCAAAAATTTTTACAACAATTTCTTGTTTTGGTAAAAAGAGTATCTGCCCAAAATTGGGCAGAGTTTGATGCTTCCGTGATTCGAACAGTCTGAATACATAATTAAAAAACTCACAGAAGACACATCATTTGCAATTGAATTTAAAGACAATGGTGTAAAAATATTGCAAATGATTGCCTCTGATTTTGTCCTGGCACAAGCTAATTTCTCATTGAAACATTTCTTAATTAATTTTGTTGTGCACTCAGTGGATCGAAATGAATGGTTATGTTGCACTGTGTGATATGCCCAGACACCTTCAATGTGTGATGAACCAATAGGTGAATGTCAAAACATTCGTTTATTGGGTGTCACAGTTTCAAATGATCTACTCTGGAACGATCATGTAATGGCGATGGCAAAAAGCGCGTTTAAAAAACTCGGCCTCCTAAATAGATGCAAAACAATTTTCACTCCATACCAATTGCTCCATGTTTATAAGTCCCATATTCGTCCCTGTATGGAGTACTGCTGTCAAGTTTGGGGTGCTGCTTCTGTTTCCATTCGGCCCTCTTGGACTCTGTTCAAAAGCGGGCTACACGAAATGTGGGTGATCTAGCTTTGACATCAAAACTTGATTCCCTACAACATCGTCGCACTATTGCTGACCTCGTTGTTTTTTACAAATATCGTCATCAACAGCGCTCAGATGAAATCAGCGGCATCATGCCTCAAACTTATTCTTACCCCCGTTCCACTCGGCAATCGGCTACCGCAACCAGTGAAACGGTCGAGATCCCGCGCTGTCATAAAAGACTTCTTTGTCCGAACTGCATACAAATGGAAAAGTTTGCCGGAACCCTTAGTCTCAGGTGGCTTCAACCCGCAGAGGTTTAAAAAAAGCGTTAATCAACACCTTAGAACGCCAGTTTGTTGTGGGACCTAGGTTTAGACCTAGGTCTTAAAAGGTATTTATGTGTTGCTGTGACACATATTCTAAACCCTATTACACAACACTTTTTATTTAAAAAAAAAAAAAATAAGAGCCAAATTCTTTTCGCTGTCGTCAAAGTTTTGATTTCTTAAAAATGAACTTAAGTATTTACTACTACTTGCAGCAATATCAGCTTTTTTGGGTTTCACACTTTTTAAATGTTGCGATATATCCCAGCGGCCACTGCTCGCAATTGAAAACTCAGCAGGACATTTGGAACATCTTATACGTTACTATTTGTTGAGGTTTTTTAATAAATGGATATTCTTTTTCTAGTAATTCATTGAATATACATTTCCTTTTGGTGGCATCCTTTAAAAAAATTATTCACTAATTATTGGTAGAACATTTTAAGTTTATCTAAATTTACTTACGTTAAAGTGTTCAAATAAACATTAAAACTAATATATCTTTTAAAAAAATTATTCACTAATTATTAGTAGAATATTTTTATCCAAAGTTAATAAACTTTAAATATTCAAATAAACTATAAATATTCAAATAAACCTAGATTTTCTCTCACAAACTGATAACGAACATCGATATGTTTTGTTTTTAGAGAATACTAATTTGACATGTACCTCTCAAATATCTATATATTCTTTTGACGGCAGTCCAGTGATTTGTCAAAATTGTTGCTGTACTTACATATAGACTAAGAACCCGCGACGGCCAGACTTTCGTTATTTTATAAAATCTGAAAGTTTCTTTGCGCATACCCCCTACTCAGGTAGGAACGATTAGCGACATATGAAGTTTGGATCATAGTAACTTTAGCAGGGAGCAGGTTACAAAGGGGTCTCCAAAGTTTCGTGAATGTATACAATCTAACTTTTTTATATATTCTTCGGGATAGCATTAGAAGTCACGTCACCCATTGCCAGACACTTACTATCGTGGAAACCCCCTGCCAGACACCCTTAAACTTTAAAGTTTAAGGGTGTCTGGCAGGGGGTTTCCACGCTAGTAAGTGTCTGGCAATGGGTGACGTGACTTCTAATACTATCCCGAAGAATATATAAAAAAACTAGCTTTTATACTTTCACGAAACTTGGGAGGCCCCTCTGTAACCCGCTCCCTGCCAAAGCTACTATGATCCAAACTTCATATGTCGCTAATCGTTCCTACCTGAGTAGGGGGTATGCGCAAAGAAACTTTCAGATTTTATAAAATAACGAAAGTCTGGCCGTCGCGGGTTCTTAGTCTATATGTAAGTACAGCAACAATTTTGACAAATCACTGGACTGCCGTCAAAAGAATATATAGTAGGAGGTATGCGCAAAGAAACCTGAGTAGGAGGTATGCGCAAAGAAACTTTCAGCTTTTATAAAACAACGAAGGTCTGGCCGTCGCGGGCTCTTGCTCTAATACGTTGTTCTCCGCATAAGCTATATCTGGTCTTGTTCCTTGTACCAAATACAACAAACTCCCAACGACTTCTTTGTAAGTGACATTAGAAAAATCATCTTTCGATTCTTCCACACGTTTCACTAAATTTTGGTTGATGTCAGCTGGTGTTTGTTATATTTGTATTGTTATATGTTTATAATAAAAGACAATATTTAATTATATTTTTATAATTATTGTTTAAGACACTTAAGATAATTATAAATTTTAGACATCACTTGTTCTATAACGAAGACAACAAGAATAAGAAACCGGAAACCAACATTATATTTTAATTTTAAAACTGTGTTCGTTATCAAAATATTCGTTAACTAATTTATTATTACTATTATTATTAATTTTCATCCCCTTATTGAAAATATTTGATGTTTCATGTTGAGCCATCAAGATCGCCTTCGTTGTTGGCATCATGGTGTTACAATCCTTTTCTTTCTTTTTTAAAAGGGTCTGTCTTACAGATTTATTATCGTCATTTAATCCATTTATGAATATATCTGTAATCAGTTGTTCTCTTAAGTCTCCAAGCTCACAGTTTTTTGCTAATACTTTAATTGAAGTCATATATGCCTCAATGGTTTCGTTGCTACTTTGTTTGTAGCTGTAACATTTTTGACGTCCTAGTGTTACATTTTTTTGAGAAACAAGGTAGCTCAAATAAGTTAATTAGTCGCTATGACAGATTTCGTCTTCATTGACATTAAAAGTAGTAAATACTTTTAAATATTTGTCCCCAATTAGCTGGAGGAGCATAGCATTTTTCTTTTTGCACTAATTGAAACAAGAGCATTTGCTTTTAAAAACAAGTTGAATTTTTGTGACCGTTCACCGAAATTCTGGTCATCCTTTAAAGAATTTACAAATCCAATATTTGCCATTTTGTTTTTAACTACTTTTATTTTAATATAACTATTATTATTTTTTTTTTTTTTTTCTTTATTGAATTAATGAATCAGAATAAATTATAAAATTTGTATTAGATTCTAATATAAAAGCTTCTATTCTAAGAAAAAAAAATTAGTTAATTATAATAATTTGTTAGTAATATTTATAAAAATTGCAAATATAAAAAAATATACAATTAAGAAATAAGAAAATGCAATACTTATAATTCATGAAGAATAATTAATAGAATAATATGACAAAAAAAAAATTATAGCAAAATCCGTTTAGGGTGATTTCATAAATTTCTCATACAAAGAGGCTTTAATTTTTCTTTTGAAAACAGATATTTTCTGTTCCATTTTAGTTTCCGGACTAAGATCATTAAATAATATTAGACCACGACACAGAATATTATTAAACCCACGGTTAGTTCTGTAGCTTTCGACAAAAAAGTTTATGTTTCCTCTAGTAGGGTATGAATGAATATCACTGACAAGAATGATTCGTTGATTATGTTTAATAATTCCCCATTTAATTTTAAACACTAGCAGAAGAAGTTCATTATTAGTTCAGGTTTTTGTTTATATGACACAGACAATTTAGAAATTAATTTTTTTTCTATAATGCTTAAAATGGCTGTCAATGACACGCTATGGACAAAACCATTGATTAAGTATTATAAGATAATATTACTATGAATTACAACGACAAAAATTATTTGCCGTTGCTTCTAACATATTGCAAAAAAGAGTATCACTAGTTTAAAAACTTATGGCTTAAACTTTATGGTGGAACAGACTGAATAATTGTAAAACTATGACGCGAAAACGAAATAAAACATTTTATTTTTTTTTATGCTCAAAATTTAACAACACTTTGGGTCTGTTTTTTAATTCAACCGGTGCGGAGTAGTGTAAATTCAGCCTGTGAACTGCGTTTTTCTTTCGAAATACTTGCTTTCGAAATTTTTAGCAAAAAATTATTTCGAATTATCACCGCCCTTGGGAAATTACAACTGAAAATTTTTTGCCTTAGTTTTATTTTAATTTAACCCAATGAAATTCTCTAAAATGTAATGACATCATTCAATTTCACCAATAAAATTTGAATTATACTAATAACAAATAGTAATACGTTTAGCCTACTGGGATATTAAAAATTATTAGTCTGATTTTGAAATAATTAACTGATATCATAGTAGGCCAACGTATAATTCATAGAAAATATATAAATAAATGAAAAATGGCAAACAATTTTCTAAACGAATTCTCCTCGTTCGTTGATAAATTCTCATAATTTTTTGAAAAATTCCTCAATAAAAGCCGATAATATGCCGAGGCTATGGCCTCGTGCTTTTATCAATATACTTGCTTTCGAAATTTTTGGCAAAAAATTATTTCGAATTATCACCGCCCTTGGGAAATTACAACTGAAAACAAAATTTGAATATGACTTGAAATCAATTCACTTAAATAGAATAATAAAAAAATAAAGAAACAAGCTGTCTATTATGTTTGGATGTACACTTGCACGTTCCATGATAGTTCCAGACCCACCTCGAAGCCTACAATCATCCAACGTTCAACCACCACAAACCACCCAGTAGAGGTGGTGCTCCTAACCTCCTTTTCTTTATTTCTCCAATAATGGCACGTTTTTCTTTTCAGTATCGAACAAATATTTATGTTGATTCCAGTTTATACGAGATAGCTCTTTTAACACAGCCTGATCAATCCTAACAGCAACTGCCAGGAGTCCCTTCTCTATTTGCCATATACATATATTTATATACGTAAAAGCCCAGTTATCCGGAATGCTCGAGTTTTAGAGCTTGCCGGATAATCGAAAATTCTGGATAATTGATTGTAAATGAAATTTTAGGACGATTATACTTCATATAAATATTTTGTTAGGATTTTCGTCAGTATATTTTCAAATAATATACTAAAAACTTATTTTTGTATATGTATTTCATGTTGTTTACGACATTGATTGCAAAAAATTTTTGATACAAATGAGCAATTTCACGAAGATTCAACAAGGTTTTGACTTGACCCCTTTTAATTTTGATTATTTTTTGTTTATAGATAGTCTTTCATAAATAAAAATACAAGTTCTCCTAGAATTTTTTTTTCGACCAGGGTGCCCCTCAATTTTTTGTTATTTTGTTATGGGAGTGCATTTTGACGACCGATTGTAGAAAAACTACTCAATCGATTTTCATAAATGATATGTCGTTGAATAGGTATTAGAACAAAGTTTTTAAAAATGTACACTGTTAATTTTTTGAAATAATTTTTAACGGTGTAACATAAGAAAATAACGGTGTAATTGAAGAAAAGATGGCGCTACACCTTTTTTTTTTTTTAAACTAAATTGAAGCTTATTTTATATCTAACAACTTGTGAAAGTTTAGGATTAGCATTATTTTTTGTTTTAAAGATAAAATTCGTTGTGCATATGACTGTCGGGAATCAGTTTTTTTTGTTCTGAAGGAAAATTATAAAAATGGCGTTATAAGCTAAGAGATTATTTTTTATGTTAAATATCAAATATTTTATTATTAAATGATCTTTTTAAAATGTTATAAAAATCATATATGTACAATAAAGAAAATGTGAGCAATTTCAGCATAAATCCACCAAAGCGCTTATTGCTATGTACATTAAATGAAGCTTATGTGGAGTTTAAAAATAAGTTTCCTGATGTGAAAATAGGATTTACTAAATTCACGTCCCTTCGACCACAAGAATGTATAAAATTATCCCAAGGAGTTCATAATGTGTTCGTGTGTACCATACATCAAAATATGAAACTAATGATTCTTTCCAGAATTATAAAACATTAATCGACTTTGTTTCATCTGGTGAATTAACAGAAGATTGTCATACTTTGAACTGCAATGAATGTTTAGAAAAACTTCAACAACTGGAAGAAAAATTACTAAATGATTTTGACGTTAAAAGAATCCTTCAAGTCAAATATCAACAATGGAATACCATTGAAATGGGATAATATAACCTATAAATGTTTTTATTGAAATGGGATAATATGAGCTATAAATGTTTTTATTGCTAAAATTAATGCTAGAACTTAAATTAATTTGTTCTTTTACTAAGTTGATTTTTTTACCTTTGCAAATTGTTGCAATGTGCCCCTGTTTTCCACATCTCACACACGTTGCGCTTGCATGTTTGCATTCACTGCTGGTATGATTTTTATATCCGCAATGTTTGCATTTGATTGTATTTTTCATGTCGTTAACGTTAGATGTTGTCTTTCACGTGTTGTTGATATTACTATTGTCGTGGCGATAATACTTGCATAATATTTCAATCGAGTTTGTTCGATAATATTTTTAACTAAAATTTAAATCAAGTTTGTTCAAACTGGCAATTTTGAATTTGTTTTATTATTGGAGTTCTTATGAAAATATTTTTATTTTTGGAAGTTCGACCATAGAGTTTAGAAATAAAATAAGTTGTGCTAATTTAAGTTTGTGTTCATTTTAGTTATCTTAAAACCAAGTCCATCCAATCTATTCTTATTCAACTTCATAATAAGATAGATATTGTAAATATTCCGAAGATTCCAATCGTGAATATATATTTGGGACTTATGTGCTGGTTGGAGTATTTCTGGGTGCTTCCCAACCAGGGGCGTCAATTGGGTAGGGCTGGGGGGGGGGGCATTGGCCCCCCCCAAGGATCTGATACTATCAATACATCGATTCAATAAAACTTTCCAATCGTGATAGAATTATACACTATAAAAATTTCAATGCACTGCTATTTTGTAAATTCGTCTAATTTTTAGAAGACTTACTTAACTAATATACCAATTTTATCGCATACTATTAATTGAAATATATCTGATAATATAATTATTACGTTACATATTATTTTGGCCCAACTAAAGTACAGTTCACCGCAATATTCAAACCGTTATCGTTCTTTGTATCAAGGACTAGAGCGCCACCGATACGAAGGCGGTCGTATTGCTTCTAATCTTCTGATGAAATCAGTTTTATAAACAAAACACGATCGTTCTTCCAAAAACGCCGTGGGTGCGTATTGTGACAAAATTCTATCGTACTATAAGGTGCGCGGCATCACCGCTTTTAGAAGAACGAATGTGTTTTGATTATAAGATATTCGTGTCTGAGCCGCGTCTGAGCCCTGATTTCATTAGTATAGCGTTCCTCGAGAGTTCATAGTGCAGTATTTAACATTCAAATTTCAATTGTTATTGGCCATTGGTAATTTATATAAACTTAAAAGTAAGTACATGCAGGAGAACACAACCTAATTATAGCCCACTTATTTGGAGAACCCTGACTGTTTGGCCTTGTTTTTTATCTATATCAGATTGTACAAACTTTACAAGACTTTTTTAAAAACAATAAATTAAAAACAATTCTAAAATGTAAAATCCTATAACATATCAAAAGTTTTCTTGATAGTTGTGCTAATTTTTATAAAATGAATGAAAATAATTATGGGAGTAATTTAAATTTATTGGGTTATTTCCAGTGATTTTATGATAGTGAATGTTTTATAATGGACAAGCAATATTTTCTAACGACACGAACAAATATTTAAGTTATGTAAATATTTTCAAAGTATGTTATGAAAACTTGCTGACAAATTCATTTTATGAATTTTTAATTCATAAAATAGCAAAAATTATATGTTTGGTTGGTTATAATAAAATCCAAAACGTATCCTAAACGTCAATCTTTGTTCATTTTTTTATACAGTCACAGGGAGGGAGAAACTATTATTTTTTTATGGTAGGTTTTTCTTATAGATTTAAAAGAAGCTCGCAATAATTGTACAATTTTGAATCAAATGAAAAATTTACGCACGTTTATGGGTAGTAAGCTGACCAGACGTCCCACGCTGCGTGGAAATGTCACACATTTTATTGCGTTGTCCCACGGAGAAATCTGTCCCACAAAGCGTCCCACGAAACAAATATTTCCACCGCATTTGCCCGCATTATCGAAATAATCATCTACCTACGTATAGTTTGCGCAATATCTTAGTCAGAGCAATGGCTTCACTTTTTTCTTGCAGTTTGTATAATGTTATGTATATGTTGATTTAACCATATTGAGAGAACAAACCAGTGCAATATTATTATGAAAAATAAAATACAAAATATTTTACTTAAAAAGATGCAGTTTTGCGTATAAATTCATAAAAATTTAAATTTTTAAACCAGAGTTTACGAGTCTTTATTCGAGCACTCATTGAAATTTTATTCCCTTTGAAATAATATTCAAAAATTAAAATGTTCATAATTTGAATATCGTTCTTACTTGTAAGAGTAAAATTTTTGTTTTTTCGATTTTACTCTTTTGGAGCAGATTACATTTTCCAGTTCTTTCATTCGATTTGTAAAAGAAGAAAATTAGACACTCTACGTCATCCTTTATATTCATTTTTCTAACAATGCATGAATAATTGAACGAATCAAGCATTTTACGTTGAAAAGCATCAAATTTGACGCAAAAGTAAAAGTTTTGAGTATTTGAAAGAAAATATTTACTTCAATTTAGTAGCAAGAATGATATTTTATTATTTTCACTCCTGTATGTGGGAGTGTTATATTTTTTTTAAGCTACGCACTGAAAGGACAAAGTAAAAGAGTGATATAAGTAGCGTTTTAAACTCTGTTTAAAACACACTTTAACTAGGAAGCTCAAAAGTAAAATGATTATTTTCTAATATATAATTTTTTTTTTCTCAATAAAGAACAAACAAAGCAAACAGCATAAAAACTTGATAAATGGTATAGATTTGCAAAAGATAGAACGAGAGGTATACTGTATACCTCTTCTACTTACAGAATACAGAAAAGATATTAATTATTTAGTAAAATTAAAATAAATTGTTTCAATTGTTTTACAGTCTTTACTTGTGTAACAAAAGTTTTAAGCTACTATAAAAGGTAAATTTATGCTCTCTTTTAAAATTATATTTAAAAAGTTCTCCTGCAAATCAAGACGGATAGAAAACGTTTACGTAAATTCTTATACGATATTGAGTTGGACTATCCTTTTATAAAAAAATCAAAATATAACGACGCAAAAGTTTAGTGTATTACCAGTCGGAGTGAATTTGCAAATTAACAGTGGACATTATGATATTAAAAGACATACAGATACAGATAAACATAAAAAAGCGTTGCTATAAGCCGCCAGCTCCAGTAGCTTGAACAAGTTTTGTTGTTATTTTGTTTTCTTGTTGTTATTTAACATTGACAAAAAGTTAGTTGCAATTTGTGCTGATAACACGAACACCAATTTTATTGGTGTCACGTCAAGGGGTGAAAATTTAAAAACAAGCTAAACTCGAATTTGAACCAGAGTGTATTGGGTATTTGATTCGCAGCCCATATTCTAAATAATGCAATAAGAAATGCTGCTGATTTAAATGGCAGGGTTAAAAAAAATTGGATATTTTACAGCCTTTACTGGAGACGTTGCAGGAGTTCTGCGGCAAAAGTAATGTCGAACATAACCGACTTATTAGATACAGTGAAACTCGCTGGCTGGCGGTAATGCCAGCACCAGAAAGAATTTAGAAAATATACGAACCACTGCAAGCACATTTCCTAACGGTTGAATGTCCAATTAAAATAAAAGAATTTTTTGAAGAATTAAATAGTAAACAAATAGTAAAGGAAAGCATTAAATAGGAAATTTATGCACAATCTAGCTAGCACGTTTTCACCGTTCCACTTTCTCGCAATAGAAATTCTAATTAGTTAGTATTTGGAAGAATGTTTGCATTTTTTCCCACATTTTAACGATTTGGCTCTGGTCAGTTTAGGGTAGACATAACTCTTCCTCTCTGAGACAAATATAGGAAAACAAACAAAAAAACGATTCGACATAAGAGGAGTCACGTAGGGATTGCAATCCCGTGGTGTTTTATTTTTACATAATTTCCATAAACGACTCATAAATTTTAAATCCCGGGATGCCCGAGATCTAAAAAATCTATAGAAAAACCATCCTTTTTTTCTATGCTGCACGATCTGCTGTCGTTTACAAATTCACTCTCTGAACAGTTACAAAGCAAAGATATAATAATTTCTAGCACAAGCGCTTTAATTAAAACTACTATCTTGATGCTTAAACAATGCAGAGATGATACTAAATTTAAAATTATTTTTAGCAAATGAAGGGATTTTGCAGAACTTTGCGGCATTCGCTTCGATGAAACAACACCAGAAGACTAGCAGAGTAACCAATGTAGCTCAGAAGCATTTTATTTTTATTTCTAAGTCGATGCATTTAAATGCTTTTAAATATATGTGTGCATAAAAACGTGTATGTTACGTTTTACGAAAAAAAATTTTTTTTGTCATTTAAATTCTCGCCCCCCCCAAGATTTTGGTGAAATGACGCCACTGTTCCCAACATTAGTCGAGCTGACAACTATTATAATTATTTTTCTTGACATACGCGTTGTTTGTATTATGGTATGGTTTCACCTTTTTTTAAATTTATTGCCTTGACCTCCGTTATCTGCGTCTCATATTTGCACGCAATTTCTACTGCCAATTTTAATGTAAATGGATTTTCCTCCCAAATTCGTTCAAAAGTACGTTTGTCTAGTAAATTTGCTTCTAGATTGACTCTAAATTCACAGTTTCCGGCAAGTCTTTTTAAACGAGCCATGAATTCCATTGCACTTTCAATGGTTGATTTATTAGTTTCGTAAACTATTTTGTGTTCCATGAAAGTCACTATTGGTTTTGTGAAATAGTTTTTTAATAACTCGCATAATTCTGCGTACGTTTTTTCGTTGGGTAATTTCGGAATAGCTAAATCACGTAATAACTTGTATGTTTTAGCTCCCACGGAATTTAATAGCCGAATTTTCTTATTTTCATCCGTATCACTTTTACCCGCCATGAAGAAATTCTGCATGCGTTCTTGATATAGGATCCATTCGTCCTTTTCTGGAACTAATTCTTCCAATTGACGTGACGTGGTGAAAATTTTTTCTTCCGTCATTTTTTTAGGCTATTTTTTTATTAATTTCACTTTTCTGCTTATGGTTTAGTTAAAAGATTTCTTTTATATGTTTAGATTTTTATACTCGTCGCCATTGTGAGGTTTTTACGATACTTTAATTTAAACATTATTTTTGTAAATAAAGAAACACGACATTTATATTTTAACATTTACACGAAAGTTGTTTTTATTTCATAATACAAAAGTAATAGCTTAATGACCCTATGTGTAAAGGGTTGATTTCATTTATCATTAGATATATAAATATAAATGTAGCCATACACTACACATAATATCATGCATTCTAAGTACTTGATGGATTCAAAATATTGTTTTTGAAAAACGGATAACCAACGGATCCTAGTATATATATAATAAAATATGACAAATGCGAATATTTCATGATGATATGGAGAAAAATAAGAAATGAAAAAGTGTGTAAAAACCAAAATTTTGAAAAAAACTAAAATTAACTATTGGCCGGTCTAATTCAATCATATAACGATTTTGTTGGTTTGTTAAAAAAAACTAAAACGGGGATCTATTTGTGTGACAACTCTGTGTACTTCCTGCTGTTGAAATACAAGTTAATGTGATATCTGATACCGCGTTACTGCTTGAGCGATGAAATGACTCTCCATCTACCTCTATATGTGGGATCTAATCAGTAAGGAAGAAATTACCTCAAAGATCCAATCTGTAAGGAAGGTAGTACATCATGCGATTTAAAAGCATTTTTGTAGCTAGATTATTTACAATCCAATTTAAGTTTTAAATTGTTGCAAATTTTGTAAAAAAATTTTCTTACCTGTATGTTTTTTATCATTAAATATTGACCTATGTTATATTTTTATGTGATAGTATTTATTTTTAGTTATCCATTCTTCAAAATTACCATTTGTAAGTTATATCTCAAGTTTGCTCGTATGTCAATCGCAGGGACTTGAGTACGTAGGGTGGAGGGGTCACACTCACCAGATAAAAAATTAGCAAATATTTACAAATAAACAAACACCGATCTCCCCATTTGTACACTTTTGATTGGTTTTTAGGTTTTTGAAGATCATCTCATGGAATTTTCTTAATACAAATGAACAGCGGAAAGTCAGACGACGAACAATGTTTATTCGTAAGAGGAATTTGGCCCTGAATTTGGTCATATAATTTGGAGGTTTGAAGTCATGTGACATAGAATAGAATTCAGCTATACTAAGGCCGACCAATCAATAGAAAAAAGATTTGTCTGGTATGTGCAAATGTACATAGAGATCGTGCTCCTCTCCACAACATCGAATATTTTTTCATACATTTTGGTAGCAAACATATCATCGTTGTTAAATATAATTTATCGCATCATTTTATTGACCTTACAATTTGAAATTATTTACAGTAGATCGATTATAGAGGATAAAAAGAGATCTATATAGGAGACCTGAACTATTCGATAGATGCGTAAATAATTTCCCTACTTAACAAATACTAAGCTTTTCATTACTAATGCAAGTCCTACTTTTGTATCTGTATGGATTATTGCTGTAAGTTCGGGAAACTACTTGAGTTTACCTTCGCTCATACTTTAAACAGTATGTTGTTTTTTAGACCTGGACTTTGAAATATATTGTGTTGTTGCGACGCAACAGAACAAAACGTCGTTTATTTAATGAAAATACCCATATAAAGTTAATTGATGTTAATAAAAATTAAAAAACCGTCAATTAATAGTATATCCTATATAAATTTATTAATAAATATAATAGTATATTTAATAAATTATCATATTGCTTAAATCAGTTACTATTTTACTCTATTAGTGTCAGGACCTGATGGTAAAAGCTAATTCGAAGACGCTGAATCCAATGATGCTGTTTTTCTGGGTCAACTTCAAAAATATTTGCTTTTATGAAAAAATGTTCATATTTTTTATTATTTATTATTATTAGGCTTTCCTCATGGCCGTCTTGACGAATTTAGCAATTAATAAAACAAATTCCACTCAAACAACTTAGTTTCTAAAACACAGTTATTGTTTTGGGTTTTATGAATTTAGGGAGATCATTAGAGGAATATATACATATGATATTACTAGTTCATAATATAAAAAAAAAAGTCATTCTTAAAATTTTGTAAAAAAAACTGCCCAGCATATACTAAAGCTCTTGAATTAAAAAAACATTTGAAATAGTTTTCAGCATATCAAAGTTTACAATTGGCAAATCCCTTATTTTTTCTAAAATATTATGAATAAAAAAATGTATGTCAATGAACTCGATGTAAAGAAATACGATTTATTTATTTAAGCAAAAATAAAAAAGGGATTTTGTTTTCGAATATGAAAGAATTTTAAAAGAAAAGAGAAAAAGTAATAAAATCTAACACTTATGCAATTTTTATACAGAAAAAAGCAACAAAGATTAAATTTGTATAATTCCTTGTTGCCAGAAAAGAAAAACCACTCCTTCAATCTCAAGTGTTATGTTGTCTCTATTCTAATTGTCTAGCAGAGCCATAGCTCGATCGTAGCGGCGAAAACTTTAGTAATATTATATTATCTTAATATGCTTAATCAATGACAAAACTAATTTCTTTTTACTTAATTTTCACCAATTTTTCTAACTGACACCATGTTACATTTGTATTGTTATATGTTGATAATAAAAGACAATTATATTTTTATTTAATTATATTTTTATTATTATTGTTTAAGACCGTTTAGATACTTATAGATTTTAGACATTGTTGTGCCAGCGAGGAATGAATGTCCCAATTATAAATAAAACACACACAATAAAAACACTATAAATTTTAGTTACTATACTTTTTTATATTCTCACTTTATACTTTTTAGTTTTTAGTAATTATAGTTTTAGCATCCGAGTAACTATGGTGTTTTCTGATTAAATATTTAGCTTAATAAAACTTTCAATACATTAGATTATTTTTTACGGACTTCTTAATTAATATTGACTGCTAACTTAACTGACTGAACTTTTAAACTGACTCTATTAAACGAACAGGCTTCCACGGAATTCTTAATTAATATTTAGTGTTAACTTCACTGACTGAAACTTTCAAAACTCACTAATTCTTACCACTAATTTTTACAGACTACTCTATTTTTTGTGCCTTTTAACAAATTAGAAATATTTTATTTAATAAATAACACAGTTTTTGTGTTCCATAAAATGATTGCCAATATAAAATTATAACCAAAATTGCAAAATCATTACTTTAAAATAATTTAATTGACATAGTTTTTATTTTTATAAATGATTGCCAAATTATTACTTTAGAATTATTAGCAATATTACTGTATTTGTAATTACTGTAATATATAAATTAAATAAAAACAGGAATGCAGTTACTATATTATGTTGAAATTCAGTTTTTTTTTAAAAATTTGGAAACATTAAATTTATGTCATACGATGATTTAATACCCGTGCACAACAACATCACTTGTTCTATAACGAAGACAACAAGAATAAGAAACCGGAAACCAACATTCTATTTTAAAGATTTTAAGACTGTGTTCGTTAACTAATGTGTTTGTTAAACTGAATTATTCATTATGCAACAGGGTTGACACTAGTTTTCATTCGGACATATTGAATCGAGTTAAAATTTCTTTCGTATAACGTTCCTGATCAATATATATTTCACCTTTATATCTGTCACGTCCGATTGTTGAACCCGCACAACTCTTTGCTTCACCTGGATCTTTCGTTATAAAGCGATTCTTTAGTTCTGTTCTAATTTTCCATGTTAATGCATCATCATTCGAGAAGATAATTAAATCATCCACGTAAACTGCAATAAATAGCATCTTCTCATCCGATACATTAAACTAGAGACACGGGTCAACTTTGGATCTTTCGAGTCCAATTTCAATAAGAGCCTTGTCTAACTTTTTGTTCCATTCTCTGCTGGCTTGCTTTAATCCATAAATGGCTTTGTTCAATTTACAAACCTGAAGTCCATTTGTAAAATTTTCTGGCTGGACCATATAAATTTCTTCTGAAAGATCTTCTTGCAAGAAGACAGTTATAATGTCCATCTACTCAATGTTTAAATCGTGCTGAATAGCCATTGCTAGTAAATATCTGATAGATGTGTATCTTACCACTGGAAAAAGTGTTTCTTGGTAATCTACACCTTGTTTTGCAAAAAACCTTTGATTACGAGCCGATCCTTATAACGTTGAACGTTGCCATCAGTATCTCTCTTAGTTTTAAAGACCCATTTAAAGTTGATCGGTTTTTTATTTGATGGCAGATCAGTTAATTGTGGTCAACCCCAATTTTTAATAAAGAATTAATATTTTATTTAACACTTTATGAGACATAATAATTTATTTAATAATTAATAACAAATAACAATTTTTAACAAATAACATTTTGTATTATTTTCAAATAATATTGGTAATAATAATAAAATCTTAGCTACAATGATTCATTTCAATTAACTAATACATACAAAAACAAGTAAACTACATCCATTAATATGCTAATTTTATAAAGTTCAATTCCGCTCCCTCGTTAGCGGGGGCAGATTGATGTTTTTACTCCCTAGGGAGTAAAAAATAAACAAAACCATGGCAACGATATTGAATTCCATGACAACATAACAACAATAATACGAATTTGAAAAAAATACAGGCAACTATGATAGCTTTTGTTTTTTATTATCATAAATTGATTGGCAAAAACAGTACATGCAGTACAATGCATTCGAAAACGTAAATTAAAGATAGCCATTTATTTCATTTTATATCCAGAAACACAACAATTTTATACAATTTAATATTTATTTATTAAAAGTATGTAATAAAATTTACAGCTAGAAGAAATGAATTCCATGAAAAGATTTATTTAAAAAAGTACATACAACTACGTTTACGTAATCTCACAGCCTGTACATTGTTCTTATAGCATAAAAAAAAACGGTTATGATTGGTGTTCTGGTTTCGTAAGGCTCTGTATGTTTTACAAATGGCAACATAATCGATTAAGCTGTCTTCCTTAGCGACAATGCTAAAAAGTCTGTTAACATGGTTTTTTGTATTATTAACTGAAATTAAAATTGACGATCCTAAATCCTGAAAATCGTTTACCATTAAATTGACTAATTCGTCACACCTTAAGGCACCAGCAATATCAATAATTAATGTAACCTTTAATTTTATAGAAGAAAAGAATAATTATATGTTCATTTAAATTATTAAACTTACTTTTCCCATTAACACATTTGCTGTGTAGTTCTCAATTTTTTTCTTGCCACACAAGTCGAAAAAATCTTTATAGGATTTTTCGTATAATTTTTTTTTTCTGTTGCAAATTCGTTTACATTGCTAGAATCCATTACACAAATATTTTTTACAACTTTTGTACAATAAAATGTCACACTTAATACCATATATTTGATTTTCCTAACAACGATAATTTGTTACTATTGTTGCCATATAAATATGGCAACAATAGTAACAAATCTATTTCTGACAAGAGTTTCTACAGTGCCATTAATTCTTTAAATTCTGGTACAAAATCTTCTATTCCCCCTATTATTGATGGTGATTTAATCGTCAATGATCCCGCAAGAAAAGCTAACTTGTTCGCTGAACGCTTTGCTCTGAACTCCACTGTTTTGGAAACTCCTAAAGAGATACCCAAAATCCAGTCTTCAGGAGTTAATATGAATGAACCTCACTTCAAACCCAAAATAGTCGCTAAACTTTTAAAGGGGTTAAACATCGACAAAGCCTCAGGAATGGACAATATTCCACCCATTATTTTAAAAACCTTTTCTAAAGAACTTGCACCAACTTTGACTAAAATATTCTACCAATCCTACAAATCTGGTATATTTCTCTCGTGCTGGAAATTGGCAAATGTCCAGCCCGTCCCCAAAAAGGGACCAAAATCCGATATCTCAAATTATAGGCCAATAGCTTTACTATCGGTCCTATCCAAAGTCTACGAGCATTATATTGATACACACATTTCAAAATTTCTGGAAGAAAATCATTTAATAGCCGACAGCCAATACGGTTTTCGAAACCAAAGATCAACTACCAATCTATTAAACTATGTAGCGCATTGTTGGAACAGCATACTTGATAAAGGTGGTGAAACATTCGTTATCGCTTTAGTCATCTCCAAGGCATTCGATCGAGTCTGGCATGCCAACTTAATCAACAAGCACGTTGCGTATCGTTTTCATTCCAATGTTGTGAAGCTGATTCAAAATTTTCTATCCAACCGATACATTTCGGTAACCTTAGACGGATTTTCTTCTGAGTCTAAACTAATTAACGTTTGTGTACTTCAAGGCTCAGTATTGTCCCCAACCCTATTTTTGATTTATATCAACGAATTGTTGAAAATCACCAGCAACCCAATAAATAGTTTTGCAGATGATAGTACTCTGCACAAGTCGTTCGAGCCCCTTACTTCAAAAGGTAAAATGCACGAACGAATGAATCCTGCCGGAGAGACGCTGCCATAAACGTGAATAAAGACCTAAACAAAGTCGCCGGTTGGGGTGACCAAATTTCAACTCTACCAAAACACAGCTATTGATTGTTTCCAGATCAAAGACCGAGTTCCCCAAAGATGTTTTATTCAGTATGTGTGATGAACCAATAGGTAAATGTAAAAACATTCGTTTATAGGGTGTCACAGTTTCAAACGACCTACTCTGGAACGATCATGTAATGGCGATGGCAAAAAACGTGTCTAAAAAACTCGGCCTCCTAAATAGATGCAAAACATTTTTCACTCCATACCAATTGCTCCATGTTTATAAGTCCTATATTCGTCCCTGTATGGAGTACTGTTGTCAAGTTTGGGGTGCTGCTTCTGTTTCCATTTGGCCCTTTTGGACTCTGTTCAAAAGCGGGCTACACGAATTGTGGGTGATCGAGCTTTGACATCAAAACTTGATTCTCTACAACATCGTCGCACTGTTGCTGTATATAATTTGCAGCACGTATATGGTTACAAATTATAGTTTTTAGAAATCATAACTCTGTACCAGGCTCAGTACAATATTGACCAAGTGTGCCTAACGGTCAGTTATAATTTATTTTTATTTTATTTAATTTAATCCTATACCAGGCTCAGTATAGTGAAGACCAAGATGCCTAAAGGTCAGTTAAATTTCGCTTCTTTAATAGTGAATAAACACTTTAATTGTTGATATTCTTTTAAAGACTGTCTTTTATTTAAAGTTTTTTTTCCTTTTTATACAAAAATCTACATTGTGGATTATAAATTATATAATAAAAGTTTATATATTAATTATCAAACTAGGCGCCAAGAACAAACATTTTAACATTTAGTAACAACATTTTTTATTACATAGGATTAATAAATCCTATGTAATAAAACGATCCCTTTTCTTATTATTACAAAAAAGGTATTTGGGATTTTTTATTGAATTTAAACTGCATATTTTAAAATGGAAATAAAAAAGAATGTCTGGCGACAACCAAATAAATATTATTTATATTGTTTTCTAAATAAATGAAATTTAGAAATGAAATTGTTTATGACCAATAAACAGCTGACCTCGTTGTTTTTTACAAATATCGTCATCAATAGTGCTCAGATGAAATCAGCGGCATCATGCCTCAAACTTATTCTTACCGCCGTTCCACTCGGCAATCGGCTACCGCAACCAGTGAAACGGTCGATATCCCGCGCTGTCATAAAAGACTTCTTTGTCCGAACTGCATACAAATGGAATAGTTTGCCGAAACCCTTAGTCTCAGGTGGCTTCAACCCGCAGATGTTTAAAAAAATCGTTCATCAACACCTTAGAACGCCAGTTGTTGTGGGAGCTAGTTCTAGACTTAGGTCTTAAAAGGTATTTATGTGTTGTTGTGACATATATTCTAAACCCTATTACACAACACTTTTTATTTAAAAAAAAATATGCAAATAAAACACACAGCCAACTTTGATGCATTGTAATATTTAATATTTTCGGTTTGCATAAATATTTATTTTAATTTTAAATAGTATAACATGGTTTTTATCGTTCAAACAATAGTATATACACCTCGGGAGAGAGGATATTATCTCCCTCAGTGATTTGTAACCCTCAGGCTTCGCTCTCGGGCTCCAAATACACCTTCAGAGGAAAACATGCGTTTCTCTCCCTTGGTGTATAATCTACTATTTTAATTAAATATAAGTCAAATAATAAAATCATTTACATAAAATATTTCTTCTTTTATTTTTTATTTCTTAAATTATACCGATGTGGTTGGACATAAGGAATCATATGACAACTTTCAATAATTCCATTATAAGGGATTTGAGTAGCCTGGTAATCATCGATATCTGTATGTAACAACATAACGATTGTTCGGTAAAACTTGCTTAACTTTATACGGACCTTTTCTTTTAGGCAATAATTTTTTTGAAACGCCAGGAGAATTGACATAATTCTTAATCATAATGTAGTCGCCAATTGAATAAGTTTTAGGAAATTTTCTTTTCTTATCGAAATATTTTTTATTATACGTTTGTTTGGCTTTCAATAATCTTCTTAGCAGCTAATTCTCGAATTTTACTTAATTCTCTAATTGCTAAATTAACTTCATTTAATTCAAAATTCAACATTTCTTTAAGACCGTCATTAAATTCACCTTTTTGGTTTACTCCAAAAAGTAATTTGCTAGGGGTTTTACCAACGGATCGATTCACTGTGTTCTTAATTGCAAACTCTGCTATATCTATAACCTTAAACCAATGTAACTCTCTATAACTATCTGATAGCTTGGCTAGCATTGGCGCCAATGTACGATTAACTCTTTCCACTTGCCCATTCGCTTGAGGCGAACAGTGGCAATCATAACGTGTTTGATGTTATTGTCTTTCATAAACATCTTACATTCCTCGTATGTAAAACAACTACCTCTATCGGAAATAATTCGATTTGGTCGATTATAAACATTAAAATAACTTTTAAGACATGGAATAACTTCTATAAATTTTGTTGGTTTAACTGGGTATAACTTAACGAATTTTGTAAATGCATCAATAACTATAATAATATATACTTATTTGTCAATTTATTATCAATTTGGCTACAATGGTCAATATGTATTGTGTCGAAAGGAAGACTAACTTTGGTAATCTTATTTAAGAATCCTTCTACCTTTCCTTGTGGAGGTGAGAAAGTAATACATTTTAAACAGTTGCTAATAAAATCTTTAACTTTTCATTTAATATGTGGAAACCAATAAGAACGGAAAATTATTTCATAGGTCTTATCTATACCGCAATTGTAGTGCCAAATATTATAGCAACACTACTGTATAACAATATGTAATGCAAATGTTCGTTTGTTGAATAATAAAATGTAGTGCCAAAGGGTTTCCTCTTAACACTACTTTGTAATGATGTAGTGTAATTGTTTCTCGATCGAATACTTATATAGGAGTTTGTGGTGTAACTTAATTGACACACCGTTAGGTTAATGGTGGTAATATAGTATAGTGGAATTTCTTAGCCCAGCGATTTACTGTTGTTATTGTCACTTCACTTCGATTGTTTATGAACACATTAATACACACAGGAGTTAGTAGTTTTCTTTCATGTGTAACTTTATTTAGTAATATTAAATTTATTTATATGTGTTCACTTAGATTACGGTCACTCGTAAGTTTGTTTAATTGGAGAGGACTTTATTTTAACTAATATTAATTTTATTTATAATTAGAATTTCACTTAAATACAAAGTGTTGAATGCTGATTTGTCTCTTTGATTTAAATGAAAAAATTGTTGATTTAAACTTTATAAGCAAAATTATTTTATTGAAATTTTTAGTTTACAGAAATGATGTTTCCCTTGTGCAGGTGTAAACGTTAATAATAAAACAAAAATATTTTTTTTATAACCAAGGCGGAAGAAGAATATAATAAAAAAAAATAAAAAGAGATAGACGGAAACTCAATATGATCTACAGTAGAATATTAAGTGTTGCCATATTAATATTTTTGCTATTTGTTAAACAAAAAATAATAAAAATATTTCAATTCAAAATTTAAATATGAAAAACAAAAATATTAATTAAAACGATTCTTAAAACTAAACACAAAGAATACAAAACTTTTCTTATTTTAGATATATAAAATAGTATAACTTTATTTTCGACCTAAATTGTTCACTGTTTAATATCTACTTTTTATTTAATACTCCACTTGTTGACTGAATAATTGTTACTCACTAATAACTTTTTCGGAAACAATTGGTTTTTAAATTAAATGACTAAAAAGAGACTGACTGACTGATTATTTATTTAAAAAACCACTTGCTTGATTTTAAAACGACTGTTTAACTGATTTTTTGTGTAAAGACTCTTTTTGAATTGATTTGTTTATTCCGACTACTCCAATTATTGATCAAAATATTATTTTTATAATTAAAAAATGATTACGCGTTGGGAATTTATTATTACAAAAAGAATCGATCTACTGACCAAAAACTTTAGTTTTTGTTTGTATTTAAAAATTACATAATGTATTTTCGCGAAATTAACGTTTATTTTAATTTTAATAAAGATTAAGGTTATTATCGCGGAAATATTGTTTTAATAAAATTTTAAATAAATGTAAGGTTGTGAAATTTTGATATATAATTGAAAACGATTGAAATGGAAAACTAGAGTTTAGGTCAGTATTGTGTATTTGTTGGACAATTGTTTATAATTTAGGAATGTTATTAATTAATTTGGAATAGAGATTTATTTGTTTATAATTTGGAATATTGGGAAATGTTATTAATTGTTTTTGGTTTTTGGGAAGTTGCTGTGGTAAAACACGTAATTTGTTTTACTACACAATGCCCGTAACCTTCATGTGAAGTTCGAATACGGCCGTTATCTACCATCTCATACGGTACGTAAAATAAAATTTTGTCATTACATTTTCTATAAACTAAACCATTTCTCAACTCATAAAACTTATCTTCGATTTTTTCTAATTTTTCTTTAATTTTACAAATAACCGGATCGCGTAATTGGGCTATGGAGAGTGTCTGCTCAAATGTATTTGCTTCTAAGACTAAAATATTATTTACAGGACAAGAGCCTCTACATGGGTCATCCGGTTTGAAGAACGATGTTCTAAAGAATAATTATAATTTTACAATTCTTAGGCTCAACGGGCAGTTCTGGGGTTAATTTCTTTTTTATTAAGAGTAAGGGTAAGTGAATTACTATCCGTAATAATTTTAAACTCAATACCCAATAAGTAGATTCGAAAACGTTGTAAAGCATAAATAATAGCCAATGTATCCAACTCAAAACTGTGGTATTTGCTTTCAGGTTCAGTTGTTCGCTTTGAGAAATAAAACAATGGATGTAACTTTTTATCAGCCTTTCGTTGTAATAACACGGCACCATAACCTAAAGAACTAGCATCGCAATGTAGTTGTGTTTCGTCAGTTTCGTGTTCTGGATTATGAATTAATAACATGGGTAAACTAATAAGACATTAATTCAGTAAATTATTTGTGATATAACATCACTCCGATGGAAAATCTCCCATCAAGAATAATATAAGAACTGAATCTAAAAAATTATGGTGCAAATTATGAAACTTTTTGCAATCCATACAATTTTCGACCGATCTAGTTTCGAACCAATGAGAATATTTTAAACTTTAAAAAAGAATATCATTCTCATCAGGGCTAGCCGAGTAGATAAACTACCAAAAAAAGTCAACGCTAATATAAACCAAAAATTAGGTTAATTTCTAGCGAAGTAGAAAAAAACAAAAAATTTACATAAACATATATTTAATATTTACATATATTTGTATAAACATAATTTTTAAAGTTTAAAACTTTCCCATTGGTTCGAAACTAGATCGGTCGAAAATTGTATGGATTGCAAAAAGTTTCATAATTTGCACCATAATTTTTTAGATTCAGTTCTTATATTATTCTTGATGGGAGATTTTCCATCGGAGTGATGTTATATCACAAATAATTTACTGAATTAATTGTTGATTATGTGTCAATAGACACAAGTGAAGACTAGTCATCTTCTTCTCGCCGATACGAACTTGTTATTCAATACTAGTATGTCTAGAGTATAACAAAACAGTGATCACTAGAAAAACTAACTGACTAAACCTGAATCTATTGAATATATGTTAATGTAAATTTTTTGTTTTTTTATACTTCGATAGAAATGTAACCTAATTTTTGGTTTATATTAGCGTTGACTTTTTTTGGTAGTTTATCTTGTCGGCTAGCCCTGATGAGAATGCTAAACTTTTTTAAAGTTTAAAATTTTCTCATTGGTTCGAAACTAGATCGGTCGAAAATTGTATGGATTGCAAAAAGTTTCATAATTTGCACCATAATTTTTTAGATTCATTTCTTATAAGATATTGCTTTAGCGTTTCAAAAGCATTCAATTTGTTTTCCTCAAATTTGAATTTGTTATTCTTTTTAATTAATTAAGTAACGGTGAGGCAAGAGTAGAATAATTTTGAATGAATTTTCTAAAATAGGAGGTAAGCCTAATAAAACTACGAACTTCCTTAACATTTTTTGGAATAGGGAAACTTCTTATAGCTTCTATTTCAGAAGAACTTGGTTTTATAGCATCTTTATCAACTAAATATCCTAAGTCTTCTACACTAGTATAAAGAAATTTACATTTATCTAATCTTAATTTAAGCTTATTATCTGAGATTATTTTATATAAAGAGATTATTTAACATAAATGTTCCTTAATAGATTCAGTAGCAATCATTAGATCATCAAAATATATAGTCCTTTTTCCTTTTTTAATTAAATTTTCAAAAAGATCTGAAATATTACTTTGAAAAACAGAAGGTGCATTTGCAATCCAAATGGCATCTTACGTACTCGTGCTGACCGAAAGGTGTAATAAAAGAGGTCAATGGAATTGACTCTTTAGCCATTGGAACGTGAATGGAATGAATCCTCTAAATCTGATGTTGAAAAATAGCTTTCTCCTTCCAGTGAATTTACCTGATCTTAAACGTATAGGAAATTTTTCTCTGTGAGTAATTTTGTTTAACGTGCGATAATCCACACACATACGAGTCTTTTTTTCTAACCAACACTACACAGAGAGAAAAAAAGGGTTAAATTTGTTAAAAAAATCATCAAATTGATAATTTTTGTATATCAATATATTATGGTGGGCCCAATCGTGTTCGAAATTGTGCGTGAGATTCATCTATTGAATAATCTAAATTTTCTTTATTAAACTGTTGCGAGATAAATACAAATCTCGAGGAGAATTATATCACTTTGGTCTGTTGTTCGTATTCAGTCCTCAGAACTGTCCCTACAATCAGTGAGACTTTTTGACGAGCAAGTCAGTCTCAAAGATGTGTAGTTAGCTTTCTTTGCTAGCAAATCGAAAGCGTCGAGATCGAAATAAAACAATCAACTTCAGTTTTAAAATCAATCTGATTTATTCAATATCAATTCATTGTATTTATAGTAAATTTACATATTTTTGTTTCCTAATTTCTATCCCTACCAAAATGTTATTTCCAAAAAATCAATAATAAATCAAAATGCATTTTCCACCGAAATGCAATTCAAGCATAAAACTATAAAAATATAAATAAAATATTTCTTCCTGGTCATCACATTTCAAAGCAAAAATTGTAAAATTTATTAAGTTATATTTTGTTCACACAATTAGTAAAAAATGTTATTTGTTATGAAATTTGATAATTTACATATTTTAAGTTAGGTCAGTGTTACGAGTTTATGTATGTTATTTATTTGTTTTTATTTTAATGTCTCGTGACCAGCTTTATTCATAATTGAAATAAGATCTTTTGTAAGTTCTTTTAATTTTTATATTGTGTGACGAGAATTATTAGTTTTTTATATATTATATGTGATCTTTCGTATTGGAATATTAACAAGATTTTTATCTATTAATTTGGTAGAGTTTGGTGGTTTTTGGTGGTCATATATGAAATGTACCACAATATGGACGAGAATATGAGTTCTCAAATTTATATAAAATGCTGCATCAGATTGAACTCTGGTTTATTTTTTTGAGTTGATATAAATCTACTGATTATGATAAACAAATTTCTTTTTTTGATATTATATTCTCGATATTATTCTCAAAGCTTATAAACTTGTTGTATCAAATCAATACCAAAAGTAGTAATTTAAGATGGAGTTGTATTTCTTCAAGAATTTGAGCGAAAGAAGTTGCGAAACCAAAAGCTCATTTTAAGAAATTCTGATCATTTTAAGAATTTTTTTGATCGATATGATCGTATGTTACTTTTGGTATTGATCTGATATATTTCATTTTGAATCAATTCATTATCATTTTAAGAAAAATATTTTCTCAAATCGAAGATGATAATATTTAGTTTGAGAAAAGATTTTTCTCCATTTTAGTGGCTTATATACGGGCGGGAATGCGGTACGTTTAGCGACACGTAAAATAGCAACCTTGGAAAAAATAAGGCACTGGAATAAAACTCTCAATCCACCGATGTTCCATTAACCTTAAACGGGATAAAAAATTCACTATTTTTAAAAAATATTCTTTTATTTCACATAAATAATTCAAAAATAAATTAATTATAATTTTTAATTATGGCTTAATCTAATGGCTTAATCTAATTATGGCTTAACATATTGTCTGCCATCTAAAAAATAATGGACTTGCAATGGTCTGTTTACATCATCACCGAGACAAAGAACTATTAATTCATTATCTTCTTTTTCTTTAATAAGTTTATTAGTAATAATTATAAAAAGAAGATTACAAAATATTAAACTATAGTTAATACTTGCAAAAGCACATAGTGCTAAATGCAAATAAATTTTTAATTTTAGGAGTTGTTGATAGCAATCACAAATTTTATTTTGTTTCTTATTTTAACTTAAATTTAAAGCGTAACAAGACTTCGGTTACAATTTTATTTTAGTAAAAAAGTTTTTTAAAAAATTATTCAACTTTATAAAAGAAAATCATTACTCATTAGTAAGTAGATAGTAAGTTTTTTTTTATTTGTAACTTATTATAATTTATCAAAGACATATGTTTTTAATTTTTTTTTAAATACACTAAGCGTTTGTTCCTCTTTCAAACCAGCAGGAAGATTATTAAATAATAATAGCCCTTTGTATAATGTGGAGCTTTGTCCACCAGATGTACGAAAATATGGAATAATATAATTACCGTCTGCGCTTTTCGTAGGATACCTGTGTAGTGAGCTTACTTCATGAAAATTAAAATTGTGTTTAATAATATTATTCTTAGTCCTATATATAAACAACAATACTTCATAGTCAACTAATTTTTCTACAGGTAAAATATCTTTACTGTAAAGTAGATTAGTGGAGCAATCAAACTTAAGGTTTTTGACATTTCTTAATGATTTATTTAGTAAAACATGAATTTCTCGAATTCTCATATATGCTGTGATACCCCAAATTGGTAGCAAATATCTAACATGACTTAATACATGAGTATGATAGATAAGATATTTGATTTTTTTTGGCAATATATTTCTCATTTTATAGAGGATAAAGTTAGATGTACGAATTTTATTTTTTATTTTATTTATATGGAAAGACCATGTTAAGTAGGGATCAATGTAAAGTCCCAAGTATTCGGTGGAGTAAACTCTTGATATTAAGTTATTATTTACATATAAGGCAAAACTGTCAAATTCATCCATGCATTTATTTTTTGTAGAAAATATCAAATAATTAGTTTTCTTTTCATTTAATTTGAGATGATTTTTTGCCGTCCAATTTGATATAAGGTTGAGGTCAGACTGCATTTTAAGACGAAGGTCACTACATGTTTTTTCATTGTATATCAAAGCCATGTCATCAGCGAACATTACAGTTTTTCCACATAGTATAAGTGAAAAAACATCGTTTACATATATGTTAAAGAGGAGTGGCCCAAGCAAAGAACCTTGTGGCACACCATACATGATATCTTGAGTACTGCCTACGGTTGAATCTATTTTGACTGATTGCTTCCTACTCGAAAGGTAGCTCCAAAACATTCTTAAACTATCATTTCTAATTCCAATATCAAACAGTTTTTTAATTAGGATTTTACGACATACCGAGTCAAATGCTTTTTGCAAGTCGATAAAAATGCATGACACTAGTCGTTTCTTATCAAGACCGGTTTTAGTATCATATATAATTTCAGATACAGCGGATAGTGTACTCGACTTTTTACAAAATCCAAATTGTCGTTTACTTATTATATTGTTTATCTGGCAAAACTTGTCTAATCTTCGGTAAAGTACGCTCTCAAATATTTTAGAGAATGTACTCAAAAGAGAAATCGGACGATAATTGCTAGCAGTCATCTTACTAGAACTTTTGTGTATTGGTACTAGTAATGCAGTTTTGAGACATTCGGGAAACTCATGTTTAGCCATAGAAGAGTTTATTAAAGTGCATAATTTAGGAGCTAAAATTTCTTTAAAATTTAAACAAAACCTTGCGGATATTCCATCGTATCCTACCGCAGAACTTTTATTCAGATTTGTAATTATATCATCAATTTCCTCATTATTTGTTGGGCTTAAAATTTCAGGTGCGCTATTATCATGCTGGTTTAAAACAGAATCAATGTCTATACTACTATCAGGGATAATTGTTTTTATGCAATTTACAAAATAATTATTAAATATATCACAATTTGCTTTAGTATCAGTAGAAATTGTATTATCATGCTCTAAAATTATTTTTTTTATACTTTTATTTTTTTTAAACACATGCTCATTCATAATTTTCCATACCTTTCTAAAGTCATTATTGCTCAGTTCATTATGAAAGTAATTTGTTGCAGATTTATTTTCTAATTCTCTTAACTGTTTTTTCAAAGAAGTAAATTTTGCTTTAAGATATTCATTATTTTTATATTTACATTTGAGTTTATAATATTTATCTCGTTTTTTTTGTAAGATTTTTAATTCATCGGATGACCAAGGATCATCCTTTATTATAGGAACTTGCTTTGTTATAGTTTTAGTATATTTGTTAATAATTGACGAGCAAAGATTTACTAGACCACCAATTGTGTAAGTTTCATTTACCAATTTCAAAAATAAATTACTATCAATTTTATTATATTCTAAAAATGAGTATGTCTTTGTAATGTTTTTTGGTATATTTATATTTTCTTTGGAAATGCTAAATGCTAACATTTGATGATCACCCAATATACTATTATTGACAGAAAGAAAATATTTGGAAGTGACAATGTCAGTCATGATATGATCTAGAATACTGTGTGATGTGCTAGTTATACGTGTAGCATACTCTGGATTTAATTTATTAAGTATCAAATATCCGTTTGAAAATATTACGTCATTATACATTTGGACGGTATGATCATGATCATTTAATAAATTGAAATTAAAATCTCCAATCACATACATATTCTTATGATTTTGTAATAATTCATCAAGTTTCAGAAGGAACTCGTTAATCATTTCGACGTTACTGTATGGTGGTCGATACACAGCAAGTATATTACATTCCAGACTTGCAAGTTTAATTAAAAGAAAATTATTTAAATTAAGTGACAAATCTAAAATAAGATCAGATTGAATATTGTTGAGCACATAAACTGCTGTTCCACCACCCCCCTTGTGTTCCCTTGTAGAAAAATATGAAGTGTAACTATCGATTTTATAATTATTAATTTCATTGTTACTAACAAACACTTCCGTTAACACGATTATATGAACTACTGAGCCATATGACGATATTAGGTATTTAAGGTCGGAGAATTTATTTCTGATACTCTGAGCATTAATATATATTATATTTAAATTACAATCTAGGTTACTGTTAGTTTTATTTAAACAGTATTTTATATCTACACAATCAATTAAATTAAAGGATGTATTATCCATATTTATTGTTTAATGAATGAAAGATTTTTATTGCTTAAATGACTATTTTAAATTTTTTATAATTGCATCTACTTGTGATTTTGATTTGATTACTATGACGTTAGAATCAGAATTTTGTTTTGCTAGTATAGTATTATTAAAATTATCATACCATATATACTTGAATCCGTTGCTTTTCAATTTCTTAGCATAGCTGAGTAAGTCTACATTATGAGTTATGAGGAATGACGACAAGAACACTTGCTTTTCTTTGTCATCAAAATCGGCAACCTGATGTGTAAATATTGGACCATGATTTTTTTTAGCTTTCATCAATTTAAATTTTGTTAAATGTGATGCAAACTGTACAATAATTTGCGCTTGTAGATTATTGACATTGACATCCTGTTTTTTGTTCTTGGTTCTGCGAATTTCTATTATATCATTCTTAGTTAGTGGTACTTTTAATGTTTTGGTGATATCTAGCACAATATCCATATCCGATCGAACTGTAGAATTAGGTATGCCACCGAACACAACATGGTCATTAAATTTTTCTTGCTTAAGATTTACAATTTCGTTTTCCAAGGATACTATACGCTCTTCAAGTTTAATGTAATTTACGAGGATTTTTTGAATTGCTTTATTGAGTTTAAGAATTTTATCCAATTTCGCTGAATTATTTTGATCTTTTAATTCATCATCACTGTCCTCAGTATCACTATCACTAATATCTAAGTTTGGCTTGTTGTTTTTGTTTGCATTACCACAGTGATTTAGACAAAAGAATTTGGCTTTTTTTTCGATGATTTCGTTATACAAAATACGATTAACATTTGCACACTCCACATGCAAAATCAAGTTACACTTTTGACACTGAACTTTTTTATCTTTTTTTGATAAATTAAGGTCACATTCTCCACATAATTCCTGAGATATGTCTTTTTTGGTGGAATTTAAGAAATCACTACGATTTTTAATTTGATTGCGATTAGGTTTGCGACCCATTTTTACCGTAAAAACACAGTTATTATTATTTAGATAAAACAAGCGTCTACCCAATTTTTTAACTTATAGGAATTTTTTTAATTATTTTGATTTCAATTAACTTTTTCAGAATTATTTAAATAAAACAAGTGTTTAATATTTTGATTGACTATGGTGTACGAAATATTTTAATTTTCATTAACTTTACCCGTTAGATTTTTTTAAAATTTTAATTTAACCAAACAAAATAAATGCGACTGCACTCGACAACGTCTCAATTATTGACAACGTCTCGACAACGTCTCAATTCAATAAAAAAGATCCGAAAATGAGATTTAAATTGAGAGATTATAATTTGTTTAAGTATCAAAACTACCTTTTCATCAAAGATAAGTATATCAATAATGCAAAAAAGTTTCTTTTTCAAAAATAAATAATATCCGATTTTGTATTTTGTACCACGAAATTTTAGGGAAATAGCGAACTTTGTATTGTAGATTGTTGGTTTGAAAGGAAGAAAAAGAGTGCAAAAAAGATTCGTGTGTAAAAGTTGTGGATTTTAAATAAATTTCTGATAAATCAGAACCTATGCCTTCATTACGAAGTAACATACATGAAAATTTGAGGGCAGATTTTTTAGCTGCAGAGATAGCAATATTAACCCTAGAAGCAGTTAAATTAGTATAATTCTTTATTTCCCTATGCTTCGATTCAAATCTCATGGACCAAAGCTTTTTTAGTGGTCCTGACTTCTGAATGATATTATGATAATGTATAAGCAAGTGATGCTTAGGTTTTAAATCTAACTTAAATAAAGTTATAAACAATGAGTTATGAATTGCTATTTTCCCAGGAATGAAACTTATATCAGTTTCAGTATAATTTTCAATCATTAAAAGTTCTACTAATTCTTGTAGAATGCAAATATAAGCCCAAACTTTATCTCGAATTGGAACTAAATCGCCTAACATTACTGTAAAAAAATGCAAAAAGCAAATGGATTGACTTGCTGATAAATGCAATTTATGATTTTTAATGTTATTTAATTATATAAGAGATGGACGGTCAGATATTAGTAATTCACCATAGTCAAAATTTTGAATTCGGGAATTTAAAACATCAATTGAAAAATAATTTTTAAAGCAAATAAAATATTCAACAGAGTGAACAAGACCATATTTGATTATTCCTTCAAATATGTCATGCATGATATCCACCGAAAAATTATCTACTGCATGGAAGGACGGTATTTGATTCCAAACACACAATTCCTTAATTCCTGTCTCTGTATAATCCAATAAAAGATCAGATTCATAATTTTCATAACTTCTTAAAACAATGTTGTCCTCATTAAGATGGGAATTTATTTCAGATTTTGACATCTTGCAAAATCTACAAAAGAAGTTGTGTGAGAATGATTTAGAAAATCCTAAAATAGAATTGAGTCCCAGGTTGTCACCAACAACCAAACCTAGTACAAAATGAACAGTCACTGTTTTATCACGTAAAATGAGTTCGATGCCATTTTTTCAATGTCTTTGAGCACATTTATTAAATTATTTAAAGCAGTTTTATTGCCCTCATTTTTTAAGTCATTAGAACGTATAAACATCGCTACAAATATGTACTCTAACTTTGATAATTTTTTCGGAAGTGTTGGAAAAGAGTAATAAAAGCCTGCCAACGACTGATTTCCTGCTCTACTGCCTAATGGGTCACCTGTTTCAAAATCATCATAATACATAGGCAATACAATTTTACCTTCGAACAGCTTAATTTTCTCTTTCCATAGAGATCCTTGAACAAAGTTGGAGAGAGTTCCGGTTGATGAATTTAGAAGCTCTAATGTCTTATCCAGTGTATTTTGCAACACATTTGGAAGTTCAAAAAATTTTTTTATTTGAAACTTTATTGGCATTATTACTCCTCGAATAGGTTTAGGTGTCAATTGTCTTATGCCCCTTATAGTAGTTCCCATGACTGTGTTTCTTATGATAAAGGACTTTGGTGAAGAATAAACCCCTCTTTCTTTTAAATTCTTTAGCAACATATATTCAGATTTAATATCCAGAAATGAGTTTGAGAAAGCTTCAAATAAGATAACAACACGTTTGTTATATTTTTGGATACGCAGGGTATGATAAGATTCTGTAATTCACTACAGCACACTTTTAAAATAGATTCAGAAATTTCTTTGACAATAAATTCAATAGTAGAACTAGTAAGATTGCTTTTGCTAGATAAATTAGAAACTAATTTAAGTACAGTATTTGAAAGTAAGTTTTTAAAATTATGAATCTCATTTAAGTTTTCAAACTGCTCTACATATTTGGGTTTCACTGCTTCTTGCTGTTGATTAATTCTATCATTCGACGGTTTCAAATAATATTCATGCTCTCCAGAAAATTGTTTACTGTTATCTAAATTATCATTAGTTTTAGTTAAATCATGTTTGTGAACGACTGCTAAGTGCTTTTTAAAATAATTAATATCATCGAACATTGACAAACAATTACGTTGCATGCATCTAAAATGATCTTTAGGTTTTAGCATGTGCAAATATTTTAAATGTATTATTAAGTCATCAATGTGCTCAAAATTTCTTAGGCATTTAAAACAAGAATACATAGTTAAAAATTTTAAAGTTCATAAAAAAACATAAAAGTTTACTCAAAAAAGTATTACTTCAAAGTGTTTCCAATAATCAATTTCATTTAATTTCATAGGTATAAAAAAACAAGAAAAAAGGACGTCGAAATAATTATACTTGACTTGTGATATTTAATGCTGATGTCAAAGCCCAAACACTTGCATCAACTTTTGTTTCTTCGATTTCAAAAAAATAAGTTTGAAAAAATTGATAAAAATTTGTGCTCTCAAAAGGAAACTTGAAGTCGAAAACAAAAAATAGTTTGAATAATGTATCAAAGCAAGAAATAAAACTTTTAAACGAGAAATAAGTTTTGTCCAAATAAATTAAAAATTTTTCAGAACTTTCTTGTTCAAGGTGAATAATAAAGGGCTGTTGAGTAAGTGCGTAATCCCTGTAAAAGTTGCTTTGATTTGATATACGTTTTTCCACTTCTGCAACTGACTTTGCTTCCAATACAAATGAACTAATTGAATTCAGAATAGTCGGCTTCCACATTCCTTTTTTATTTTTTGCAGGAATTCTTGTGTTTGGTCTCGTCGCAAAATGAACCAATTTGAAAACTTTTAACTGTCGTAAATCTGAAAAAATTTAAATAAAAAAACAAAATTAAATTACTATTGAAGTGAATCAGATAAATAAATTAAAGTTTGCTGAAATGTGTGACTTCTATTGAGGGATAAAATCAATCCACCAATCAATCCCGTTATAGTTTAATTGTGATGAAAACTTGTTTACCTGGGTCAGTTGGCAGATTGTCCAAATCCTTTAGACCTTGCTTATCTTTGATTAGTTTGCGTAGCACTGGTACCACAACTTCGAAAAAATGTTTTGCCTTCTCGAAAATTTTGTTTTGTTTATTCGGAAAGAGTCTGTTAAAATCTAAATCAATCTGTAGAAAAAAAAAAGAATCTGTAGTTCCAAAGCAGTTTTAAAATGTCTTCAACTTCAAACTTACCAAAATGCTTGCATTAGCATTACTATACAGTGGCCAGTCATTAAAAAATGTTTTTAAAGATTTGTCTTTTGCTTCTTTAAACTCCCTTAGACGACCCTCGCAACTCTGTATCCAATAAGTTTCTATAGTCAGCCACGGCTCTTGAATGACAGATAAGGTTTGCTTCAGCTCTTGAAATTCTTTTTGATCATATTCGGTAAGATCAACCGTCGAAGAACCTTACATTAAAAATAATATAAAACGAAGTTTAGTGCGATGCATTTGTCTGAAACAATTGTAAGAAGTTTTACCAAACAATTGTAGTCCTGAAGTTGTTGGAGTATCCAATCGAATTTTTTTCGGTTTAATCAAGCAACTGGCACCTCTTAATTTGGACGAAGAATTTTTATACAAATTCTATAACTTCCCTTTTGGAATTTTGCCATCACAATAGTAATAGTTCTTAAAACAAAAAAAACTGTTAGATTTAAAACTTATTTTAAATGTTCTTAAAACTTTTCATGCAATTTTTTCATGAAAGTATTTAGTACTTTATACTTTAGTTAGAGCTCAGAAATCGATAATATCGGTTGATTTCGGAATTTTAATAAATTTCGACAAGAAATCATAATGTATGTATTTGGGCACCCAGAAATGTTTGTCCCCATTTTGTTTCAGGCGAATTGCTTAAAGTATCCCGATTTTCACCTTCAATTGACTTGAAATTTTGTGTGTGATATTTTAAGAAGTATGCCTGTCTTCTATTTTTCAAATGTTCCGTTTCTGGCCTCTATCTTTAGTACCACATTATTAGTTAATTTTTTGTTTTTACACAAAAATCTGCTAAATACCATATGCCCTTCTAATACCCAATAGATCGTAAAAAATCTGTACTTCAGATTATACTCGGAGATAGAAAAACATTCAACCTTTTTAAGAAAAAATTCATTTGCTTGCTCAAAATTTAACTTTAGTAAACAAATTAGTTAAATTAAAAACTAGACCATACCAACCGTACATTGTTGACAATTAAAAATGTCATTAAAAAATCGGAAAAGATCTTTCGTATTTCAATACGAGCTATGAGGTCAAAAAGTTCAATCTCCGATATACCACAAGATTAAAGAACAAATAGCTTCCTATTTGGAAATGTTTTTTAATTTGACTCGAAATATTTACAAATTGGAATTTTTTAATTGCAAGATCATTATCAAGAAAGTATTCGATAATGGCACTTGTTAACATTTTTCTCTTATTTTCATCTAAGTGGTTATTAGCTTTGTACAATCGTACAATTTTTTTACCTCTGTCAGTGTTACTTAAAAGTGATGATAAATCCTAAATTAGAAATCCAGTTATTAAGAATTAGAAAGCAAATAACTCCTTTTAATATAAAATAAAAATCAGGAATGGAATGTTAAAAACCTTCTAAAACCCTCTAGAAAAAATATATAAATTATTTTTAGCGAAAAACATGAATAGCTTCAAACGTAATCAAAATGGTATCATTTTCGAATGTTAAATAAATTATTAAATAAAATCGAGATTGAATACCAATACAATTGAGGACGTTGCTGCAAGAAGGGAGTAGCTCTATTTTTGCCAACTCTTATAAATTTTTGTATAAAAATGATCCCGCAACTAAGGTTAAAAAATAACCCTAATCGCACGTTTATAAATAAAATGTTAGTCATTTTCAGTTAATTTTTCCTTACCATATAATGTTTGTGAGAATTACAAATTTGGAGTGAAAATTGACCAAAAATGGAGCTACCCTTTCTTACAGCAAAGTCTTAAATTTGTCTTTAAGAAATATTAGAAACCGATGGTACTAATTCAACAAAACCTAGAATTATCCAAACAAGTTAAACCAATCAATTTAACTATCTCTGGAAAAATATTACAAAACAAAAAAATGAAATCAACATACAAAATCAAGATTGCTTGTAGAAGTTGTAGCAGCACTTGATGACGAGGAGTAGTCTGTTGGGCTGTATAGATGATCATAACGCTGTTTTATCCAAGACAAAACAGAATCGCTAGTCGTTACTGTGTCGCTCAAAACCGATGTTGGATAACCCTAAAAAAGTTAATGCATTTTTGCACAGTATTATAAAATTCTAAACGAAAAACATAAATACATTTTCTTTTCGCCATTTCGCTAAGTTGTAACGAAATGAAATTTTGTTTCCAGTGTCTTCGTCAGCTTTAAATAAATTTTCGATGTCAGATTCCGTTATCATTTTCAAATGCTCGAAGCCAATACCGAACCCTACGTTTTAAACCAAATATAAAGAATTATTATTAATAAGTACCGGCACTTTTAATTTATTTAGATTACTAAAACATACTTTTAAATTTAGCTGCTGTTGACTCTAGACCCCAAGATTTTAACAGTTCATCTATGGGATCGGGAAGAACAGTAAACCTTAATGGATCCTCATATGGAATACTTGAGTCAGTATAAAGTGGCAAGATAATATTTGTTGCCTTAGCTTGGTCAGCAGAATCATCAGGCAAACCAGGTGCTTCGACGGTACCGAGCGTACCGAGAATTTCTTCAAAATTATTTATTGTTGTTGTATGCCCAAAAGTATCTGCTGTAGTATCGTCAGATTCTAAAAATCATAAACAAGAAAGTTGTTAATAAATCGAAGACAATTTATTATGCCCATAAGATTTTTTGGTAGATCAACAACCAGCCATTAATAGTTAATTGCATGAATTTACGGATAAATACTTAATCGGTAATTAAAAAGCTATATATATATATTGAGCAAACATAGAAAAATTAATTATTTATTTTATTAACTTCTTACCATAGACTACGTTGTAAACATTTGGAAGAGAAGTATCACTTGTTAATAAAATTCGTTTGTTGGACATTTTGGAGATCAGTTTAGAATAATCTATAAAAAGATTAATAAATTGTTAAAAGTGAAAAAAAACGGAAAAGAAAACGCATCATCATAAACAAAAGAATAATACTAGATAATCGCAACATAATGCACATACACTACTATAAATTGGTTGGTGACGAATGACAGAGCACAGAAATACTGAATTAGGCATATATCAGAATTCAGCATTCTTGCAAGACTAGAAGAATAAGTGTGCCAATATGCAGAATGTAAGAAATTTTTGAAAGATTTTTTGTTGCAAATTTCAGCTTTAGGCTGCGAACACAGTGCATATGAGCCGTGCGTTGCGAGAAATAGTGTAAGTAGAAACGAAATGTAAAGTGTTTGTAAGTCTACTTACAATATTTCTCGCAACGCACAGCTCATATGCTCACTGGGTTCGCAGCCTTAGTCAGAATTCTTTGCAACACCGCAAAACTGTTTTTTTTGTCTAACGTTGTCTTACTTCGTTCGATGTACGCTTGTAAATGTGTGCGTGCTATCATAATTTTACTTTTGTGATTCCTCGAATTAAAACCAGAAATGAAAAAAAAGAATTTCACAACATAGTCAACGAAAAAATGTGTTTTTCTTTTCCTGTATTCATTTTTAGTTGCAATTGAAAAAAAATCTTCGATATCTAGTATCGTCTCTTGGTCTTTTGACAGATAAGATACACTAACACACCGATTCAAAAGCAAACTTAAGATTTCTTTTTGTTTAATTCAAAGAAAGAATCGGTGAGAAAAAAAAAATGGAGGATAAGACAAAGCTTTTTATTAATTCTGACGCTCAGTAATTTAAACACCAATAGTGGCAAGTACATACATCAAATAAACTGAACCTAGGACTCCCGGCAAACTGAATGAGCCAAACCTCGTTCTGTGCACGCAAGTTTACTTTAATGGACGCAGAAATTTAGAAAAACATGCAACTTACCGTTTAAACTCTTATTGTTTCTGGCTAGAACAAATTCACAGACACAAATTCACTGACACAAATTCACTGTTTTTTTCACAAAATATATAAGATGTATAAGATATATACAATATAAAAGATATATACGAGATATAAATTCAAGATATGTACGCGTTCATCTGATGAAAAATTCTCTCACTGAATAATGTCGTATCGTAGTTTTTTCTTCGAAAGTATTATATCAAAAAAAATTATTATCATTTCGATCTTATACGTTCAATTTGAGAGAAAAAGTATAAAATCGAGAATTTTTTTCTCAATTCTATCTACGTAAGATCAAATCGAGAGTAATCGAATATTAATTATTTTCATTTCGATCTCATAAGCTCAATTTGAGAGAAAAATAATAAAACTGAGAATTTTTTTTTCTCAATTTTGTAAACGTTGATCAAACCGAGAATAATCGATCATTAGTTAGTTTCATTTCGATCTCATAAGTTTAATTTGAGAGAAAAGGTATAAAATCGATAATTTTTTTTTCTTAATTTTATCTACGTGGATCAAATTGAGAATACTCGCGTATAACTTATTATTATTTTGATCTTTAATTTTCTAAAAGAAACAAAAAGGATTAAAATGAAAATATTTTACTCTCATTTTGACATTTGTGAATCAAATAAATGATGGGGAAGTAACAAAGTGATGTGTACTTCTCTGTTCAATTTGAGAAATGGAAATCTTATTCTGATTCAAAATTTTCTTATATTTATACAGAAAAAATGAAAAAGTATTTTATTTACTCAAAACAAGAATGAATGAATTTCCTATTGTTGAACAAAAACAATTCTCAACTTCAGTATTTCATTCTCCTATAGGATGATCGAATTGATAGTTTTTCCTCACTTTTAAAGTTTTGTTGTATTAAAATAATATAAATTTACTCGAAATGAGAATAAAGGTATCTTCTGTTTTTAATCATATATAATTCTCAATAATAATATTTTATTCACTTTTTTGTGTGATTGAATTGTTAGTTTTTATCTCAGTTTTAAATTTCGGAGCATTAAAATGATTTACATTTTCTCAAATTAAGAAGAAACTGAATTTTCTATTTTCAATCATACACAATTCTCAAATCTAGAATTTTTTTTCTCTCTCTGTGTATTGGAGACGCATAAGGGGAATAACTTTTTCTAACAATGCCTTTATTTCTTTTTTTCAGAAAACGCCAACCTTCTTGGTCCAAAATGAAAAGGTTCGTTTTTTGACAAATTTATTTTCATAACACGGTGAATAACTGGGTTTTCATTATTTATCTGTGGTTCACTCAAATTACTAAAAGTATTGGAGTAAATAGAATAAAATTTGCTCGTAACTTCATAACATAATTTTGGATTTATATTCAAATTCGATTCTATTTCTTTATCATCTCCAATATCGATAGATGATAAAATATTATCAGTTAATTTTTCGTATGTTTCACCAAAGTCAAATTCATCGATTTTAACTAATTTTATATTTACAAGATTTTAAAAATCTATTCCTAGAACTAAATCAAAACTAATTGTATTGTTTTCTACTACTAAAACAGAAATATTATAATATTGATTTTCAAATTCAACAGTAATACTGCTTGTTCCTAAAATACATAATTTTAAACCATTAGGTCCGAAATAACTTTTATTTGAATTATATTTATTAACTTTATCGATGTATTTCATCTTTATAAATGATACAGGACTACCTTTATCCAATAATGTCTTAACTCTAGTATAATTAAATTTGTTTGTTTTAATATTTACTAACTTATTTTCGCTGATATATCATGTTTTTTCCCTAGTTGGACAAACCTACGAAATATATTCCATTTTACCACATCTGAAGCAAGAACCTTTAACTCTTAACGGTTTTTGTGACATCCCATGTCCAAGTCCATAACAATTATAGCATCGGATATCGGCATTTTTCTTTTTAAATTGCATAACTGGTGGAATAACTGGTTGTAAAGCTGTGTTAACTCTTCTTTTAATAAATTTATTGGGATGAATAACGTGTGAAGTTTTATGCAAAACTTTAGGACGTTCTTCTTTTTTAATACTAATATTTACGAAAGCCAAATATAGGTCTTCTGGTGTTCCGTTTTGTAATATGGAAGCTTGGTTTCTAAGATGTTCATCTTGAAATCCATCTATAATAAAATCGATTAGTTCGCTACTGCTAAATTCCAATTTATTGCCGAGAATAACTTTGTCTTGGTAATAGTCAGCAAATGATTCTTCCAAACACGGTTTTCAAACTCTTTTCGGAGCTGGACTTTATTTGGTTTTGTATCAAATAGTTTTTTCATTGAATTTAATAATTCTTCTGATTTTAAATAAACATTTTCTGGCCTTGAATTGAACCAGTTAAGAACACGTCCTTTTAAATTCCGGATTATTAATAATACTAAATCGGAATCACCGATAGAATAATTATCCCGTATGGCCTCTACATGTCGATACCATTGCATAAAATTGTCGCCTTCTGCCTTAAAATCGTATAAAATGTCTTGCGTATCGCTTATTGTGACTTTCGGTTTGATTTGACTCTCCGGATGATTAGCCAAATCTTGTTTTTTTTAGTAATACGTTTTCACGCAACAACTCTTTCTCTTTTTGCTAAATTTAGTTCACGCATCAATATTTCCAACTCTGATGACTCTGATAACGTTTCATTGTGGTTATCGTTTATATGTTCCACCACAGTTTGCATATGCTCAGTCAAACGGCTTACAAACGCTTCCTTTTTCCCCGTGGCATCAATTATGTTCCAAACATTTGTTCACTAACTCCACTTTCAACTAACTCCTCTCTCGTCAATTTCAACAGTTGAGACATTGTGAACTTTCCTACGATAAATCTTAAATAAAGAAAACTTTATTAAAAACAATCAAATAAAATTTTAATGCGAAAAATTATAAACAGTAGACAACTTGTTTGTCTTTATCTTCCACAATAGCTTAATAAAATATATAATTTTCAAACATTTATTAAATGAAACAAATTTTTCATAATAAAAGTTTTAAACTGGTAAAGTTTAGTTTTTTTTCTTGTTTTTTTTAACTACACCACTGTGTAACAACTTTAAGGCTTGAGCTTGAGCTAAGCTACGGAAATAACTTAGTTTATAGTTTAGCTCGCATTATTCATACCGCTATACACTCCATCTAACTTATAGTTCTTGACGTTTGCAAACGTCAAAAAAATTGACGTAAAAAAAAAAAAATAAATATGAAAAATAAAAAATTGACGTTTGCCAAAAATTCAAATAAAATAAATATAGTGGATATTCTATTCTTTTTCATTCTTTTGATTTATTATCTTATAAATTTAAATGATTTTTTGGGAAGAGCGATTGGATATGGAGTCCCAATTAGAGAGTAGTGAAGAGGAGTTTGAAGAAAATGTACTCAAAAAAATTTGTTTGGAGTTTCAATCCATCTGATGGTTCCAAAACGCCGTCAATCAAACCTTTGCGAACCAATTACTTCTTTACTTACTTGAGTTTAATTGATCTCAAAAATCCAAAATAAATTTGCGAACAAATGTTCGAGCTGAACCTGTGTCCAGTTTCATGAAGCAACTATTACCTTCAATTTGTCCTTCGATACCCAAACTTCCACTATTTACAGAAATTCTCAAAATTGTCCCTATTGGTTGAATAGGAGACGAAGATCTTTCATGCTTTCTGTTCCAGTAGTCCTGTGAGATATGGCCCGATTTCCTACATATCCAGCACAGGAGTTTCCTACTACTGTTTCTGAACCCTACGTGCTCCCTTTCTTCGGCTTCTCTGTTCTTCACTGAAGACGCGAATCTCCCTGCTTCCTCATTTTTCTTGCACTCCCGTGCAATGCGACCCTCTTCATCATATACCCAGCATTTGATGTCGCTTCTATTTCTGTGTGCCAAAACTTCCCCTCTTCTCTCCATGTTCTTCTCTTCATCCCTTTTTCTGATACCAACAGATGGCCTACAGATTCTCTGTACCATCTCATGTTGCATTGCGTATGCGACTGTTTCATGGAAAGTCGCCTTAGGTGTAGTCATTACTTTTATCCTGGTTTTCGGATCTTGGATACCATCAATGAAGGCCTCGATCTTCATTTTCTCCATAAAATATGGTGGAGTTTCAAGTGTGCCAAGTGTACAATCCTCTCCACTGCCGAGGAATAGTCCTGAGGAGATTCTCCATTTCGTTGTAAGCGACCTTTTAGCTCGATTCTGTAAACTCTTTTTTATGGTCGCTGCCATATTTACGCTCCAACGCATTCATCACCTCTGCATAACTTTTCCGATCATTTTCCGGCACTGTCTGTAATGCTGCAGCTTCTTCCCCCTTAAGAGCAACAATCAATGCAAGACAATTTTCAGCGTTCCAAACGTTTTGATCTGCTGCGGTTTCGAACTGGAACTTGAAGATGCCGAACGATGTTGTTCCATCATACGATGGTGGCTTTAGTTTAATATTTGCTACTTGCTGTACCACATGTGATGTCACTTTAGCCGTTTCAACATCTTGCAACCTCTTCTCAAAATTATCAACTTTCGTCAACATTTTATGCTCAAATTCTTGAATTTCTGTTTCAATTTTCTCGACTTTTACATCGAATGCAGTTGACATTTGTAGAAGTTTCTCATCCAAATGTTGATGTATTCCAATTTTCAACTCATTTATTTGCTGGTTCATCTGATCTTTATTTGCCGCAAGTGTTGCAGTAATCTCTTCTTTATTAACAACCATGTTATTGTTGACTGTTTCCAGCAGGTGATTGATGTTGATTGACTGATTTCTTCTTTGTTTGCAGCTAAAATTTGATTCATTTCGTCTTTGTTAGCAGCTATATTTGAGTTTACGACATCCAATTTCTGATTCATATTCAAATTCATTTATTACATCATAGCCATTAACTGCGTAAAATCGAAATTTGCAGATGGTAATGAAGACGTTGTTTCCGCGACAAAACTTTTGTCATCATCAACTACTACTGAATCACTGTTTACAATAATCACTCCAAACTGGTAACTTGCCACGCCGTAGCATTAATTCACTTTTGTTTCCACTTGTTGACAATCCACGTTGTTCTAGTTCCTGCTTTAGCTCGGGAACCTTCAATTCACTTAAGAAAACCATTATTAACAGCTAACTAATCCGCCGATGTCACCAATGTTACGTTTTTCCAACCTTACTTCGAATTGACCCTACTCTCAATTCGATAAACGCAATTCCTAAATCTCTTCAGAGTTCGATCACTGATTAGTAAGCACAATCATCAGGTTTTATTAAGTATTCAACTCCTTATTTGCTCCACAATAACAGGAAAACAATACAACGAACAATATTCCTAACCACAATATTCTTCCAACAGCTTCAGAAACTCCAACGGTTTATTGTAGAAATTTTCAGTATACTCCAGTAACTTTATACATCACAGTATGCGTCAAATCCGGTAGTTCTGGTTTTTTGCAGACTTGTTTATGATGATCGCCTAATGAATAATCCAAGTTTGTGACCTCGAGCGTCGAACGCAACTTTGTCAAAAATCGAAAAAAATGCGAAAAAATCGTTATTTTTTCAAATTGTGGCGATTATAACCCTAAAGGACTAGTTTTTTCTTTATACTTTCTTAGGACGTTTTTAAAATAGATTAAGCCTTTCAAAGTTTATCATTTTTTCGAACTTCGCAATTTTTTGCAATTCTGTCGTTCTGAATGAATTTTCGAGTGACGTCTAAAATATTGCAAAATATTGCGAAGTTAAAAAAATGATAAACTTTGAAAGGCTCAATCTCGGAAACTATTGGGTTTACAAAGACAATTCTAGTATCATATTGTAGCAAATTTAGTCTACTTTAAAAACGTTCTAAGAAAGATTTTTCAAAAACTAGTCCTTTAGGGCCACAATCGCCAAAATTTGAAAAAATAACGATTTTTTCGATTTTTGAGACTTAATCTCGGAAACTATTGGGTCTACTGAGACAGTTCTAGTATCATATTGTAGCAAATTTAGTCTACTTTAAAAACGTTCTAAGAAAGTATAAAGAAAAAACTAGTCCCTTAGGGTTATAATCGCCAAAATTTGAAAAAATAACAATTTTTTCGCGGTTTTTTCGATTTTTGACAAAGTTGCGTTCGGCGCTCGAGGTCACAAACTTGGATTATTCATTATGCCTAAAAAATGGATTATAATTTATACTTAGTTCAGGAAACGAAAATGAATGTTCATCAGCTGGTGAGAATGCCATTAACGTTTCTGAGAATGGGTTGGAAGTCGAAGGTTCATTGCTTAAATTTGTTAAAGACTGATCTGTAAATAAAAGAAAAGATTCGATGTTTTTTTGTTTACTAAATAACGGATTGTAAAAGAATTACTTATTGTATAAAATGGAAGCGTTTTGTTTTACAATGGTGATATTGACGTTGTCGAGGAACTGTAGGAAGTTATTATATACTGGATCTGAATGATCCAGTTAAACCAGGATATTATATTTAAAATAAAAAAAAAACCAATATGGCCTAAGCCAGGAAAAATCTCTATATCCTTAGGATTTCTTAATAGTTCATGTTAAACAATTTCAAAATAGTAATAATATTTATGTAAAATTATAATAATATTAGGAATAAAAAAGCTTACTTAATACGTCGATTGGTGAGTGATGAGCGTGCCAACGTTGACTATCCCTATTTCCTGTCTGTATCCATCCTTGCCATATATTATTTCCAACAACCGTTTCTATAAACCATTCCCTCAACTGCGCTGTAATCTTCCACAAATTTTTGTCCGTTGTATCCAAATTTCGAATATTCATAAACGTCTTGCAAATAAATAGCCCGAATCAACTAAATCAACAGCCTGGATTCCTTGTTCAAACAACACTCAATTGATCATCAGCATCAAATGATAATTTACATAACCTTCAATGATGGTTCTTCCCAAACAAAAACAACAAAAAAACTCACTCTATAATACCCGTGATCCTTTTAGGTAAACTTGCTACCCGAACCGAATTTTAAATGGAACGACTTAAATGTGAGGTGTATTAGATTTTTGATCTACTACAACTCAAATTCTTTCTTACCACACGTTTCCGACATTTTTTTTGACAATAAATTGTTTTGACAATTTTGAAAAACAATATTGCTAAACAACGTAAAAGATAATTTATATTTTGACAAAATTTTAAGTTTAAATTTTATTTTGAGTTTGTTAAATTTCAGAAAATTAATCAAATATTAAAAAATTTCTGAAAATTAAAATTATGATTCATGCAAAATATCAGTGGTGGGTAATGACGTGTCGCAAAGAGTTTGTTACGTGACGTGTCGCAAAAGCGTCGCAAATGCGTCGCAAACTTTGACAGCTAGTTTCTCGTGATTTTGTATTCAAACCCAGTTTTTTAATTCAAACTAATTTTTTTTCAGTGTTGAGTAATAAATTAAAGTGGCGTACAAAAATAATTTTACAAAAATATTTAAATACTCAAAATGACCGGTTGTCCTCTACATTTATTGTGGAAGGATTTGAAATTTATTTCTATTAAACAAGAAAATAAAAATGCGGCTTCATGTGATTTTTGCAGAAGTGTGATTAAAAATACCGCTATAAAAAGATTAATAGCTCACAGGTGATTTATTGAGTTTTTATTTCATTTATTACTCTATATAAGTAACCAATATATTGCATATTTAAATGGGTTACATATGTACAAAAAGAATTCAAATCATTGATGACAATTGCAAAAACACTAAAGCAACCCCAATGGAATTACAAATTGAAACGGATTGTGAATCTGAACTACAAAATATTAAGCTGTAAATTGTTGATGAATTGACTGGTTGCGTAGCATCAGTATGCCACTTTCTATTTGTGTTGTTTTTGGAATATAGTTTTCTTTTATTTTAGACTAGCTTTGGAGTCTCTTGTAGTGTACAATATGACTGGAATTATACGGACTGTAATCTTCCATGGAATATATAAACAATCACACTAAATTTAAAAAACAACAGATAATAGATGAAGGTTTTATGGACAAAATTTCATCTGAAGGAATTAAGAAATAAATAAATAGCTGTGCAATTTTTTTAAATACAGTAATCTCTTTTGTGTTGTGGAATCTGACCACTCTCAAATTCATTAAAAATACTTCGTTCATCATATGTTCCAGTCACGTGAAAAACTCTATCTACCACAATATTAGAGACTGAATATGATGACTGTATTCAAAAGCGGAATAAAATAAGCAAAAATTCTGTTCTACAAATTGATGGATGGAAAAATACCACAATTAATACTAAAAACGATCAGTTTGATCGGTATTTGGAACACTTGTGTAGTTCTTATACGGCAAATCTACTTGCTAATACAATATATGCTAAATTGCTAAAAATATATTATATTATATAATAGTCAAAATATATTTGAATAAAAGCTGTTTCATTTTAAATTTAAATTCTAACAAAGTGAATTACAAATAGTGGTTTTACATGACAAAATAACAACGTCGCAAACGTAACAAATGACGTCGCAAAAGCAGAGTAACAAATACGTTTGCGACGCGTCGAAAACGTAATTTGCGACGTTATGTTTGCGACCTACCCATCTCTGCAAAATATAAACAATTAAAGAAAGCTGGACAGAAATATGACATTTAGGCTAGAAATTCTAAATTTGTATAAACATTTGGGCCAACATATTTGAAATTATTCTCTAAACTGACAAAAACTCTAGCGGTGGATAGAAGCGTAAGTTTGTCACGTAGCTTTACCATCATTTGATATGGTTAACTTGAAAACGAAATTTAGTACAAAAGTAAAGGAAAATGTGGTAAATGGAACACACCTAATGACTTGACCATCTGATCAACTTTATTTCAATTTTTCGTTTTTAATTACATTTTCTTCTAATGATCGCATACAAATTACTACTATTTATTACACACTTTTATTTAACTTGACTCTTGAGAGCTTTGATGGGTGGAATTTTGTGATTCATTTTTCAGTAACTTCCCATTATGTGATTGATCCCAAATTGAAAAGACAAGTTTGTTGAAGCAGTCAGTACGTATTTCTAAAACTTTTAAAGCAAAAAACTTTATAAATCTGAAGAAAAAAAAAATCAAATTTTTCTTCATTCTGAAAGACCTTAAAGAATTGCACTGAAATCCTCATCCTCTGGTTGACTCATTTTGAGCGAAGGAATTTTATACTGTGTATATCATTATAATCATAGACATCATACATGTTTGTGTCATTTCATATGGATAAAAGGCTTTACATTGTAAATAATGAACACAAAAAAAAAATAAAAGTATGACATTTCGTTAAAAGCTTATAGACCTTTTTTCTTAAAGTTCAAATCGTTATTTTGGTGTATTTGACAGATTACATACAGCAATGATAATTAAAAATCAGTTATTATGTATGAAAATATGAAAATCCATAAGATCTGAATGCCCATTTACCGCGCTGAAATTTTGCTCATACTGAGTATCTCATTATAATAGAGGACATATTACACATTTTTGTCATTTTTATATGCAAAAATGGCCTTAAATTGTAAATAATGAGTGATTTGTATTTCGAAAATTTTAAATAATTGTTATTTCTTCTAAATCCAGATTGTTTTGTGTTCTCGTTAAGTTTTTTTTACTACAGTTGCATAATTATTATTTTTTCAATACATTTTAATACATAATTAATGATTTCTAATTATCATTGCTGTATGTAATCTGTCAATTACATACAGTAATATAACGATTCGAATTTTAAGGAAAAAGCTCTATAATACAGACCTTTTTTCCGAAAAAAACTTGACATTTGGGCGAAAACTCATATTTAATAATTTATGTACAACTTAAAATTAATACAATGAGCAAAGAAACGTACTAAAATTTTACACTGGATGTTTAAATAACGTTATAGTGCAATTAACCTTATTAAAATTACTTTAAATTTCAAAGAATATTAAATTTTCGGTAAGTGATTTAATTGCTAGTTTTACTTATGGTGTATTTTCTGTGAAATAATGTGGTTAACTTATTTGTAGGTAAAATTATATAACTAAAAACTCTAAAATAAATAAAAAAAATTTAAAAAACACACTTTTTGAAAAACGAACTAGAAAGTAGAAAATAAATTTTGCATTAACACCAGCGTTATGTCTTTTATAATTATATTTCCTTTGAAATTGTTAGAAGAAAAAATATTTAAATGGTATTTAACACATCTTAGCATAGATGCAAATATTAAATTTTTGACTAATTTAAAATGCTAATTTTCGATTGACAAACAGTTTTCCGTTCCCATTTGTTACATAAAATAAAAGTGGGTGGCGCATTCAGAAAGGAAAGGGAATAAACGTTGGTAGTCTCTCTTGATAGAGATTAACATAGAATACATTTGTTCCTTTTCTATATTAATGTATGCGCCACCCACTTTTATTTTATGTAACAAATGGGAACGGAAAACTGTTTGTCAATCGAAAATTAGCATTTTAAATTAGTCAAAAATTTAATATTTGCATCTATGCTAAGATGTGTTAAATACCATTTAAATATTTTTTCTTCTAACAATTTCAAAGGAAACATAATTATAAAAGACATAACGCTGGTGTTAATGCAAAATTTATTTTCTACTTTTTAGTTCGTTTTTTAAAAAGTGTGTTTTTTAAATTTTTTTTATTTATTTTTTTTTTCTTTTACATACGTTTTTTTGTTGAATTACACTAAAATAGACTGAATAGTTTTAGCTTTTATTTCGTATCACAAAATATATCTTTGTTATCTTTTATTTTTAATACAATTGAAACTTTTAGTTTTCTTGTTTTTTTATAAAAATTATTTTTATGCATAGAACGACTGTAACATCGAACTTGATCACTCAATAAGTTTTCTATGTCAGAGCTATTTTAATTAATTTTTATTACAATAAATTTAACTCGCGAACAATAAGGAATTCAATTTCCTTTTTTTTATGTTTTCGATTCTGAGATCACGGTTCGAGAAAACTGTTTTAGTTTTTAATTTACATTCTGCAAAATTCCGACGTTTTCATTTTTCAATTATATTTTTATGAAATATCAGAAAAAAATGAATTAATTTTTTTTCTATTAATCTTTGACTTTAGACTCAACAAACCAACTGAACGAAATAAGCAATATGTAGTATTAATAATATTTTAGTCTTAGGAGTAAACAAGACAAAAAAGTTGATTCAATGCAAAACCGTCTCTTTCTTTCGTTATAATATCAAAACGAAAAACTAGTTTTTTGTTGAGGTTTTGTAACATTCCTATAGAAAAACAATTGCAAGAGAAAAGATCTAATATTCCTGTTTCATTTTTTCTCATTTTAAATGTGTAACAGAAAAAAAAAATTTACAAAGAAAAATCAAGTGATTACGTTAAATATTATATTTTTAAATTGCAATGGGCGACGTTATTTCATTATTTCTTTATTTACGTTTGATAACAAATTTTTAAAATTGCAGTGTGCTTCGTCCGATTTAATATATGTACGTTGTGATTTGTCGAATTGAAATTATGATATGTCACAACATATAGGTTGGTATTTCAAGGATGGGATGTGTAGGATTAACTAAGACCTAATCTCTGCTGTTAATGCACCCGGTCTAGGTGTCTGATCTGTCGAGCCTTAGATTCCAGTTAATCCATCCTACACAGACCCAAATTGTTCTAAGTTAGAACCTACCAACATCTGGACAGAACCAAATTGCGAGCATAACAAAGTGTCAAAGTTTTGCCGATGTTTGAATTCAGCAATATTGTTAGATGTTTCCTAATACTCATTAACTCGAATAATCGAATAATTTCTTTTACTTCCGTTTGGATGTTTTAAGAGAAAGCAGAAGATGTTTCGTAATGGGACATAAAAAAGTTATAAAGGGCTGGATTTTCTGTCCGAGTTTGGTATTGTTGTCGTATATTGTTTTTTTCTTTTGCGTGCTCTTGTCGTCTCTTTTGGTTGGCCTTTAAAATTTCGATTAATTCACTATCATTGCATTTTTTTCTATTTGGACATCGATTTTCTGTATCAAATACTTCATTATATTCATCCAATATGCTGTTTATATTAGAATGTGTTGTTGTATTTTGAAGGTTTGGGTTTAACTTAGTGATATTAAAAACACAGACACAGATTTATTTAATGGTTATTATTATTTGTTAATTTAGTTATTTTATTTGTTTAGATGATACACATTAACTTATGGCTATTAATTATTATTTTTATTTGGTTTTATTTGATTTGACCATTTAAATTTATTATTTATCCATTTTTATGATTATTTTTATATTTGGTACAAAATTCTAACTCTGATAGTTGTAGCCAGTTGTCTTAATTTTTTTATTTTTAAATTTTCATTATGTCGAATTTTATTTTGTAAAAAGTGGAAGGGAGATTTTATTTATAAAGTGTATTTAATAATCTATTATTTTCGCGAACTAAACGGAAATTGTTTTAATAAAATTTTCTTATAGAAATATGATAATGTGTTTTATATCGTCGCTTTAATAATGAAACAACGTATTCGCAAAAGTGTAGTTTCGAGATAATTGGGTTTAATGATTTTTCGATTTTCTGATTTTCGTAAACTCGGCAGCACTATTGAATGAATAAAGGTATTGAAAAAAAAATTTCTGCCAATTAATCTTGACTAATTTCCCTACAGCATATTAAAATTTCACATTGGTACCTGCTGGCTTTTCTACCTAAAAAGAGGTGAAAAGTCAATCAGTTACCTTATACGTTATTTCATATTTCATATACGTTATTTCATTTTGCATAAAAGTACGATTAAGTCTAAAACTAATTATTATAAAACTAACGCATAATATTCTTACAATTTTTTATTTATATGAACCGGCATATCATGTAGTAATGAATGATGCTTATACAATATTTTAGATTTACCATTTCGTGTGGCGATCGTAATGTATAGGGATTGCAAATTTTAAGGAAAAAATCAATACCGGGATTTCGAGATTGATCAATCTAAAACCGGAATCCCGGTATTAATACCGGGATTAAAAAAAAATAAAAATCTCAATAAAATAATTTTTTCTGTACTTTAATCGTACATTATGATGCAAGGACGTAGAGCTAATGATTTTGGAGCGCCTCGATTTTCACCCACATTAAGTCCAAAATAGCTTAGATCCGTGCGTCATATACTATTTTTATTCGCCGCAAACAAAATATTTAAAAAAAAAAATTTTTCGGCAAACGGTTGTAAAGTTTAACTCTACTGCCGCTAGGGAGTTAGTTAAAGTCTTACTTTTTTACTTATAATCATTGCGGCTGCAAAATTAACGCCATTTTTATTTTATATTACGGCGGCAGTGAAGTAACATTTGTTATTTTGTTATTTTTTCAAACAATTTGTATAACTACGACAACAAAAAATAAGAAATTGATTCTGATGGGATTATGAAATTTTGAGCTATTGTATGTAACTATGACAACAAAACATAACAAATAGTTTAATTGTATAATGAAATTTAGAATTGGAGCTTGCTTTGATAAATAATTTTATTTATACAAATTTAAACGTTTTTTACTTTTTGGACGTAATTATGACGGTAATAAATCATATTTATAAGTTTTTGTTTATTATAGTTTCATATTTATAAAAAATTTGAACGTTTGCCGCAAATATAGTGTATGTACCTACGGTCGGCCGTCAAACTATAGACTCAACACAAAAAGTAGCACTTGAGCTCCTAATTAAATAATGTACTATTTATTCTAAAGCAAATTGTTATAAATTTGCATAAAATTTGAAATAAAAATATGTTGAACAAGTAACCTTTGGCAGAATATTTGTTATTTTTTCAAAATAATTATATAACTATGACAACATATAATAACAATAATTTTAATTGGATTATGAAATTTTGAATTTAAAGGTTGCTTTGATAAAAATTTCTAGTTTTTATAGAATTCAAACAAATACAAATGTTTTTTTACTTTTTTGGACGTAACTATGACAACAAAATATATGCTTAAAAAGTGACACTTTACGTCCGCAAATCACAGTAATAAAGTACCACTTTAAAATGTAGGCGAATAAAAAATATATTTAAATAATAATATAACAAAATAAAATAATTTAGTCTTTGTAAATCAACATGTTCCATCATGTTATACTCGTAGTTAACAATTATATTGCAATTATATCAACATTAAAAATTTCAATAAAATAATTTTTTCTATATTTAAATAATAATAATAATTCAGTCTTGGAAATTGCAAATTGGAAATAGTCAAAAAAGAACATTTAAATAATAAAATTGCAAATTGCAATCACAATTCACATTAAAAAATAGAAAATGATTTAAGACTTTGATCTTTATTGGTAGCTTTATTCTTTATGATAACAATTTCCACGAATCGATTCACCAATCAACATAAAAATATCCTGTATGATATCCTATATGAAATGAATTTTCACATTAAGGATTTTTTAATATGTATAGAAATAAATACAATCAAAAGATATTTCGTTATAGGGATTTTTGAGTTCAGAATAAAACACTATTTTCCCTTTAATATTGAAATACCGGTATTTTAACATGCTAATTCCGGGATTTCGAGGTTGGAAAATTCGTTCGAATCTCGGGATTCCGGGATTCGAAATCCCGGAATTGCAATCCCTAGTAATGTATGTAAAGTATACGACACTGATTTTACCCAAGTTATTATTCTGTAGGAATTGAAATATCGTACATGCATTTACGCTGTTTCAATATTTAACCGAATTAAAATTTGCATGTACGTTAATTAACAATATATTAATTTTCAACCCCAGTTATAAAAAAATTGGAAAATGTTAAAATGCCACTTTATAGACATCCTTATGGGGAATGCAGCGCACCCATTATATAAAAACAACGTATATATGGCATACGTTATTTCATTATTAAAGCGACGATATTATCGCAAAGATAATTGTTTTTATTTGAAATTATTTTAATTAAACTTTCTCATAAGAATATGATAATATGTATTATCGCTATTATATGAATGATGCAATCACAACGGTGTTTCCTTTTTTGACATGTATGACTCCAAGTAACTCATATGCTCATGGAACTTCCATTTTTTCACGGATGACATTGCCTGTCCACTTTTCGTTTTTATCCGTTTAAGTGATTCTCTATGTGAATTCCTTAAGTTCTTGCAATATTTTTTTACTGCAGAAGCTATAAAAAGAAGAAATGAATGCACACTTATTAATCTTTTAGGTATTTTGCCACTGGTTCTTCCTTCCGCGATTTAGGTTTCAACTATCGCGTGGGTGAAAGCACGGTTGGAAAAATAGTGGAAAAAGTAAGTTACATATGGTATAACTAAAGTGCAACCAAAAGAAATACCACAGTCAACTGAATCTTTATGGCGTGAAAAAACAGGAATTTTATGGCAATTTCCGCAGTGCCTTTCAGCAGTTATAAACGCGTGACCATTCAAAAACCCGTCAACTCTGGATCATCATATTTTAATTATAAAAAACATTTTCGGTCGTACTCATGACTGGAGTAGATGTATCTTATAAATTTACATTTATTGATGTCGGACCCCAAGGAAGGTTCAGTGATGGAAATATTTTTGCTGATAGCAATTTTGGCAAAAGATTGCAAAATAACTTATTGGAAATACCATCTACTGAAACAAACATTTTACCCTATGTTTTTGTGGTAGACGAAGGTTTTCAAATGAAAAAAAATGTTATGAGTCCTTATCCGGGGTGCTATACAAAAAACAATAATGAATGCCGAATCTTCAACTACCGACTTTCAAGAGCCCGTCAACCAGCGGAATGAACATTCGTTATTATGAGTATAAGTTAGCGCATTTATAAAAAACCCTTCGAAGTAAGTCTTAGAAAAATTGAGAAAATTACTAAAGCAACATGTATTCTCCACAATTATCTGCAGACTGGAAATGGAATTCAACAACATATAAAACCAGTTCGATTCTACAGATTTTGATGATCCAGAAAATCAATTTTTATCCCTACGCTCTTGTAATTTTCGAAATACGAGCGAGGCGTTTGAAATTAGAAATAGATTTGCAAAATATTTTTCTTCTCCAGAAGGATCACTTTCATGGCAGGACGAAGCAATCCGAAGGGGAAAGTATTAGATGTCAAGTAAAAACACGCTATTTAAATAAGTGGTAGAATTTAATGCTAAACATGTTGATTTGATTCAAAAAAAATAACAATTTAGTCAATTATTTATTTGACTAAATCAAAATATTTTTAAAAATAATTGTAAAGAAATGTATGCTTTCATCAATTTCTGCAAATCACATTAATTCACAATACAAAATAAAATAATAATAAAATTTCTTTGGTTGTTCTGTTACTATTCCCATACAAGTTACATTATAATGGACAACATCAAGTAAAACAGTGCCCATTTTTATCGTTCCAGTAGTCTTCATATCAGGTAGTATATGCGATTTGTTTTATTTTGGAGATATGACCCGCATGGAGGAATAAGTTTTTCTTGATTTGTCCTTTGATTGATTTGAATAAACGATTGGACTTGAATTCAACCTCACACCTGAAAATTTGTGGTCACCCCCAATTTTTAATAAAGAATTAATATTTTATTTAACACTTTATGAGACTTAATAATTTATTTAATAACTAATAACAATTTTTAACAAATAACATTTTGTATTCAATAATGTTTAACATGTTTGCGTCGTCAGACCGAATTGAATTAACTTTTTTTATAATCTTTTTGTTAACTGCGTTATTTTGTTTTTTTAAGAGAGTAATATACTTCTTTTTCTCTCTTTTTATTTAAAAATTAATATACTCTCGGATCTACAGGGTAGCTCAAAGTTATATTACTACATAATATCCATGTGATGTTACCTATTGGGGCATTATACTCCTTCTCCATGGCTATTTTCCACTTATCTCCATCAAAACAAGTAATAGCCTCCTGTACAGTTTCCGGATCATGAATTTCATCAGCCATTGGGGAATAAACCACATAACCATTCATCACTTTTGGTTTCGGTACTCTAGATGAGCGTCGAACTTCTGTTCCTGGCTGATTTGTTGTAATTACTGTATCGACATCAAAGTAAATATCAGTTTCTAACGGATCAAAAAAAATTCCTTTTTTATGAACAGATGATTGAGGGTCTGATGTAGGCTGAACGATAGAACGATTTTCATTTATAGTATCCTTGACTGAAGGTGAATCCAGATCTAAATACACGATTTTTTCTGATAGACCTACAATTTTGATCGATTGATTCATTTTCAATGAAAACAACATCTCTACTTTTGATTTTAGTTAAAGTTTTAGATCATTCAAACGATAACCTTGCGTGTCTTCAAAATATTAAACGAAAATCATTTCTTCTGATTTTGGATCCCATTTCCGACGTTTTTATTTGTGTACATGACTCATCGCTTTGCATCAAAATACTTTAAAATGTCTGATATTTGGTTTTGTACCTGACCAAATTTCCTGCAGAGTTTTATCAGGATGGAATTTTGTCGCTGATCTGTTTAATACATATACTGATGTATATACCGGTGTTCACAGCCTCTGCCCAAAACGGCTTTGGTATCCCGGAGTCGAACAACATACATTTTGCTTTTTCGACTATGGTTCGATTTAGTCTTTCAGACTTACCATTTTGCTGCGGTATGTATATTACTGTGGTTAGCTAGGATGTTTTCCAATTCATGGTTGAAAAACTCGGAACCATTGTCTGAACGGATACGTTTGATTCGACATTCAGTCTCATTTTCCACTAACGCCTTGAACTTTTCAAAATATTGTTTTACATGTGATTTTGATTCTAAAAAATAAACAAACTTTACGTGAAAAATCATCTCCAAACGTGAAATATCTGGCTTCGCTCGTTGATGTACGTTGATGAACTTCCATTGGGCTGCATAAATCCAAATGAACCATTTCTAGAAATTTTGACGTTCGCGTAGCTGAGCTTTTAAACTGATGTTTTGCATGTTTACCTTTAATACACGGAATACACACTGGTTTATCATTATTAGAAAAGTTGAGACCATTTAACCATACTTTTAAGCTTTGATAGATCAAGATGAGCCATACGCCGGTGCCACAAATTATTATCAGCTGGTACTCTCGCCATTAATCAATTATTCGGAGAACTATCCAACCTATATATACTGCCACAAAGACTGGCTTTTGCAATTTCAATCCCTTTGCACATTTATTGCCATAAAATTCCACTTTATATGCTTTTTCTGTCATTTGACTTACCGAAAGGAGGTTAGTTGTCAAGTTTGGCAAATACAAAACGTAAATAATTTTTATTCGATCGGTTTTCCCATTTGCAAAAATATCAACATACACATCACCCTTATACATCACCGGCATTTTTTCTTTGTTGGCTACAATAATCTCTGGAATTTGAGATTCAGTTGTGTCACTTAACCAGCTTTTATTATTCGTCATATGTTTTGATACTCCTGAATCAATATACCAATCTGATGTATTTATGTTGTCAACTAGTAATTATTAAACATAGCCGGCTTGGTGAGATGTTGATTTAGCATCACTTTTAAGCCGGGCATTCACATACAACGGAAACAGAAACAGAAACCGAATTTCATACAAATTTGACAGATAAAAATTCGGTTTCTGTAAAATTTGTATGAAATTCGGTTTCGGTTTCTGTTTCCGTTGTATGTGGTTTCAAGCCTTTATTCATATTACCGGACAATTTAATGTGACCGTACTGATTACACGTAAAACATCGAGGTCCTTTACCTTTTTGATGCTGAGGTGGAAACGATGTTTTTTTAATATAATTTTTTCTGTGATCCTTTTTACTATGGGAATAAACAGCCGGTTGAGAAATGGCATTTTTTTTATATCTTGGAGCAGTTTTGTTTTAATCGAGTCACCTGTGATCGCTACGCTTGAGCTTTCAATTCCTATGATCATTGGTTCATATTGTTCTGGCAAACCTGCTAACAATAATGTACCTACCTCTTTGTAATCTTTTCGCTGATTTTTAGTTATTCTTCCTTATTTTAGTGGACTGTACTTTTAGTCCAGGCACGTTGAATATGGAGAACAAAAAAATGTTATCCAGAAACCTACGTTTTTAAATGGTTAAAAGGGTTAAAGTCAACATAAGGAAAATGTGTTATGTGCCCAAGAAAGTTAGGGGATGATTTTAGGGGTTGAAAAGGAGTGAAAATGGATACATCTCGTGTTTTTTGCAATTTCACGCGAAATTTAATGTCCTACTGAAAAATGTTATAAACAAAAGTTGTAGATCTTGGAAAAATCTACAACTTTTGTATGGGTCATTTTTTAATATAACCTCAAATTTTCAGAAAAAAATGCAAAAACTCAAAAAAAATTTTTTTTTTGTTTTTTACTTGTCAATTTCTCAAAAATAAATATTTTTTAACCAAACTTGCTGAAAGTACTCCTTTTTGTGTCCCAAACAACAAAAAAAAATTTTAGATTGAAATATTAAAAACTGTTTGAAAGATTCATTTTTTTCGATCCGAAACACGTTGTTTTCAAAGTTACATTTTACTACTTACAATCATTGTAGAGAGGTCATACAGGGCTCATTTTTTCGTTTTGACGTCTACTTTTCTATGAAATAATAAAACAATACAGCTTCCATTTAAAAACATGTCTAAAAATTGAAAAATATAAAAAATTTAATTTTGCAAAAACAAATTTTTTGGTTATTGTTAATAATTTGTTATAAATAAAAAAAATTTTAAAAAATTAATAAGACCATTGAATTGTACGGGAAAAACACGAAGAAACATATGTTTTCCTATTTAAATACATTTTTTATTTTTGTACAATACTGCTATAAACATTGTAATAGCATATTCCGTGTAGTTGAAAGATGTCAGGTAAGTACATGCAATGCGATCGACTTTTACTTTAATAAGAAAAGTTCCTCATTTCTCGCGATGAAATTAATTAATTCAATTATTTTCTACATATTTTGATAAATAAATCGTCTTATAATTAATTTTTGTACAAAATTATTTAAAACATGCTTTTAAATAATTGAATGATTTTTTAAAATGAATTTATCTTGCATCGAATTTTATATTTATTGTACATTTCATTTTATCAATAGAAATTTCAATATAAATCAAAGCCAAATATACTTCCAGGAAAATAAAATCAACAAAATACTACAATTGAATGAAATGAATATTGTTGTTGTTGTACATATTCTTAGAAATAGGGTCAACATAAACGATTTTATGAATCAAATCAACATAACGTAAAATAATCGAATATTCTAATATTTTCTCAAGGTTTCTGGAAAGTGATGTCGAATTATCTAGAAGTATTGCAGATGGTATAAAAGAAAATTACCGGTGGTAATTGGTATAAAAGAAAATTGAATTAGTTTTATTTTAAACCTGCGATAGTGAAGTTAATATTATAAAAGTGATCTTTTTGTGTAAAGTTATAAGTGTAATAAAGTTATAAGTGTTATTAAGTAGAAATATTTTGGGTATTATTTTTAACGTGGTGTACTGGAAATTTCTACAATCAACCGTTGGAGTTTCTGAAGCTGTTGAAAGAATATTCTAGTTAGGAATATTGGTTGCTGTATTGTTTTCCTGTTGTTGTGAAACAATTAAGGTGTTGAATACTTAATAAAACCTGGTGTTTGGGCTTACTAATCAGTGTTCGAACTCAGGAAGAGATTGGGAATTACGTTTATCGAATTGTGAGTAAGGCCAATTCGAAGTGAGGTTAGAAAAACGTAACAATATTTATGTATATAAAGTGTAAATGTATGATATTTATCAGAACTTGAGCATATTTCAATAAAAAATCAACTTGATTAAAATTGAGTTTTTCATTATTGTTTTACCTCCATTATTTTTTTATTATTATTATTATTAGTAGTAGTAGTATTGTTAACAATCTATTTTGTTGATATAAATTTCAATTATAAATTCGGTGCAAGTTAAATTAGATTCAGATTTCATTTTAAAAAAATCATTCAATTATTTAAAAGCATGTTTTAAATAATTGTATACAAAAGTTAATTATAAGACGATTTATTTATCAAAATATGTAGAAAATAATTGAATTAATTAATTTCATCGCGAGAAATGAGGAACTTTTCTTATTAAAGTAAAAGTCGATGGCATTGTATGTACTTACATGACATCTTTCAACTACACGAAATATGCTATTACAATATTTATAGCAGTACTGTACAAAAATAAAAAATGTATTTAAATAGGAAAACATATGTTTCTTCGTGTTTTTTCCCGTACAATTCAATGGTCTTATTAGTTTTTGAAAATTTTTTTTATTTATAACAAATTATTAACAATAACCAAAAAATTTGTTTTTGCAAAATTAAATTTGTTATATTTTTCAATTTTTAGACATGTTTTTAAATGGAAGCTGTATTGTTTTATTATTTCATTGAAAAGGAGACGTCAAAACAAAAAAAATGAGCCCTGTATGACCTCTCTACGATGATTGTAAGTAGTAAAATGTAACTTTGAAAACAACGTGTTTCGGATCGAAAAAAATGAATCTTTCAAACAGTTTTTAATATTTCAATCTAAAATTTTTTTTTGTTGTTTGGGACACAAAAAGGAGTACTTTCAGCAAGTTTGGTTAAAAAATATTTATTTTTGAGAAATTGACAAGTAAAAAACAAAAAAAAAATTTTTTTTGATTTTTTGCATTTTTTTCTGAAATTTTGAGGTTATATTAAAAAATGACCCATACAAAAGTTGTAGATTTTTCCAAGATCTACAACTTTTGTTTATAACATTTTTCAGTAGGACATCAAATTTCGCGTGAAATTGCAAAAAACACGAGATGTATCCATTTTCACCCCTTTTCAACCCCTAAAATCATCCCCTAACCTTCTTGGGCACATAACACATTTTCCTTATGTTGACTTTAACCCTTTTAACCATTTGAAAACGTATGTATCTGGATAACATTTTTCTTTTTTTATCTCTGTAAATGAGTCAATGTGCCTGGACTATTTATAGTTTTTTATTTGAACACTTTTTGTTATTTTTATTTATGTTTATTTATTTTCATTTATTTCACAAACTACTGATGCTAACCACGGATAGAAGACGACTCACTTTAACTTATTTAATATTTTCGTTTTTTCATTTCTTTTGTTTTGCGGTTCAAAATTAAAACAATGTTGTCGCCTTTATTACATTGAAACTTATATATGCCGGCTCCCTTGAAAGAATCACCTTTCAAATATATAAAACTAATATTAATTTCCTATCGTCACTGGTTTTATTGGTAGTAAAATTTTCACTACAAATGAAACACCAAGCTTCAGATCATAAATGTCTTTTTTTTTATTATAAATATTTCGGTCCTTTTTGGGACCTTCTTCAGTATCTAAAACAATATTTACATGGTTAAAAATTAAAAATTATTAAAATTACAATCAATAAACAAAAAACTTATGTTCAAAAACACTTACAATTCTTATAATGTGTTATCCTGAACACTCTTTTGAACTTAATACTAATTTTAATATGATGGACATCAATTATTTATACTATCAAAAACAATAAAATCATAAAACAATAAAACAATAAAAAATTATTTTTTCTATGATAGATGATATTTTTTCTTCTGTGAGACAGAAAATATTATGTATTAAAATTGAAATTATTTTTATGTAAATCAGGTTGTTGAACTATTCCATTGACCCAATTATTAAAACAAAAATTATTTTTGTGTATTTTTTACGTTGTTACGATTTGATTTGGGTTCATATGCACTTTGTTTCTGGTTTTCTTCCCTATATTGCTCACAGTTTGTGCATATATCGGGTTCAAGCTTTCCATATCAGATCTCAGATTAATTGAAGTAGTCTTCCTCAGATGAATATTTATTGCTTCCAGTTTTAGTCTCTTTTTCCAGTCAAATTCTTTTGTGAGAATTTTGGCACTATCATATGCAAATGTGTGCCCCTCATTTTTTGGTTCCAGCTTTTTCATCATACTTATGTTGTTTGATGCGCGATCCTAATTTCTGCCCTGTCTGCCCTATATACTCCCCATCACAGTTCCTACAAGAAAATGTATATACCACCCCATGCTGTTCAGTTGTCTCTAGATGTTTGTTTAGTGTGCCAGAAATTCTACTAACATTGTTGTGTGCTTTATAACCAATTTTTAGTTTGTTGTTACTATTCTTTAATAATTTGCCTAAACATTCTGACAAATGCCTTGTGTATACTAATCCTTTGTATATTGTTGGCTCAGGTTCAACGCCGACGTTCAATGTTTTGTTATGGATCTTTTCATATTTATTTATCATACCCCTAATTAGACTTATTGGATAGCCATTTATTGCTAAAGTTCTGTAGATTTCCTCGATAGTATCTGTTTTATATTTGTTCGATGTTACTCCTAGCATACGGGATACAGTACCATATGCCACACTGGTTTTTTGACTACTTGGGTGTTCGGATAAATGTGTGTGTTTCAAAACTTATACTAATATTAATATTAAAAAAATTTAAATGGCGAAATAAAATTCATGTATTTTTAACGGCTCCAGTATAAAATGTTTTTGATTAATAAATTTATATTAAAATTAATTTACTTAAATATTCAGCAAGTTAAATTTATAAATTTGTTTTTCTTATTTGAAATGGTCCACATAGATCCACACCCGTGTTGTAGAATGGTTTCATCTTAAAGACGCGTATCTACTTGAAAATAAATTTTATGTTCGAAAAAGTGTATTTATTTCGGAACGAAATTTAAAATCTACAAAATTGAAAAAAAATCTACATAAAATTATAAAACTCTATACATAAGTGGAAACCATTTGTTTTAGTACAGTTGACATTTGACATTTACGGATATTAAACAAATAAATTGTGTTTCAGTGATTTTTATTTGCAAAATGAATAAACAATTAATAAATGATATAATATTAGCTGCAACTGAAGTATTAATAGAAACGATTGAACAGGAAGAAAAACGTAAAAAAAAGCCAAGATACTGGGTAAATCCTTATTTAATGGAAAGATCACAAAAAGGTCGTTTTGTGAAAGATGTAAGTGTTTAGCTTCTCTCAATAATAATTTTCATTATGCGTAGCGTACAAATTTATATGTGTAAAAAATATATTCTATATTTCAGATCCCTGATTTAATTCTACACCCACCAGCTTTTTATGAAAATTTTCATATGGATTATACTACTTTTGAAAATTTATTCAAGTTAGTTGAGCCAAAACTACAACCTGTCAGGAACACAAGACCGTTTGATAGAATCACTCCCAAAGAAAAATTTGCATGTGTTATTGAGTAAAAACGAATTAATTGCATTTTATATAACAACAGATATATACATTTTATTACTGATTTTCACAGATACCTCGCTTCTGGAACCATACAAAGACATATGGCGTCTATATACCGTATTAGTAAACAATATTTTGGATTTATACTTGACACAGTGTGTAATGCAATATGCGAAGTTCTTAAGTCTGAAATATCTGAAATGAATAAGCAATCATTTGTTGAAGTTGCAAATGGCTTTAATTCTCGTTGGTATTTCCCCAACTGTTTGGGAGCAGTTGATGGGAAGCATGTGGCTTTAACAGCTCCGAAAAAATCGGACTCATTATTTTATAATTACAAGGTGAATTAGTTTTTTATAAAAATTAAAACATGTCTGAAAGTTATATTTCCAGGGCTATTTTAGTATTGTGTTGATGGGCGTGTGCGATTCCCAGTACAGATTTACATATATTGATATCGGAGCATATGGCAGTGAGGGTGACTCTAACGTCTTCGCTTCATCGAAATTTGGTCAGGATATTCTACAACAGAAACTTGCTTTTCCAGCCAATGCTACCGTAAATGGTTTTAAAATGCCGTTTTTCTTTATAGGAGATGATGCGTTTCCTTTGTTCATAAGAATAATGAAACCTTATGGGGGCAAAGGAAAATTAAAAGATGACGAAATCATCTTCAATTATAGGTTGAGCATGGCAAGACAATGCATTGAAAATGCATTTGGAATTTTAAGTACCAAATGGTTATGTTTGAGAAGAACTATGCAGTGTTCGCCTGATAGAGCTCAAAAAATAGTAGTTGCCTGTTGTTTTCTTCACAATTTGTTACTATCAACAAATAAAAATGTTTATTGTCCACCAGGTTATGCGGATAACCTAGATGACAGTGGGGAATTAGTTGAAGGAGAATGGAGAACGAAAGAAAGTCCTTCCAGCTCATTTTCATCATTACCATCATATAGAGGAAGAAATTCGGATGAAGCTAAGATGACCAGAGAAAATTTAAAAACATATTTTATGACACCCCATGGATCCGTTCCTTGGCAGAACAAATGCAGTTTTAAATAATAATTAAATGTTTGAAAATAAAATAAAAACCAAAGTTTCAAAATTATTTTCTAATTGTTTTATTATTTGAATAAAATATGTATTAATAAAGTAAATATAAAATAATAAAAGTTTTTTCGATTGAAAACACACAAGTTTTTATATAAAATATTAAGTTTGTTGCTTTTTATTTTGGTATTCTTTTATTTTATTTTGAATTAAAATTTGTATTTCAATGTGGACATCTTCAATAATCTCTTCCAGTAGTTTTGATAACATACGATCAATATTTGCTGCAATTACTTTATGTTTAAATTCGTGGTCTCTTGACTCCACTGATTGTTGGTACTCTACCAAATGGTTTATTGAGTCCACAAGTTGGGCAACTTTTAAGTTACCATTTGATGTAGACTTTGACTAGAAAGTTTAAAATGGAAATAAAATTAGAAATAAGTTATTTTTATGTTCGTATATAGGACTTACATAAGAATAATTGGATGTAGACGTATTATCCTCATTTTCTGGAACCGTCTCATCAGAAGTGGAACTACCAATCGTGATTGTTCTGGAATAAAATAAAAACGCATTAAATATTGTAATATTCATTGACAATAACAAACGATTAAAAGCAAACTTACTTCCTTCTTTTGGAGATATTGGGTAAAAATGGCATATCCGCCATTCATCTGCATCCGCAAGGGTGGAACTTTCTACCATCGTTCCACCTGAAGCACCAGATTTTTTAAATATTATTTTTTCTCTATACCTTTTACTGTCCCTCAAGGAATTCCACACTGTTTTACATTGTTGACCTAGAAAAAATAGAGAATGTTATTATATAAATATTAAAAATTACAGCTAAATATTCATACGTACAAGGTTTATTAACTTTTTTGCCAATTCCCTTCCAAGCCTTTACAATCGCATTTGAATTATGGTGCAAAGGATTGGTCAGATCCCAAATTTCCGGATTTTCCTGTACATACTTAATTAGTTTCTGCTTTTCTTCTTTCGTAAAACTGTTTCCCTTTTTCTTACGTATATTCCCCTTTCCTTCATCTTCAATGTTAGCATAACTGCACTCCTCTTCAAAAACATTAATGCATTCTGCAGCATATAAAACGCACGGATCCATTGTTTTTGAGAATTTTAATAAATAATAGTAAATAAACTCACAAAACAATTATATTCTTACAACTATTCAATTATTATTATATTTTTTTATATTAATTTTGATTTTAAATCTCTTGAAAAAACACACTTAAAAAAACGCTATCAACAAAACTGTCAAATGCCAAATTGTCAATTTATTTTCATTTTCCGTGCGAAATAAATGGAACTACATTTATTTCGCTTGGTAATTTGAAAATAAGAAGTCTCCACGGATAGCCAACGACATCTATTGACAGGTCACTTTTTCACTTTTTCTTATTTTCAGGTGCATACTACTTACGAAATGCAAACCGAAAATTTTTTCGTTTCCTTTTATTTTGGTTTTTTTTACATAGATTTTGTATGGGGAAAATAATTTATTTTCAAGTGCATACGCGTCTTAAAACAAGAAATACACTTACGCACTTACTTACTCTTCGGACTATACTTAATTTAAAATATTATTTAACATACTTCTAACTTTTCGTTACTGTATGTATTCGTAGCCTTGAATAATTTTTCGGATGTCTTCACATTCAATTTTCATTATATTTTACATTCGACAACCTCGGTATGAAAAAAATGAATATGTAAGTTTTCGGATATCTTTGTTAGGGCGATGATACATGTAAAAGAAATATCTTTCAGACATAAATTTCGCATTTAATTGGTTGAGGGGCGGTAACATTTTTTAAATTTCAAAAAAATATTTTTGACTGAAAGACAGAAAAAATATCTGTAAGATATAAAAACATAACCTAAAAAGATATTTTTTGCTTGACAGTTAAAACTGATTAACTGATTTTAAAAGTAAGTTTGACCGATAATCAATTACAATTAACTTAATTTGATGATTTAGCTACAATTAAAATAATTTGTTTACTTATTCATGTAGATTTAGATAATCGCAACAAAAAAATAAAAATTTGGTCCAATGTGAAAATGCCTAAATCTATATGAATAAGTAAACAAATTATTTTAATTGTAATTAAATAATCAAATTAAGTTAATTGTAATTGATTATTGGTAAAACTTACTTTTAAAATCAGTTTTAACTGTCAAGCAAAAAATATCTTTTTAGGTTATGTTTTATATCTTACAGGTATTTTTTCTGTCTTTCAGTCAAAAATATTTTTTTGAAATTTAAAAAATGTTACCGCCCCTCAACCAATTAAATGCGAAATTTTTTATGTCTGAAAGATATTTCTTTTACATGTATCATCGCCCTTATTCAATTTTGATTATATTTTCCATTCGGCAACATCGGTATGAAAAAAATGAATATGTAATTTTGTGGATGTCTTCGTTATTCAATTTTAATTAAAATATTATAAACTCGGCAATATCGATGTGAAATAAAACTGCTTTTCAAATTATTATTCACTAATAGTATGTTTTGTATTATTGCATTTTATTTCACTTAATTTAAAAACTAAAAACTTTTCTACAAAAAATATCCGGTACAAGGCCCAATGTATTTTTTTCGATGATTTTTAGTTATTATTCTTAATTTTAGTGGACTGTACTTTATAGTTTTTTTTTATTAAAATACTTTTTGTAATTTTTATTTATTTTTATTTATTTTCATTTATTTCACAAACTACTGATGCTAACAACGGATAGAAGGCGACTCACTTTATCTTATTTAATATTTTCGTTTTTTTCATTTCATTTTTTTGCGGTTCAAAATTAAAACAATGTGGTCGCCTTTATTACATTGAAACTTATACACCAGTCTTCCGAAACAATGAGTCCGATCTTTGTTAATTTGTGTGCTGCAGTGATAACTTAATATTTACGAAGCCTTCCGCATTTGCACAGTTTTCGAGGTTGGTAGTTAATAACATCCCTAATAGCCCTGCCTCTCTGAATAGTCCGGAATCTTCAAACGTCGATTTCAACTTATTCCAAACCTCTTTTGATGTTTTTGCATCCGTGATGTGAACGTAATAGATTTTATCAATTAATAGACAATTTTTTGATTTTTTGAAAATTTCCGGAAAACATTTTTTATTAGGTTAAAAAAAAATTGAAATAAAATTTGACTGATTTAAAAAATTTACGTAGTTTCTACCGAATTAAACTGATTTACGTTACTTTAACTATATTTCTTGGCCAATAACCTGTTGGGATTATTTAAGTGAAAGACAATAGTACAATAGTAGAAGTAAAAAAATATGAACATTGAACATGCTTTATTAAGAAAATAATTCAGTAGTACAATTGACAGTTTGACATACACTAAGTTTACACCAGTATCTAATTTGCTACGTAATAGCTGTTCTCACCATCATATTTTTTAAATTTGATACGCTGATGTAAACTCTTACTAGTTAGTTATGATGTGTAATGAAGCGCTGATTCATTGGCGAACCAATGAAATCAGCATAGCAGGTCGCGTACCTAGCGAGGTTTAATTATAGCCCCTTTTTGACTAGCTTCAATCATAGGGATCAAGTGGAAACCCTGCTACTTCAGCACAAATAACAACTTGTACGCGAAATACATGGTACATACGGAAATGGAAAAAAAAAACAAGTGAAAGAATGAGACTCTGGCGACCCCCTAGGCGAAAGAACCGCGATCAGCACGTCCAACCCCCTAAATTACTACACATTCACGCACTTTCGCGCCTCTGACACTCACGCACCCACACACACACACACACACACACTATTACACACATGCACACTCTCCCATATCAACATCCATGCCCACATTCACCCCCACATTCCTACACACTTGAAACAATCCAATATCATTGAATAACGCTCAAACAAAAAAATTTATAGCATTTATTTTTGATGATGTACAAATCACAAACAAATTCCACAAAATTTTTGTCATTATCAATTGTTCTTTTATAAAGAGGTACGTCATCGTTACTTAGTAAAATCAACATTTTATTTTTATATTTCAGTGATCAATTGTTTGTTTTAACTACAATATTATTTGGATTATCTTCGTTATACTTTAAGTTGGTTGAAGTTTCAGTCTTATCTAAATTTATTTCATCTAACACTCCTTTGGTTGGTTTTAGATTTGAATTACCTATAACAGATAAAACCTTTGAATCCAATAATACAAAACTTTCATACATTCTTCGCATATAAAAAAAATCTATGAATAAATTAATTCAAGCAAAGGGAGCCAAGTAGAAATTTTAGTTATATTTTATTTTTTATAGAAATGTATCTTACCACTTTGGTATTTTAATATCGACTGTTATAAGACCGCTTTGACCTTTGGCTACCTTGTTATATAAATGAAGTAAAATATTGATATTGAATCACGAACATGCATCACATTCACTCTCACTTACATACCCATACCTTCACACCTACATATCCATACATTCATGCACCCGCAGTCACTCGCCTACGCATTTATTCACATTCATTATAAAAATAAATTAAATTCGAACTCACCCCATGGTATTGTCCAGTCTACCTCTAATATCCTTTCAATTTAGTCTCTCATACTCGGCAGGCCCACCCTAGACCAGAACTCGGCCTTGATGAAGGCAAATTATTACTGTGGTTGAAATCCAAATTTTATATCAATAACGATTGGCGAAATGGACACGAACTTGTGACGCACGAGATGATCCAAGCTGGAAACCGCTACTACAGTAATCGGTATATAAACAGCCGTAAAAACTTCAAAGAACCAATAGTTGAAACAAACGCGTTGGTCTTACTAGCAACCAGCTGTAGCGATTGTTGACCGTTATCCTTTGTGACGAATGGTTTAAAATAATAACTTATAAACAGCGGCAATAGCGGCACTCCACAATTCAACGGCTAATAATACGGTCTCGAGAACAGTTGAGCCAACACGATAATTATCTACCACACCAACAGCTTCAAGGACAATTTTATGTATTACTTCTTCTTATTCAGACAACGGAATGATTCCATTTGATAAATTACAACATATGTACATAGTTTTCGGTTTTACTGTTTTGTTGAAAAACAAACCAGTGCACAAGTATACATTGGTTTTTTGTCACTGACATTCATTAAGGATCAAACATTATATTGATACCAAATAAGTCATTTTCACAACCATCTAACGTTTTCTTTTGATAAATTTTATGATTTTTACTAAATAAAAAATTTTCACGCACATATAACGTTTCTTTTAATAAATTTTATAATTGTTACTAAACAAATGATTTTCACACACATATAACGTTTCTTTTAATGTGCAAATGAATGGATTTTATAAATTTGGCTAAATAAATAATTTACATCAAACATATAGCTAATCTTTTGATTGGTTAATAAATAATTGCCATAAATTTTACTAAATAAATAATTATCACACACGTATAACGTTTTCTTGCGATTTGTAAATCAATGAATTTAGAAATTTTTACTACATAAAAGAGAATATGTCACCAACCTATAGAGTTTAGAAGAACTAATTGACTAAAAAATGGACGACCATAGTTAATTTTCATAAAACAGATAGAGCCAAAATTGGCGGTCACTACTGCACAAACATATAATCAATTTTTTGTCTTATGGATTCACTGTGTCTAAGTTGGATCAGCTTAGAAACCATAACTTGGTTATATATAAAACTATCAAAGAAAAAATCTGGCTAGTTTAATTTAATGAACCAAGTCACAAATTCACACAAATAAAACATTTCTTTTATTAGTCGATATTCAAGATCAAAAATTTTAAACACTTTTGACAGCTTATATGTTTTATTCCATTTTCTAATCAGCATGAAACGCGACTCAGTCACAATAGACTATCAAAAATTAAGAGCCCGAGGCCGCCTGTCAACTGCTATTTATATACAATTAATATCGAATCTATAAGGTAGTTTTTCGTACTTTCGTTAATTGTCAATTTATTTTACCCATTAAGAAGTAGGTCGGCTAGTTTGTAATAGAAATTGGAAAAGATTTTAAAAAAAACAAAATTGTTTACGAAACAATTGAACGAATTATGTATGTATATAACGTAGTTATGGCTTAATGATAAGGCACAACCACTTTTCTAACAATTCTACCGCGATTAACGATTACACATCCTACATAGGAAACTACATTGTGAAATATTAGAAATCTATATGGATAAAGCGGGATTAGGAAAACAATTTAAAAAAAAGAAATTACATTTGACAAGTACTACCCAACTGTTTTATGTTCATTTATATAGCTATTGACGAATCCAAAAAAAATATAGGAATTCACATTGAAACATATTACACATCTACTTGATGATAATAGATTTTTGTGGCGGAAACTATAGTTAATGGATTGGAGTCATTCTATGGATTGAGTACAAAAAAAAACATTATGGAAGTCTCAGCTATTGCAAATTTGATGTATATGGGAAAATGGTGAATCTATAAATCAGGAAAGTATCTAACTGTGTCGTCGAGCACCAGGCTACTTCGTTACAGATGTACAGTTTCATTCATTCATAAAGTTTGCATAATTACCATACTATATAGTTCGTAAAACTATCGTATTATAGTTCGCATAACTATAAGATATGACTTTATAGTATAGCGAATAGTCATGGCTCACAACTATGAAGTACGTTACTACGAAGCACAAATGTATGTTCTAAGAACGTTCGCCTCACTAACATATTGTTGCCAAAATATTTCGCCGAGCCGTTCTGCAAACTGCTATATTGTCGAACGAGGTCTGTTCTCAGGACGTTATGATTATTAAAAAATACATTACGTCACATAATATTAATTTAAGATTTTATTGAGATTTTTATCTATCGATTGCAATAGATCTAACCATTATGTAGCTTAGAATTATAAGTATCTAAAATAAACCTTCGATAATGAATAAACCAAGTATGCTTGTTCATTTTATAATCAAAGTAGCTACATATTTTTTTTTAAATTATTCAATTAATTACATTGTATCGCATTATGTTTTCATTTTAATTCTGCACTTTTGCATTCCCAAAATTATATCTTAAATTATTAATTCAAATACAAATTATTCATTAGTTAAACCAAAATTATCGGAAATGGAATTTTTCTTAATAGATAATTTTATTGGGTCATTAACTGTAAATAACATTTGTCATACACTGACGTTTACAAATTTCAACATATGTTCAAATTTAGCAATTATGTATCAATCTTCTCTCGTCAAAGGAATCTCGGTATTCTTATGTGTGATGTCTATTGGATGGCTGATTGTAAAAGTAATTCATTTAGTATTTATTATACGATCATAACTAATATGAATATTAGTTCAGTTGAGTATTGCGTTGATCTAAGTCAGGAAAACTCCTAACATACTCCGTCTACTAGTTTGAATATAAATTTATATCAAATATGAAAGTCAATTATCAAAAGCTGGCCATATAGAAGTCCATGAATATTGTTTAAGTTGATGTTAAAGGTTTTCTTGTTGCAACGCAATCCTCGGGTTTTAAACGAAAATTCTGTTGAGTTTATGATTCATCGTTATTTATTTTTCTTTCTATAGCTATCAAATTTTCCGCTCTACGAAAAGTTTTACAATCAAAAACTTATAATCAAAAATGCTGTCAAGGCAATTCTTTGGGCAAAACTACTTACCCAAAATTATGAAGTAAAATTAAAAGAAATTTATCCTCAAATATCGTTTACAGACAACGAGTATGATTGTTGTAAAGATGATTTTGTTAGTCAATACGTTGATGTACCACAATCTTCATCGATGTTTGCATGCTTTAAAGAAGAGCTATCTGAAAGTAGTAGCGTATTGATTACAACTGATGCAAGCAAAATAGAAGATCCCCCAAAATTAATCAAAAATAAAATGAGGGCTTTTAAATCAAAATTAAGGAAAGGGAACAAAAGTGTATATGAATTTAGACCTTACTCAAGACAAGACACATCAGGTGAAAATAAAAGAGGAATATTTCTTAAACGAAACCCAGCGGATGGGATCAGTGATGTCTGTTCCGCAAAAAAAAAACTTAAATGTTAAATTTGGAATGTATGTTGTAATTTAAAATTATATTTTCGTGATGTTATGTGTTCGTTTTTATTACACACTTAGACGGCTCAGTTTTTATAGTCGAACAGATAGATTTTTGTTGACTTTTAATAATATTGTATGCGATTTTATGAATGTGTAAACCGACGTAATATCCATACAACGCCCAATTTTGTTTTTTACATGTACACTATACAATTTCGAACATAAAAAATATTGTACATCATTTAGTGCATGGAGATTCTCATTATTGTTGCTTAAAGAAATGAGCCTCTTTGGTGGATATCCAGTGTCATATCCACCAAAGAGACTCATTTCTTGATATCCAGCGCTATACATATATATTCTTGGTAAATATAAGATTCTACCAAAACTGCAATCTAGTTAGCTTTTCTTTGTGCCAAATAGTTATGTATAAAAATTTTAATAATAACTGCTATTCACAATAATAACTGCTAACTACATACAATAAAATTGTATGCATAATTAATAGTTCAAATTAGTAATCTATCTCATTAAATAAAATTTTGTTTAATTTTTCTTATGTAAATACTAGTTATATATTTACTATTAGTTATAATAAATTAAATTTGTGAAAACTTCACATCATATATGTACAAGTGTTAATTTATACACTTTTTACAAACACCATAAATAATATTAATTCGATTGAATATCAATATAGCAATTTAGTTTAACTAGTTTAACTTTTTTTGGTTAACCAATAACCAAATAACCAAATAAATTAATAAAATATTACATTAAACATTTTGAATAAACTTGATAAATCTTACTGAAAAACAGAAATTGAATTATTTTGTTTTTCGTTTTTTTTATAAAACTACTTGATCGAAAAAATGAATTTAAATTTTAGTTTGACGATACGCCACAGGTGACAATAAAAATATTTTATCTTGGTTGTTAACGCTTTTGGTTTTGTTTTGTTTATGCTTACATTTTTGTAATAACTATTCTTGATAAAAGTGGTTTTCGGTCTAACTTTTGTGATAAATTAATTGAAATAGAAGTGACCTATAAAGCTATACCAATGATGTATAAGTCCATCTTTTTATCTTTTGGCTGATCGGTCCGGTTTGACGTAATACTCAACGAAGTGAAGAACAAAAAAATTTGACGTAAAATTTCGCGATATTTATTATGGTATTGCTCGACCAAACACTAACATTACGCCGACTTCACAGAATGTAGCTAGGAATGTAACTTTTACTAAAATATTTATCTCTCATTAACAGTACTGATAATTTTTATTTATATCTCCCAATTATATTAGTATTCAACAAAATAAATACATATACCGCATTCACAGCGACATAGCAAATTAGTAGATAGTATATTATAATTTGCATCTTGGCATATTTAATATGAGTTTAAAACGTAGATTGTAATTTGAATCGTAAGTATTTGAATGGTTTGTAATGGTAGTAAGCCTAGATATCAAATTAGTTGCAAGATTCTGTTTTAAAAAAATTTTTTTTTTTTGATATTTAGATTTTTATTTTATTTTTCTTATATTTCGCCTCATTGGCATCACCTGAGATTTTTAATTGACAAAATTTGCTTAAAACATTTAATCTTATGACTAATGCATGAATGTCGAAAAAATATCAATTCTGTTAAATACGGATAGGAAAGACCTTATTAGAAATTTTTTTGAATACTTAAACTATTTAATAAACTAAATTAAAATGAAAACACATTAAAATGACTACTAAACAACACATTAAAAATAACTACTAAACTAATTAACTTAACATAAAACACGTTAAAAAATTACTTACATAGTCTTTGGTAACAAAATCGTTAATTTTAAAATACAAAAATGGTTAATTCTAATTTTTATTAATTTTAATTTTTATTGTAACTTGGATTTTATAAGGTTTGCAAGAGTACAATATAAATGTTTGAAACAAAAACGTGTTAATTTTAGTGTAATAAATTACGAGACTTATCCATCTCGAGAGTGATGGTAGTGTCATCTGATTATTTAAATGTCAACTAGATTCTATGACTTAAATTCGAGATAAATATTAATTTGGTAACTAGTTGTGTTACCATTTTTGGGTGTGGAGGTTACTTAGCTACACGATCGGTGTCGTATCGTGGATCTATTATTTTTTCCCGAAATTAACCGCGGTTAACTTTATGGTAACAATGTCACCAATGTCAAAGTAAAAGCAGTGACGTGACGACACAAAGTAAAATAAAACTGCTGTCAGTAAAGCTGTCAAGTAAGACTCTGAAACTAACAAATTGATAAATCAAAATGAATAGGAAAGAAATTATCTTAAGTGGTATTATTGCAACCCAGAACATGCTTCAAGAACAAATAATGGTAAAAACAAACATAGTTTATTTACTATACATTATTAAAATTGCATAGAAATGTAGAAAATGCTTTATATTAATTTGGCATCAATTATTAATCTTTTTAATATAATTTGGTTTGCATTGTAGTCTGTCAAAGCTAACATAAATCGTTTCGATCATGAAGTTGAAGAAGAAGATGAAGGGGACGATGAAGAGATATTAGAATATTGTGGTCGTAAAATATTTCCCCGATTTACGATACGAATTACGTTGCTGAGAGATTTGATTTGCCGAAAGGTACGCTATCTCAGTCTTTTGTTAGAATTGTAAATTCAAAAAATAAGCTGGCAGCAAAATTTTTTACTTGGCCAACGGGAGAAAAATCGGAAAGCATAATAAATGATTTTAAAAGTGCATCAGAATTTGATAACTTAATCGGAGTTGTTGGTACTTACATTGAAATAAAAGTACCGAAAGATCAAATTAGAGCATATACCAATAGGAAGTGTTTCACATCTATGACGCTTCAAACAGTTTGCGATTCAAACCTGAAGTTCATAGATTGTTACACTGGTTGGCCAAGTTTAGTACCAGATAAAAGAATATTTAAAAATTCTGATTTATTTCAAAATGTAGAACAAAATCCACTGCATTATTTTCCAAATGGAGAGTATATTTTTAGAGACAAAGCCTATCCGGTGTTAAATTGGTGTATTCCACCTTTTATTAATATTAGAAGAAGACCATTAACAGCTGCTGAACTAAGATTTAACGGTCTTCATGCATCGATTCTTCAAGTTGTGGAGAGGAGTTTTGCTTTGCTTTTTGGAAGATTTCGGCGTTTGAGATATCTTGATATGATCCGTATTGATTGGGTACCATCCACAATACTAGCATGTTGCGTATTACATAATTTATGTATCATTGGCAATGACGAAAACATCGCGGCATATATTGAAGAAGGGGAAGAAACTCGGCATCGATCAAGCATTTTTGTAAATTAGACTAATTGAAATGGTTTTTGAAATTGAATTAAAAAATAAACTAAATTTGCGAAATAAAAACAATGTAATATTATTCAACAACTACAGGAAGAGTCTTTTGGGGTTCCGGGAGTAGATGTTTAAAGTAATATAAAGTGGAAACCTTATATTTTTTGCCCAACTAAAAACGGATTTTGTCGTAAGTTTTTTAATATCATACAGTTTTTTTGGTCTACATGTCTTTTATACGTTCCTGCACGGAATACTGTTCTTACATATGGGGTGGAGTGTACCTGACTAGTTTGAAATGTGTTGATGCTGTCAGCTGTGCAACAGAGATATATTAAATTGATTGGTAACAACAATCGTACTATTGATCTTGGTTTCTTGCAACATAGTAGAAATGTTGCTAATTGGAAAATTTTTAACAATTTTTAACATTATGGATGAACGTACTTCTCACATCTAATCGGTTTTGCAAGAGCCTGCAAACTTCTCGTGTCATACTAGAACATCAGTAGCAGCATATTCTTTTACGGTTTAAATAACAGTTAATAACTAGCTTTTCAGCGTGATTTTTTAAGAGAGTTTCACATATTTGGAATTTAGTACCTGGGTGGTTTTCCCATGATAATTTTATTCCCAAAATTTTTTAATTTAATCTTCATTAATTCGTCACGGAATTGAAATGTTAGTTTTAATCCTAATCATGACTGGCATTGTTTCATTTGATATTGAGGGACGTTAATTTAGAAATTATTATAATTTCATATTCATAATTTCATAATGAAAAATTCGTATTGTCTAAATTCATAATAATGTTGTGTTCAAAAATTATATATTCACATCTAATGTTCACACTATTGTTCACAATTATGTGTTCGGGCGTAGCGCCCCCGTATGTTCCAGCCTTATATTTTATTCTAAAATATCTAATGGAATATTAATATAAAGCGTTTAAAATAATTTTGGAAAAGTTTTATTGTAATTGCTGTTACAAACAAAGTGAGTATAATATATGTTATAGTCGCGTTACAGTATGTAAGCACCTTTTATTCTAATCTAAAAGAATTTTAGTTCTATAAAAAAAATAATAAAAAAAATAAATGTAATTTAAAATATTTCAAAAAATTTTATTTTAAAATAGTGTTATTCTAATTTCTCGAGTAATGTTTGCATATTCTTTGCAAACAAATCTAAAGCTCTTGTTTGTTGAGCATATTCCATTCTTCTCAGCTTATGCTCTTCTTTTTGTAAGTCATATTGCTTTTTGTTTTTTTTAATTCCTTCTCCTCACTCCATCTTTTTTCACGATGTTCCCTTGGACCTTAAATCTGGGTGAGATAATCATCTCTCTCTTTACGCTTTCGAACAGGACCTAAATAAATAAATCATGGTTATTATAATTACCATTTTTGAAAATAAATGTACATACCTAGTTCTCGATCAGCTGCATGTTGTGGTGGCTGGAGACTGATTTGGGGCACATTTGTGTTAGAGCATGTGAGAACCGGTGCAGAACTATGTTCATCTTGGAAATAATTCATCAAACTTATCTATATAATCAAATTGAATGGGTGCTGCTCCGGTTCTCCTGTCATTATCCCGGGTCTCCTTGCATTATTCTCCTGTCATTATTCTTAAAGTTGCTGCTATTTTTTCCCAAATTTCATCTACTTTTAATTTCGTTTCTAAAAAATGGGAAAAATGCTTTTTATAACTAGATATTAACGACTTGATAGCCGTAACTGACTATCTGGTTTTCATTATTGTGTGATCTGCGATGGATTCATTTTGTTGTAAACTTGTGGGTAATTCAGCATTGGTGGTGGTGGCATCAAGTTGTATACGAGTTTTTGGAATTTTCAAAACATCACACATCAAACTTCAGTTAATCGTACTGCGATGTGGTCTAGGTTTTAATGTAAAATAATAAAATATGATATTAAAACTAATTTAAATTTTCAGTTTATAATATACTATACCATAAAACTGAACTTGTATATACTGTTTAGAGTTATTGAACGTAATAGTCCAAGAATTTATCGATTCTTATTTTGTGGGTTATTTTTACTACTCTGAAATGAGTAGCGCCATTTACAATAAAACAACTCATATTAGGCGGTAGTAAAATCTAATAAATAAAATATTTTTTTCCTTACGATTATATTTGTCATAACATATAATATTTTCGTTTTCAATTACAAATTGATTGTTTTTTATCAATGGCGTACATTCTGATTTTGAATTTTTTTTATTTAATTTGTTTTGACACTAAAACTTTATCAACTCTACTCTCGACTTAGGTTAATTTCGAAACGCACCTCTGGGCGTGGCACGACGTTAGATTGTGAGGTTAATTTTTTCTTGGTACTTTATTTTACTTTTGGGTCACCAGAAATATTAATTTATAATTCAACAAAATACATAAATCACTAATATAGTTCTTTTCATTTATTATCAAAACTAACGGTTTAACTTTTACATTAATTTACGAGGCATTTATTAACACAACATTTTGTGAACACATTTTTATGAACATTCTACTACAAAATTATTTTAAGAACTAAGAACTACTTTTTGTTTTTTAAACCACGTTAACCAACTTGATGTGGCCATGGACAATGTTTACCTTTTTGTGTGTGTGGACCGACGTCGCGTGCAGAACGATGTCGAGTGTCGCCACAATATCTACTGAAATCAGATCTTATCTTTTCTTTTAATTCACGTGTTGTCTTTTCAATTATCACCAGTGTTGCAAAACGTTACTCGTAACGTAACGCAAAAACGAAATAACGAAATGAAATAGCGTTATTAATGCTTATTAATTTCATAACAATTTAAAAATTAAACTATGTTCTCATAAAGTAAAACGTAACGATAATATTTTATTTCGTTTTTTGGATGACTTTTTGTTTAATTATATGAAAATCATAGCGCAAAAATCGGTTGTATAAAATCCAGCATATCTACTCCTTTTCAATGTCTGTGGACGCTTAAACCAAAGGTTTTAGTAGTTTTCAAATTGTTTGATATTTGTAATAAAATAATGCCCATTTTGTAAACTTTGAAGGATATATCAAGTAATTTCTAGTCTGTAGCCTAGTTTTAAACTAGCCTTTTCTGCATCACAGGTGTTTTGAATAATTTTGAAAAAGAATATGTTTATGCTGCCAATATCAAAAGTAATTCTGAAGAACTAGTAAAAGTTACTCTAATAGTTATGAATGTATATAATTATAAAAATATTAATTTTATGCATAGTAAAATAAAACTAAATAATTAAATACATTAAAAAAATAGACTCATTTTAAATAAAAAATAATTAGTTTTTAACAAAATTAAGCATTTAGGAATTTTGTTAAAAACTAATTATTTTTAATTTAAAATGAGTCTATTTTTTTAATGTATTTAATTATTTAGTTTTATTTTACTATGCATAAAATTAATATTTATTATTTTTATAGTTATATACATGCAAGAAGTAACTGTTCATTAGAGATTTTCGATTCTTGTACATTTCATTAGGATAGTTTAAATATTATATGTATTTAATTTTAAAATAATGTAACTATACCGTATAACATAATGAAATATAATAATTTTTTGTTTCATAACGAATTTTTTTTCGTTTTACAACACTGATTTTCACTATATTAAAACCGAAATTCAATTTAATATACAGGGTGAGTTGGGAGGAACGGACCAAATTTCAGGAGTGTATTATACATGCGAAAACAATGTAAAAAAAGTCGGACAAGTGCGAATAAAAATCGCTCGCCAAGGGTTCCGTGAATGTAAAAGAACACAATATCAAAAATAAATGACAGAAAGTTATGTTGTAAAGTCTTTATATCGCCAGACTATGGACGCATAACAGAATAAATGTTTAATCGTCAATAGTAAATGTCAATAGTAAATGTCAATCACATCTACATTGATCAAAAATGTTACTTGAGGTTAAATCTTATTCATAGCTGTTTATGTTAGCTAAAGAAAGATTTAACCAGTATTTTAATGGTCTAAGTTGGGAATATTTGTTCTATAAATCAGCGTCGAAATAAAGGGGTGTTCTTTCAAATGACACCCCAGTCGTTTGGTTCCAAAATAGTTTTTTTTTACCCTCCCTACACCCATCCCCTAAACACACAGAAATATAATTATTTGAGAGTTCGCTATAATTTTCGTTCAAAATATAGCAAACTTCCAGTCTCTATGAATTTGTTAAATTTTTTCTGTCTATCAGTGTCGAAACGTAGGGGGGGGGGGGGGGTAACGGTCTGGAATTTACACATTTTTAGAATAACTCAAAAACTATGTACCGCAAAATTCTAAAAAAATGGCAATGTTTCTGAAATTTGGTGCTCTTTCAAATGACACCCCACTCGCTTGGGTCAAAAAAAGTTTTTTTTACCCTCCTTACACCCAACCACTAAACACACAGAAATATAATTATTTGAGAGTTCGCTATAATTTTCGTTCAAAATATAGCAAACTTCCTGTCTCTATGAATTTTTTCAATTTTTTCTGTCAATAAGTGTCGAAACGTAGGGGGGGGGGGGGGGAAACGGTCTGGAATTTGCACATTTTCGAGAATAACTCAAAAACTGTGTTCCGGAAAATTCTAAAAAAAATTGCAATGTTTTTGGAAATTTGGTGCTCTTTCAAATCTCGCTTGGGTCAAAAAATGTTTTTTTACCCTCTTTACACCCAACCCCTAAACACACAGAAATATAATTATTTGAGAGTTCGCTATAATTTTCGTTCAAAATATAGCAAACTTCCTGTCTCTATGAATTTTTTCAATTTTTTCTGTCAATCAGTGTCGAAACGTAAGGGGGGGAACGGTCTGGAATTTGCACATTTTTTAGAATAAATCAAAAACTGTGTACCGGAAAATTCTAAAAAAAATTGCAATGTTTTGGATATTCGGTGCTCTTTCGAATGATACCTCACTCGCTTGGGTCAAAAAATGTTTTTTTACCCTCCTTACACCCATGCCCTAAATACACAGAAATATAATGATTTGAGAGTTCGCTATAATTTTCGTTCAAAATATAGCAGATTTCCTGTCTCTATAAATTTTTTCAATTTTTTCTGTCTATCAGTGTCGAAACGTAGGGGGGGGGGAACGGTCTGGAATTTGCACATTTTCGAGAATAACTCAAAAACTGTGTACCGCAAAATTCTAAAAAAAATTGCAAAGTTTCCGTAATTCGGTGCTCTTTCAAATGACACCCTACTCGCTGGGGTCAAAAAAGTTTTTTTTCACCCTTCCCCACCCCAATCCCTTAAAAGCACAGCAATATAATTATTTGAGAGTTCGCTATATTTTTCATTCAGAGCTTATCAAATTTCCTGTCTCTGTGAATTTTTTCAAATTTTTCTGTTAATTAGGCTCGAAATGCAAGGGGGAGGACCAACTTTTTGTGTCACTTTATTGATAATAATTCAAAAACTATGCATTGCAAAATTCTAAAAAAAATGGCAATATTTCTAAAATCAAGTGCTCTTTCAAATGGCACCCCACATGACCTGGTTTTAAATGATGTTTTTACCCCTTAACATTCCCACCCCTTTAATAAATATAGTTATGAGTATCTGCCACATTTCTATATTTTTCATTAAAAACCTACTCAATTTTCTATCATTACAAATATATTTCAAGATTTTCGATGAAGTAGGGTCGGAGTTAATCGGGGCAATAAAACATCCAGAAAACGTCATTTTTCAAAATTATACAAAAAATGGTGAGGTGTAAAATTCCAAAATATATTTTTAAATAATGCTGAAATGAAGTCCTTACATATGAAACCCTACTCGTCTCGATAAAAAAATTTTTGTTTTCAAAGGCTTTACATCGTACCTCTTTAAAACAAACGAACACAACTTTATTTATTTTTTAACCCACCATCTTGTGTGGATAAGTTAGTTTTATAAGCACCTCAAATTTTAAGTTCATCGGAGTAATGGTTCACGAGATAATCAATATAATGTGAAAAACACGTTGTACTCTCACCAATAGTGTTCCGTATAAAAAACGGAACCCTAAAAACCCATATGTTCTTTTCCGATATTCATTTGTTTTCAAGTTATAGCGCAGCCATTTGTAAAGAAGAAAGACATGAAGCAATAAGAAGGGCAACGAGTCATCTTACTCAACGAGTAGACGAAGCAGAAACTGTTTAGAAGTCAATGGCGGTATTTTTGAACATTTATTAAAAGAACGCTATGATTAGGAATCCGTTAATGTTAACGGATATGTATGAACTTTTCTTTATTTGGTATTACTACTATAACTTGAAAACAAATGATTATCGAATAAAAACATATGGGTTTTTTCAAATTGTTTTTGCGTGTATATTACGCTCCTAAAGTTTGGTCCGTTCCTCCGACTCACCCTGTATTAATCATGATTACTTAGAAGTTAAAACTACGTTAAGAATTATCAAATTTTTTTGGTATACAAATTATATTTTTGAAACAAACTTTTTGCCAAACATGACGCCGATATATTTTTTTTATTATTCCCATTTTCTGATTTTTTTACAAGTAGAACTAACAACAACAAAATATAAAATTGGTTATATTTTGGCACCTAGTGACGTCAGGCGAAGAAAGAGAAAATAAAGAAAAAAAGGTGCGAGCATATTTCTTGATTCGCATAGAGCCTAAAATTATATCTTTATCAAATTATGTTTTTCGCTTAAAACAGGAAATTAAAATATTCTCAAGCAGGGTTTGCCATACTCTGAAATACGGAAAAGCACTGGTTCATTAATGGTGAAAATTACTTTGCTAATCTTATTGGGCCATCACTAAAACCATTCATCGGCCAATCTATGGTTTACATAAAACAGCCAGTATATAGTTACCTTTTAATGGCCAAGTACTGGCCCATGAATGGTTAACAGTACTTGAATATTGTTTTTAAGCCATTACTGGAATCATGAATCGGACGATCTACGGTTTGTAGAAAATAGCCAGTACACTTTACTTAAAATGGTCAAGTAATGGTCCGTTAATGGTTAACATTTTTTGGTTATTAAATTGTTGGACCAGTACTGCAACCATGAATTAACCGATTTTTGTCATTGGGTTAAAATTCAATAGAGAAATATCCATTTTAAAAATAATATGCAATTTGCAAAATTTCACCTACAATTTATTTTTCGCTTATCAGCTGAAAGACTATGATAATATTTATGAGGTTGATATCGTCGCTTTAATAATGAAACAACGTATTCGCAAAAGTGTAGTTTCGAGATAATTGGGTTTAATGATTTTTCGATTTTCTGATTTTCGTAAACTCGGCAGCACTACTGAATGAATAAAGATATTGGAAAAAAAATTTCTACCAATTAATCTTGACTAATTTCTCCACAGCATATTAAAATTTCACATTGGTACCTGCTGGCTTTTCTACCTAAAAAGAGGTGAAAAGTCAATCAGTTACCTTATACGTTATTTCATATTTCATATACGTTATTTCATTTTGCATGGAAGTACGATTAAGTCTAAAACTAATTATTATTGAACTAACGTATAAAATTTTTACAATTTTTTATTTATATGAACCGGCATATCATGTAGTAATGAATGATGCTTATACAATATTTTAGATTTACCATTTCGTGTGGCGATCGTAATGTATGTTAAGTATACGACACTGATTTTACCCAAGTTTTTATTCTGTAGGAATTGAAATATCGTACATGCATTTACGCTGTTTCAATATTTAACGAAATTCAAATTTGCATGTACGTTAATTAACAATATATTAATTTTCACCCCCAGTTATAAAAAAATTGGAAAATGTTAAAATGCCACTTTTAAGAAATCCTTATGGGGAATGCAGCGCACCCATTATATAATAACAACGTATATATGGCATACGTTATTTCATTATTAAGGCGACGATATATGCTTTAAATTTTTTTTCATTAGACTTTTTTATTTTATACTAATTATATTGAATTCAATTTATTATTATTTATTACAATCAACACAACTTTTTACAACAAAAAAACCTAAGAACATTATTTGATATCTATTAAATAAATATGCGAGTTTCACTGTATGGAAAGAAGAAATAAGAGAAATCTACAAAATAATATTTTAACATATAATTCTTTATTTTTCTCTTTGAATTTGTGGTTGATATTATATTGTATAGGATGTTAAGTTTGTTTTCGGTTCTTCCTTTCATTTTCTTATGAGACAAATGTAGTTGTTTTTTGTTGCTCGTAACTTGCATTATAAACTGTTTCATTTGTTTTGATATAGATGCTTTGCTTTGTTGAATTGATTTTTATGGTTTGAATCGCCTTGTAATGTGGGTTTTGCTATTTTGTTTTTTTTTATTGTTTCGCTGAAATGAAACAAATGCACAACAATGAAAAAACTAGCCAGAAATTTTTTTTTGGTAGCCAAGTTGTTTATATGTAGCGATTTGCTTACAATTTTTCAATTAGTTTCCCGATCTTCAATCAGTTAAGTTTAGTTTGGGACTTCATCCAAAAATTTTTATTTCTTTTTTATTCTCCATGTTCTTTTTTTATTGTTGTCGTGTTCTTTTTGAAAGAATAATGTATTAGTTTTTAGAGATTAGACTGGGCCAGTGGCTTCATGTTGAATTCGTGTTTGGTTTATTATTAAATTCCGGTATAAAACGGATTGCCGTTTTATAATAGGGTATAATGCTAAACCCATTGCAGACACATTATTCGAACGAGTAGGAATAGCTTCATTCTACACAAGGAATTGGACGGTGTTTAGAACAATTAGTATTAGGAAATTTGATGAATTGTCTCACTTAATCGAATTAGCTACTCAACAAACGAAAACGATTTGCAAACTCTACCCTTACAAAGGTGAAATAAATGAATGCCAAGCTTTTAATAAAGAAATTATAGTGAACTCATAAATCTATGAACCCACAAATCAAAATTTAGATAAAAAACGGTTCGAGTTGGGTAACAAAAAGGTGTGCAAAAAACCTTTTTTCCCAATTAATTTAAGACAGAGAAGAGTACTTCTAGACGTGCTCGGCTGTGTAACAAACAGACTGATTAGAACATTAGACGCACAGGACGCAGACAAAATTTATTCGAACCTAAGATATTTAAAGGAAAATACAAATAAGACTATCGAGTTAATGAAACAACAGGTGACAACAACTACATTCCATTTCAACTAGTTTGCTAATGTACTACAAGCTATATAAAAGACATAAACAATGCTCACGAGCAAATAATTTCTCTGACAGAGAGACCTATACAAAATCACAATAAATTCAATATAAATATAAAATTAATTATTTTATAATTAAATTATCACACAGAAAATAAAAATTATTAATTATAAAAGTATCTTAAATAGTTAAAATTTAATAAATTATCTTTCATAATTATATTTAATCAAAAGTTAAAGTTAAAAATTTGTATAAAAGAGTACATTTTAGATAAAAATACAAAATACAAAAAAGTAATAAGAAAAGCAATAATTGATAAACTAGAATCACACTATTTTGCAAATACATAAATAAAACAAAACTAAGGAAAATTGAAACTTTAAAAATTATAGATGTAGGCATTATTTTCTAAAAGCTTAAATTAATTAATGGTAAATTTTAAAAGATTTACAGAAAATAAATATATATTTAATTAGTTTTGTGAAGTAAAGTAATCAGATATTAATAAAGGTATAATATAGTTAGTTTTAAAAAAAATTTATTTTCAGAACAACCCTCGCAAATCTATTCACTTTATAATTGATTATGTTAACATAAAAAGTAGGAGATAGGTTCCTTCGGAGGGTGAGGAATGTGGTATAAATCTTCTTAGATTTAAGCAAAATTTAAGAGTCCTAGACTAAGAAATCATCTTAGATTTAATCATCTTAGATAAAATTTAAGAGCCATAAAACTAAGAAATCAATTATCTTAAATCAGCAAAATTACTAAATTAAACAAAATTAATAAATTATAAAAGTCATTAAATTGTTAACTATCCAAATTGCATAATTCGAAATATTAAAATCAGTTTATTTGACGCACTCCAATAGACTTGTTTTTAATACTGTTACGTTTTTCCAACCTTACTTCGAATTGGCATAACTCACAATTCGATAAACGCAATTCCCAATCTCTTTCTGAGTTCGATCACTGATTAGTAAGCAAACACACCAGGTTTTATTAAGTATTCAACACCTTAACTGTTCCACAACAACAGGCAAACAATACAGCAAACAATATTCCCAACTAGAATATTCTTCCAACAGCTTCGAAACTCCAACGGTTTATTGTAGAAATTTCCAATAATAGAACGTTTAAAATATGTAATACACAAAATATTTCTACTCAATAAAACTTAAAACTTTATTCACTAATTTAAAGATCACTTTTATAATTTTAACTTCACAATCGCAGGTTTAAAATAAACTAATTTTACATTTAATTTCACTTTACTGTCGCAGGTCTAAAATAAAACTAATTAAAAACTACAAAAGGTATTTTTCTTATATACCTTCTGCAATACTTCTAGATAATTCGACATCACTTTCCAGAAACCTTGAGAAAACATTAGAATACTCGATTATTTTACGTTATGTTGATTTGATTCATAAAATCGTTTATGTTGACCCTATTTCTAAGAAGAGACAACAACAACAATATTCATTTCATTAACTTGTTTGTTGATTTTATTTTCCTGGAAGTGACCGTAATCGTTTAGATCTTTCTGTAATCGTCTAGATTTTTCTGCACTCGTAACATTACCTTCCACGTAAGCCTGTTCGTCCCGAACAGGATCTAGCTCTCTCCTCCAATTATTGAATCCAAAAACATTTTTTTTTTCTTTTCCTATTTCCCAGGCTGTTTAGAATTACTTCCGGTTCCTTTCTAAGTACTGGGCCATTACTTTGTTTTATGTCAGCCCACCGTGATGAGTAGGGATTCTCGTTATTTCTAAAGTGCTTCTTATCATTTCCCTTTAGGAGTTTCACAATGCCATGTCTCCGAACCATTCTCATTTTCAGCTGCGATTCATCCCCGTTTGCAGCTATTTGAACCACCTCTTTTACATCGCTCACCTCGTTATGGACTTGGACCTGTTTCCTTTTTAACTTTCGGCGTTTGTTTAAACGTCTGCGTCGGTTGACGTTTCTCTCCCTCATCTGTATGGATGGTGCTGGATTTTCTTCTGCACTGCGTAGTTCCTCATCGCTGCCAATATTTGTTGACTCTGCCTCATTCACAAGTAGTGGCATCTCAACATTATTAACCTTTAGGATTCCACATCCAAAATCGAAGACTAATCCCTTCGCCTTCATGAAGTCCATCCCCAAAATGACTTCATCCATAATGTCTGCCACTAGCACCTCTTGTTGATAGCGGTTATTTCCCAATTTTATTTCAGCGATTCTTTTACCTTCTATTTCAGCGCATTCTCCAGTTACTGTTTGGAGTTTCAATCCATCTGATGGTTCCAAAATACCGTCAATTAAACCTTTGCGAACGAATGTTCGAGCTGAACCTGTATCCAGTGTCATGAAGCAACCTTTACCTTCAAGTTGTTCGTTGATACCCAAGCTTCCACCATTTACCGCAATTCTTGAAATTGGAATGTAGGCTGCATTCTCCTCACTTTTTGGCTTTACAGTTGCACCTTCAACAGACTTCCGTTGAATAGGAGACGAAGATCTATCACGCTTCCTGTTCCAGCAGTCCTGTGAGATATGGCCCGATTTCCTACATATCCAGCACAGGAGTTTTCTAGTGCTGTTCCTGAACCCTACGTGCTCCATTTCTTCGGCTCCTCTGTTCTTCACAGAAGACGACAATCTGTCTGCTTCCCCGTTTTTCTTGCACTCCCGTGCCATGTGACCCTCTACATTCCTTTTTCTGCATCCACCAGATGGCATACACAACCTCTGTACCATCTCATATTGCATTGCGTATGCGACAGTTTCATGGAAAGTCGCCTTAGGTGTAGTCATTACTTTGATCCTAATTTCTGGATCTCGGATACCATCTGTAAAAGCCTCAATCTTCATTTTCTCCATAAAATACGGTGGAGTATTCGAGTGTGCCAAATGAACAAGGCGTTCCACTGCTGAGGAATAGTCCTGCAAGCTTTCTCCACTCCGTTGCAAGCGACCTTTTAACTCGATTCTGTATAACTCCTTTTTATGGTCGCTGCCATATTTACGTTCCAACGCATTCATCACCTCAGAATAACTTTTCCGGTCATTTTCTGGTACTGCCTGTAGTGCTTCAGCTGCTTCACCTTTAAGCGCAACTATCAATGCAGCAAGACGATTTTCAGCGTTCCAAACATTTTGATCGGCTGCGGTCTCGAACTGGAACTTGAAGATGCCGAAAGATGTGGTACCGTCATACGATGGTGGCTTAAGTTTAATATTTGCTACTTGGTGTACCACATGTGAAGAACCCTTAACTGTTTCAACATCTTGTAACCTCTTCTCAAAATCGTCAACTTTAGTTACGACCTTATTCAAACCACGCTCGAATTCCTGCATTTCTGTTTGAATTTTCTCGACTTTAACATCGAATGCCGTTGACATTTGTAGAAGTTTCTCGTCCAAGTGTTGATTTATGCTAATATTCAACTCATTTATTTGCTGGTTTATCTCATTTTTATTTTCAGCCAATGTTGTAGTTATTTCTTCTTTGGTAGCAGCCATTTGTTGATTGATGTTGCTGATTTCTTCTTTATTTGCAGCCAATTGTTGATTGATGTTGCTACTGATTTCTTCCTGAGTAGCAGCCATTTGTTGATTCATATTGGCATTTACGGCATCCAGTTGCTGATTCAATTCCTGTTTATTGGCAACCATATTAGCATTCATCTGATGCATGTTTAAATTTATTTGTTGCATCATAGCCATTAACTGCGTAAAATCGCAGTTTCCAGATGGTAATGTTGTTGTTGTTTCTGCAACAAAACTTTTCTCCTCATCAGCTGCCACTAGATCATTATTTGTACTAATCACTCCAAACTGGTAACTTTCCACGTCCATTCCATTGGCTTCCATACCTTGTCGAAGCCGTAGCATTAATTCAGTTTTGTTTCCACTTGTTGACAATCCACGTTGTTCTAGTTCTTTCTTTAACTCAAGAACCTTCAAATCACTTAATAAAACCATTATTAACAGCTAACTAATCCGCCGATGTCACCAATGTTACGTTTTTCCAACCTTACTTCGAATTGGCATAACTCACAATTCGATAAACGCAATTCCCAATCTCTTTCTGAGTTCGATCACTGATTAGTAAGCAAACACACCAGGTTTTATTAAGTATTCAACACCTTAACTGTTCCACAACAACAGGCAAACCATACAGCAAACAATATTCCCAACTAGAATATTCTTCCAACAGCTTCGAAACTCCAACGGGTTATTGTAGAAATTTCCAATAATAGAACGTTTAAAATATGTAATACACAAAATATTTCTACTCAATAAAACTTAAAACTTTATTCAATAATTTAAAGATCACTTTTATAATTTTAACTTCACAATCGCAGGTTTAAAATAAACTAATTTTACATTTAATTTCACTTTACTGTCGCAGGTCTAAAATAAAACTAATTAAAAACTACAAAAGGTATTTTTCTTATATACCTTCTGCAATACTTCTAGATAATTCGAAATCACTTTCCAGAAACCTTGAGAAAACATTAGAATACTCGATTATTTTACGTTATGTTGATTTGATTCATAAAATCGTTTATGTTGACCCTATTTCTAAGAAGAGACAACAACAACAATATTCATTTCATTAACTTGTTTGTTGATTTTATTTTCCTGGAAGTGACCGTAATCGTTTAGATCTTTCTGTAATCGTCTAGATTTTTCTGCACTCGTAACAATACATATTTCGATTTGTAATTCAAATTAGGCCAAATTATTTTAGTTGATTTTGGATAAATTGAATATTTTAAATAATTGAATTTAGCTTAATAAAAGAAGAATTAATTTTTAGTTTTAACTAGAAGAAATTAATTTCTGGTTTTAAGAATGAATACATAAGTAGTTTAAGTTTCAAAAAATGTCGAGTTGTGTTTTAAGGATTCGAAGTAATTTAGTTTATGTTAAGTTAAGCTTAAATTAAAATAAGTGTTCTGAAATCTAAACCCCGAAAGCAAAATAACAACTATAAAATAAATTAATATTATCATTTAATTAGAAATATAAATCTAATATTAATAGTTAACAATATAAATAGTTAGCTAAGTTAACTAAATATAAAAACAAATTGAAAGTGTTTTAGTTAAAAGTTTATGAGAATCACACCACACCACAGGTAAGGAGCCATACATTTATAAATAAAGTTAATACAACAGGATGTTATAAACAATATACATATTTGCAAAACTTGCATGGATGAATTCAATAATTTAAAATCCTTTTTCGCCAATAATTTTTTTTCTTCGTTTAATTACATGTTTGCGGTGCCATAAAACATAAAATATTGTTTCATCAATATGTCATATTAAATCATGTTATACACAATATTCTTCTAATATTTTATCAAAACGAAAAAATAAAACTTAGGTAACACCCATAAAACATTTTCCAATTTCATTTTTTAGTTTATCATTATTTTTCCAATATGTATGGAACTTTTACTGTCTTCAAAAACACAAAACAATAATCCCTACGCACCCTTAATTCCAATAAGAAACGAATATCAAGTAATAAAAAAAATACTAAACCACATCAAGAAATAAAACCATATTTGTTTTATGCTTTTCATTAAATTCTTTTATGATTTTAGGATGAATTAAATCTATACTCAAAAAAGCTTTGGCACGTTTCTGATTGCTCAAAGAAATGAGCCTTAACATTATTCTATATCTGGGCTTCAATCATTGAAAAAACCATTGCGTCGCAAGATCAAGGAATATGGCACTAACTGGAATATTGGCAAGTGGCAACCCAGTTTTAGTACAGTTCCTGCAAATTTTTTGTAAAGGTTATTTTTTTACTCTTATTTTATTTTTAATTCTTGAAATATGGTCCTTTGTCATATATACTACGTAATCTAGGATTTATTGTTTAGTTATATTCTTTAAGAGAAAAGACAAAAAAAACAAGTGTGAGTAAATCAACACCTCGGAACATGCGTTACCAGTTTTCGACCTATTTTGTTGCTTGGGATTGAAAGTGACCACTTTCTAGTTTGTGGTAAAACAGGGTTCCGTTTTTCGGTATTGTATGTATTGTATTCGGTACTACAATGTATTCAACGAGCAGGCATACGAATAGTTTGAACGGAATACTCTATGAGCTGGTCTATTTTCTATGGGAATTTCTGGTAAACTGGTATCACTATGCAAAATGACAGTACAAAACTCTCAATACGAGTATAGAGAACGAAATATCAAAGTTTTATAAAGTCGACTCCGGATTAAGACAAGATCCTATCACTACCATAAATAGGCCTTGGAATACTTGTGTCGTCAAAAAAAACTACCGACTAACAACAATATTTTGTCAATAAACTTAGTACAGATGATCGCTTACGCTGATGATGCTGTGATCCTCGGCCAAAGTGAAGCTGTAATAAGTGAAACTTCAAGCTGCTTGAGAGAGTTGCTAGACGAATTGGTCTGCAAATAAATTATGAAAAATCAAACATGTGAATATTTCAATAACGCCGGGAGAGTCATAACCGTCGTTTCCGTTGAGGGTTGTGTAGCCATACTAATTGTCCTTCTTCAAAGCCTTTATTATTACATCGTATACCGTATGGGGGTTTCAGTCTATCACTGGCCAGCTGTATCTTCTGCCTAACAAACTTGTGAATATCGTTGAAGTTCTGCCTGATTCGGTTGACGCAGATAATAATGTTCATCGTGCTGTTCCAAGCTTGAGGTCACCAGGTAGTCTTAAATCACTTCCAAAAATAGTTTAAGCCGATGTAATGGTCGTGGTCTAATGAACTGTTGATCTATATGCTATTAAAAATAAAGCAATATAATGATCCCATGTTTCTTTGGTTCTTGTATAGCTAATCACTTTAGCTAGCAATTCCTCAAATGTAGCATTGAATTTCTCAACCATGCTCTCTGACTGTGAATGCAAAACTGTCGTTCTCGTTTTGTTAATCCCAAGCATCTGATAAATTTCCTGGAATACAACAGACTCAAAGTGCCGCCCCTGATCGGTGTGGATCACCAAAGCGGCTAATCTAATTATTAATCTCAACTTCAAGGATAGCGTTTGCTTCCTGTTTATAGGTATCGCATACATTTTCGGCCACTTACTGAAGTAGTCCATGATCATAAGCACATATTTATTTTGGTTATCAGTTGTTGGAAATAGTCCCGCTAAATCTATTGCGATCCTTTCAAATGAAGCGTCTACATTGTATAGTTTCATTTGCTCATGACTTAACTTCGTGCGTGTCGTTTTACCATCGCACATTTACCGCATTTTCGACACTTATCCACAATTGATTGACGAGCAAAACCGTTGTCGTATTTTTGCAAGAGTTTTATTGATCCTAAGACGACCTTCATTCTGATACTCCTTCAATACTGCTGGTATTTTTTCTTTTGGTACCACTGTAAGGGATTACTTTAATTTGCCATCTGATTTCTACCACGCTCTCCTTAAACATTCATTTTCTAAATGGAGGCTATCCTATTGCGCCCAGTGCGCCTTCAAAGTCGGAGTTTTATCAGCAATTTCTTCTCATACTGGTTTGCAACCCTTTTCCTTGAACTCGATGATGGTTGCAAAAGCCGAATCTTCTAATTGATCCCTCATTATGGCTTCAGCAGTTCAATCATAATCAGGTAGCACTTGTAGTAATCGTGCATCGATTACGTTTTTTCTTTACTTTTTTGTCGAATGTAATGCTTTCATGCACTTGACAGTTGTATCGACAATGCATCAGCATTCCCATATGCAGTACCCTTTCGATGTTCAATAACCAAGTCGTACGCCTGCAACCGTTCAATCCAGCGTGCTACTTCTCCCTCTGGATTTTTGAACTGGAGTGACCATTTAATGCACCATGATCAGTTATTAGATAAACTTTCTGACCATACAGGTATTATGGTAATGTTTGACGAATTCCATAATAGCCAATAACTAATTTCGGGTTACGAATTAATTCCGCTCCGGCTTGGATAGCATTTTAGAAAAATACGCTATTACCTCTACATGACCTTTTTTTTCTGCAACAGAACTCCTCCGATACCTTGATTACTTTTATTGGTATCCAAAATAAACATCACATTAGGTATAAGATAGGACAGAATTGGAGCCGTACATAATCTCCTTCAGAGCTCCACAAATGCTTGTTCCTGAGGTTTAATTTAAATGCCTTATCTTTTCTGGCTAGCTCATGCAAACCGTCAGCAATATGTGCACAATCTGAGAAACCTTCGTAGTTCATATAGGTTCTTTTGTCTTGACCAGTTCATAACTGCGGCAATCTTGATATAATCTGTAGGAAGCACCTTTTCCGTAATTTTGTGCCCTAAATAGTTTACTTCCTCCTTAAAAAGTGAACACTTTTTTTAACCTTTCCAGTGCCTCCGCCAAGTTGCATTCAGATACACAAACCATGTTTTTTAGTGTCATCCTTTAATACATGTTCGATTAATCTCTCGAAAATTGAGGAAGCCTTACATAGCCCTAATGGCATGGCAATAAACTGTCACAGTCCATTAACCACACCGAACGTTGTTTTCTCTCGATCTTCCTCTGTAACTTTCTCCTGCTAGTAACCACTCTGCAGATTCAATGTTAAAAACTATCTTGAACTTGTTAATTTTTTTAGTGTATCAACAAACGCAGGCAATTGTTAGCTATCCTTCTTAGTGACTGTATTTAGTTTTCTGTCAACACAAAATTTTAATCTCTCATACATACTTTCTGCCAACTAACACCACAGGTGATCTCCAGGGGATTTCTGATGGTTTGATTCCACCATCTTTTTTCATATCCCTCACCATTTTATCTGCTTCTTCTAATCTCCTTGGTGCTTGGCGTATCGGCTTTTCTGCTCCGGTATCAATCAATTCGATACTTTACTATATTAGTTCTGCCATTTTTTTCAGGTGTACTACAGAATGCAGACTTGTGTCGCTCAAGCAATTGACTTGCTGCATTCTTCTGAAAGCTCCTCTGTCCATTGCTGCAGAATATGTTCAATTTCTGCCTTCTGTTATTTTGTGTTGACCGAGTTGTTTTTATGTTTCTGTTCGCATTTTATTATTATAGCTACCTTTTCGCATTGCTCAATGATTGATCCTTTCTTAAATGTTTTATGCGTATGTGAAAAACTAAAAACCCTTACTGGTATTTTATGGCCAGCATCTGATCTAACTAATGCTTTAACTTTGATGACTTTTTTGTGATTTTGGTCTTCTTTGTTGGCTTCCGCAACCCACAATCTTAGTGGCCCAACACCTTCTTCCAATTTTATCCAAATGATTGTTTCTGATTGGGGTAGCAGTTATTGTATGTGATCTAATATTATTCGTCGAATACAATTAGAATCTTCACCATTAAATTGGAGTGGCAATTCAACATTTCGGTACGTGAGTACTCCTTGCCAGTATCAATAAAGAATCCATTTGGCTCCATGAAGTCCAATCCTAGGATGATGCCATCCACAATATTAGCTACAACTACTTCATGTTGAAAGTGAGTATTCCCGATTTCTATATTGTGGGTGCCAGCGTACGCTGCTTTAGGTTGGTTCGTTTTATAGTTTAACTGCTGCGACACTCTTCCATCGGCCTTTCTATCTAGTGCCCATTCTTCTGATGGACGCCGATCTTGCTCTTTTTCTTCTCTAATCTCTGCATTCTCTGGAAATATGACTTAACTTACCACATAGCCAGCATCGAATTCTGTCACTTCTTTTACTATCTCGTGGTCTTGATTTGTATTCATCCGGTATTTCTACTCGGTGTATTTTGATCAATGGTTTTATGATTTATTGCGCGGTTTGATTTGTTAAGGCAGAAGCAATGGTTTCGGTGAATGTTGGCGACAACATTACAGCTTTCTTTGTTTCAGGATCCCGAATACCATCAGAAAACGTCTCGACCTCGATCGCTCGGTGGTGCCTTTGAGTACGCCAAACGAACAAGTCTCTCCACTGCCGAGGAATAGTCCTGCAAGCTTTCTCCATTTTGTTGCAAGCGACCTTTTAACTCGATCTTGTATAGCTCTCTTTTATGATCACTGCCATATTTTCGTTCCAGTGCGTTCATCACCTCTGCCTTACTTTTGCGGTCGTTTTCTGGCACAGCCTGTAATACTTTAGCGGCTTTCCCCTTAAGTGAAACTATCAATGCAGGTAGAAGATTTTCAGTATTCCAATTTTTTTGATCTGCTGCTTTGAAATATTTTTAGATTGCGATTTTAAACATCGATGAATGTCTTCGTTGATAACTTTGAAAACGTGTTGGCAATCCGATAAAAAAGTATCCTCTTCTTATACCAACGAGGAAGTTTTTGTACCATGATGATTGAATCACCAATTTTTCTAATGTGGCGGTAACCACTGAGATTTTATACAAAACATAGTCTCGAGCATTTTGGTCTACTTTACGAGAAGTTTACACTTACAAATTTTATAAACTGATCATATCGCTTGTTGCAGGAGATATTCTTGACACAAACAGCCATTTCTTTGGAGTAACCGGCGATATAGTTAAAGAAAAATCTGATGTTAATTCAGCAGTTGCAGTTTCGATATAAATGTTCGATTCATTTCGTTATGATGATGATTGGTGATTAGATGAAGTTGCTTGATCTGTTTAAAAATTCATTATCTTCGAAGCATCATTTTTACACGAAAAATCATATATGGTTTCGCCAATGCTATCACATAGATCTTTAATAATTTTACGATTCGGGGCGATTTGCTTTTCCAATCGCGAAAAATTATCTAAAAATATATCTTGCACTGATTTTTCTCCCTTTTCTTTATATGTACTTGCCATATCCATATAACATTGATATTTTTACAGATGGCATTATAAGTTGTTCTATCCAAATTAACACTTTCAACATGGAATACAAGATCACAAAATTCATTACATGAATGGTTGATGACGTCGATCCATATAAATTTTTATATTTACCGCAATTTTTTCAGATCCAGATCCCATTTTATCGTTCTCTTTTAAATTATTTTTCAAAACTATTGTAATTTATTTCAAATTTAAGACAAAAAACATTCACTTATGCGCGAAACTTTGACAATTCTCGTTTCTTCACAATAGAGAGAGTTGAAACCTCAAAATAGTTGGAATTATTGTTTGAACCAAACAAGTTCAAACTTGCTAATATAAAAAATAAAATCGCTACAGGTAATCAAACTTTAAACTCTATTAATTAAACCTCTCCTTGGATTATCGTATGTGTCAACTAACACTAAACCCAAGTTATACAAAAACTTTAATCAAACTGATAGTGATGTATGGAATCCTTACAGAAAATGACGAATCATATTTATCTGTATTTGAGCGTGAGATCTTATGCTTCATTGGATGTAGAGTATTGGACTTTATATTACTTTGAAATCAGGAGAGGTCCCTGAAGGTCCTGATATAATCAATTGTATTCGCACCAATAGAATTGCTTGGTTTGGGCATGTTCTACGAGTCGGTTCGTTGGTATGATTAGAAAACTGTACGTCAGTACAATTTCAAAATATATACGTATTACAATCAACCTGACATAACTCATTTTTTGATTGCTTGCGGTAACATACATATTTTCCATAAAGCTAGCGCCCGCTAGCTTTAATCGTCATAATATTCACATAGATCGGCTAACCAGTTAATGTAAAATCAACCTAGTGTCATACTTAGATCCGAAAACAACATACGATCTTGTGGGCTACAGTCATTCGAAACTATTGAAGGCTGGAAATCGTTTTATTAATTATTTCTTTCGAGCATCGCTAAGTCACATATTGATCTCAAATAAAGATTTGAATTCGTTCAAAATGACCGTCATTGAAACGGATTTGTAGTGTAATTATTATTACACCTTTTCAAGACGCCGAATTTTCTTTCCAATATTGAGGTATAAACAGTACAAACGCATTCATTATAAAGTAATATTTTATCCATCAGGTGATACTTAACAAATCCAAATGACCATATCACAAAACATCACCTTTTTTTAAAATAAGACGACGGTCTGCAATGCATTAAATACGACAGAATGTATGTCAGAAGTCTTATATGAGCATCTTTAAAATGGATTTTGACCTGGTGTAGGTTTATCTCAGCATTAACCACGAAATCGTCTGCATTTAATTTAAGAATCTGAACCTTTTCATAAAATAATGTTAAATATAAGGTAATCAAAGTTTTCTATCACAATTAGTATCAATGCCTCTGTTGAATAAATAATTTTCCCTCTTAAAACCCTTACCCATTTATGTAATTTTCATTTTAAAAAAATCTCAAATAACAATTACTCCATTTACCTTCTCATCAAAGCCACATTGAATAATCAGTAAATGATCTATAAAATCAAAAAAAAATAAATGTAAACCTAAAAATCACGAAAAATTGAAGTAACCTCTTAAGCAAATTGTTTTAATGAATTGTAAACAATCGATTCAATAAATTGAATTTCTTGAAAATCGTACAAAATTTTATGTAAAAGTTATCGAATTGGAATTCAAATCAAAATTCGAAGAATAAAATTGAAAGAGAATAAAGTAAGGAAACAAAAAGGTCACCAAACATAAGTTTTTAGGTTTCATTTAATTGTAAAAGGAGTTAGAATTTTGGAATATAACTTCTTCATATGTCTACATATTTGTTTTGTAACTCAAGTTCTCATTCACATTTAAAAAATGTATCGCTGTTATCGTTTAAGTTAATGTTTTGAATTAGGGTGGTTGCAGGCAGGACTAGCTATACAGTTTTGGTTCCAGATGTATATTCTACCAATGCTGAAAAGTAACAGAGTTGCAGTCAATTCATTGCACTCAGGATTAACACCAGGCACCTTCCGTTAATTCAAGATTGCAATTTTTTTACTACGTTATCGCTTTCCTGCAAGTCGTTTTCCTCTATCACTTATGGTACAGAATTATTATTTCTGGAGAACAATTAAACAAACAACCAAGCTCAAAAAGCGTGTAGTTAAACAATACATTTAGTATTAGATACTTTGAAAAGAAATAGTTGGTGGCGATACCAACACAAAAAACTCAAATTTAATCACCTTGGATCACCTTGTATATTCACAGTTTTAACCTTATAATTACAAATACATTAAATATTTACAAAAATTTTCTTGAACTAATTTTTGAAATAAAATTATTTCTAATTAATAATTGAATTGAATTATATTAGCACTTAGCTCGTTTGTTTGTCTTAATTAAACAAATTTAAAAGGGAAAACTCACAAAATCTTTTCATTAACTCTTTTTCGCCCGATTGGTGAAAAGATGAAGAAAAAGTTTATGGAAAAGAAAGAATAAGAAATAAATTATAATTTCCTTTTATGCTGATAACGAACGTTTTTCTTTTCAGCAGTTGATTCTCATTTTTGACGCGATGATAATTGATTCATTAATTATCAATTTAAGAAACATTTGTTTACGACGTTTTGTTTGAAATCATATTCTAATTTTTTGTGGCTTTGTTCTCATATTGTGGGCGTTAATAAATTTAAATTGTAAAACCATTAGCAAAGATAAGTAATTCGGGAATGTGTAGTCTACATTTCAAAATTTGTTTGTTGTTTATGATAATGTTCTGTATAGATTATTTCAGATTGCACAATGAACGTTTTTCTTCCGGTGAGTGCGAAAAAATAATACTACTATATCATATTACTTTTAAAACTCTCTTAACTCTCATAGCCAATTTTTATTGATTCAGGATCGTCTAAGTATTCGTCGTCTGTTGGTTTGTGAAAGGAACATGCAAGATTTAGTCTGGTTTTAATTATTATTTGCACCAAAATAGCAAACATGAATTAGTTTGGAGCCATTAAAATGTATTTGTATGAGTAAGATTCGAGCATGATTCATTTGGTCAATTTTATTCAATTAAAAATAAATTTTAGATGAAAAACATGATTCCGATTGGACTGAGCATTAAGTCGGTTTTATCTCTTCCATGTTTTGTTAATTCTGCGAGTGCCTGTTTCTACTATACGTTTTTGCTGGTTCTTAAATTATTCTTATGCCTTGCGGCTTCAACTCTAGAGATATTCTCGTTATACCATCGGCTGGTTTTATAAGTATAAGGGTCATTCTTTTACAAAACCAACAGATTTGGACAAAATCTGACCGCAACCTTTTTATTTCCAAAATAACAGGTGCTCGGAGGACCCCCTACCACTTTGTTTACTATCGCTAAAAAATCTAATCAGTTCCTTGCCATACATATTTGCATCTTTTTGCGATGTGTCATCAAAACTACTTAACAAACGAATGTTGTACGCTTCCAACAAACATTGAAACAATAAACAGGTGTACGGGAGGACCCCCACCACTTATCTCAATATTGTCCATAAACTTGTCCGGAAGTGAAAAACCGAAAGTTGGGATGCAGAACTATTGTGAACCATACTAAATACTCATGTACCAAGTTTCATTCAATTCGATTATCAGGTACAAATGTTATAGAGCTTTAAAAAAAACAGGTGCTCTAGGGACCCCACAACATTTTGTTCGCTATCGCTTAAAAACTGATCAGTTCCTTGCCAAACATGTTTGCATCTTTTTCCAAAGTGTCATCAAAATTCATTCACGAACGAATGTTTTATGCTCTCAAAAACATAAAAACATTGAGGAAAAAACCACCCGTTGTATGGTGGACCCCGAACCCTTTATCCAATGTACTCCAAAAGCTGATAAAATCTTTCTCATGTTACTTTAAAGCTTTACCAACGTTTTATGAAAATCGATCGGTAATTGTAGGCTACAGTAGGGATAAGCACATGGAAAAAAACTTTTTAACCGGAAGTGACAAACCGGACGTTGGTGTGCAGAAATATTGGAAACTGTGCTAAAACCTTATATACTAAGTTTCAGTAAGATCATAGTCCGCAATTAGAAGTTATTCAAGATTTAAACTTAGAGGTGTTCGGGAGACCCCCCGCCATTTTGTCCAAATTTGAAATGAATTCAGATCTTCTATTTTCAAGTGAACTTGTATCATTTGCCAAAGTTTCATCAAGATCCTATGCAGAAAGTACAAACAACCACCCACCAACGCACACACAGACGAACACCAAAATTTTTATTGGCTATTTAGATAGAGGATGGTCCAAAAAAAAGAAAAAACAAAATTTGGGGTATGTGAGATTTTTTCTCACGATAGATTGCATTACTTCACACAATTTAAAATTGTGGTGAAGTAAAAATGGAAAAATTACAAAAAAAAATTTTTTTATTGGAAGTGAAAAACTGGAAGTTGGGATGCAGAACTGTTGTAAACCGTACTAAATGCTTATGTGCCAAGTTTCATCCAATTCGATTATCAGGTACAGATGTTATTGAGCTTTCAAAAAAACAGGTGCTCGGGACACCCCCACCAGTATGTTCACTATCGCTCAAAAACTAATCAGTTCCTTGCCATACATAGTTGCATCTTTTTCCAAAGTGTCATCAAAATTCATTCACGAACGAATGCTATGTGCTCCCAACAAACATTCAAAAAATTGTGGCACAATAAACAGGGGTTCGGGAGGCCTAACACCATTTAGTCCAATATTGTCCAAAAACTAATCAGTTCTTTGTTATTTAAGTCTCCATCTTTTTTCCAATTGTCATTAAAATAAATTAATGCTGTATTTATTTTATGTATTATGTATTTTTTATATTATATTTATTTATGTATTTTTTTTATGTATTTTTATTTATTTTGCTGTATCCTCCCAATAAACTTTAAAAACAAAGTGTGAAATGTCAGCATTTGTATGGTAGACCACCCGCCACTTTAATCAATGTGTCCCAAAAGATGATAATTATCTTCTCACACTAATTGAAACCTTTTCCATAAGTTTCATTATCATCACTTCATTTTTGTAGGCTGTAATGTGCATAAAGACACTGAAAAAACTTCAAAAAAGTACAAACAAAATTTTCTTACCGGAAGTGAAAAACCGGAAGTTGCTATGCAGAACTGTTGTGAACCATACTAAATGCTGATGTACCAAGTTTCATTCAATTCGATTATCAGGTACAGATGTTATTGAGCTTTCGAAAAAACAGGTTCTCCGGGGACCCCACACCACTTTGGTCACTATCGCTCAAAAACTAATGAGTTTTTTGTCATACATATTTGCATCTTTTTCCAAAGTGTCATCAAAATTCATTCACGAACAAATGTTTTATGCTCCCAACAAACATAAAAAACATTGTGGAAAAAACCACCTGTTGTATGGTGGACCCCGAACCCTTTATCCAATGTACTCCAAGAACTGATAAAATTTTTGTCATGATACTTGATAGCTTTTACCAACGTTTCATGAAAATCGATCAGTAATTGTAGGCTACAGTAGGGATAAACACTTGAAAAAAAAACGTTTTAACCGGAAGTGGCAAACCGGAAGTTGGTATGCAGAAATATTGGAAACTGTACTAAAAGCTTATATACTAAGTTTCAATAAGATCATAAGCCAGGACTAGAAGTTATTCAAGATTTAAACTTAGAGGTGTTCGTGAGACCCCCCGCCATTTTGTCCAAATTTAAAATGAATCCAGATCATCTTTTTTCAAGTGAACCTGTATCATTTGCCAAATTTTCATCAAGATCCTATGCAGAAATGTCATCCACACACCCACACACCCACCCACGCACATACAGACGTACACCAAAATTTTTACTGGCTATTTAGATAGAGGATGGTCCAAAACAAAAGAAAAAACAAAATTAGGGGTATATAAGATTTTTTTTTTCACTGTAGATTGCATAACTTCACACAATTTAAAATTGTGGTGAAGTAAAAATGATGTACGGAAAAAATCTTTCATTAATGATTTCAAGCATTAAGGAGTCAAAAGATTGGGGTAAGGCTATAAGAGAGCTCCGAAATCAAAAGTTCGTATGCAGTAATAATATTTTGGCAACCGATTTTATGCATGAAATTAAAAAAACTATGGAAATTTAAGCGGTATTTATATGCGGAACCATACAGATATAATTCGTGTTTGGACGAGCCATTTACATTAGAAGAAGTTCTGATGTCGGTAAATAACTTGGAACTTAATACAGCTCCAGTACCAGATAGAATCCCAATCGAGTTTTATAAATTTTCATCAGATTCTCTAATGGACCAATTATTAATAACCTTTAACCGAATATTAAGCACAGGTAATGTGCCAGATTCATTTAAGAAGTCAATAGGATTTCCTATTTATAAAAAAGGTGACATAAATTGTGTTGTGAATTACCGCATAATAAGTTTCACAGACTCAATTGTCAAAATATTTACGGGTATTCTCCTTAGTAGATTGACAAAATTTGTGGAGGGGAATAACATTTTAAATGAATATCAAGCTGGCTTTCGAAAGGAGTATTCTACAGTAGATTGCATTTTTACTTTGGTAAATGTAATATATTTGCGACTGTTAAAGAAAAAACGTAAGGTTTATGGTTTTTTTGTTGATTTTAAGTCAGCTTTTGACCTAATTAATAGGGGAGCGCTCTTTTTCAAGCTAGCTAGAGTTGGACTTTCGAGCCAATTTATTTATATTATTAAGAGTTTATATTGTGAGACTAAAATGGCAGTTCTCGTTATATCTAAATGACTTGCATGAGTCTCTTAGCGGTGGTGTAAATATTGGAGGAAAGAAGGTCAAAACTCTTATGTACGCGGAAGATATCGTCTTATTGGCAGATAATCCGAGATCTTTGCAGCATATGATAAATGATTTAGAGATATACTGTAAGATCTGGAATCTCACTGTTAATTTGAACAAGTCCAAGAGCTAGTAATGAGAATTGGTTTTATAATTTGCAGCCGGTTGAAGTTCTGAATGAGTATAAAAATTTAGATGTCATATTAACGCCTAAGTTATCTTTTACCAATCACTTAAAACAAAAATTGAAAGCAGCTAAGACTTTCATAAACTGTATATGGAATAAAATTTTGTCTAAGAATGATGATATCACGTTCAATCTTATGATATGCATCACAGGTCTGGGGTTGCCGGGAAAACAATGAAGTAGAACAATTGCAACGATTCTTTTTAAAACGAATACTATATCTCCCCGAAACAACTCCAAATTATATGCTGAGCTTAGAATGTCACATGAACAAAATATTTCTCTTTACATTAAAGTCGCACTTCAAATATATATGGAGTGTTTTTAATCTACCAGATAACCGTCTTGTTTGCTTTATTGCAAAAGAAGTATGGAAAACACAATGTGGCTGGGCAGTGGATTGGAGATCAGTTGCACAAGATTGCGAAATCACCGTGTCGCCAAGAAAAACGAATCAGAAACGGATTTTAATTCAAATAACCCTAACTTTGCAAACATTAAACAATAAATTTATAAATGGCAATATTATGATGGTTAAAAGTTCTACATTAAACGATGAATAGTATACTACTATAGGTAATGAGAACGGGAAAAGGAAGTACGACTGGCACCGAAGATCTTGCCCATTACAATATATGCATCGTATTTTAATTTTGAAGCTTTTAAATTAGTTGCGCCTTGTTCTTTAATAGGTACTTCATAGATGAGCGAGCATTGAGCAACCAACACACGTTCTTTATTCTTTTAAGCTTAAAACGGGACTTTTAAGTTTTAAATTCGTCCAGTCAAGTGTTCTTAAAGTAATATGATTTGACTGCAACGGTATTATTACCAAGATCAGGGCTAATAAAATGTGCATGTGCATTAATAGATTGAAAATAACTCTTACTTCTTTGAAACTGCTACTCCCAAGGAAAACTTATTCGCACACAAATTCAAGATGGTTCGAAGGCACCATATGTGCGATTACTATAGGAAGATCTGGCCTGTACTAGATCGCTCCAGGTATGGTCAACTTATATCAATTACTCGTAAAGATATCAGAATGTTTGTGGCCTGTGGGAGTTATTACTGGACACACTTATCGAAAAACATGCGAGAAGACCGCGTGTCTTTTTTCATGACTACTGTCGCTGTCGCAGCTGCAATAATGAGGAGGAGGAGGAAACGGGTTTACACCTATTCTGCTCGTTTGCTGGTCTGTCTCAAACTAGACTCAAGTGTATGGGTGAGCGCACCATTCATGATCTGACGGATCTTCGAGATGCTTGTCTGGGACATTTGTCGCTTTTTGAGAAACTCTGACTTGTTGCCAAAAGGCAGTGCTTGAACAGAAAAAGTTCTTTTCATGCTATGGCATGATTTATGGGCCACATGTGTCTACCTACGCCTTGTCTTTACGATGGTTATTCCAACCTAACTTAGCCTAGGGAAATAAAAATAAAATAAAAGGTTGAAAAGCAAATTTTTAGAAAAATTTAATCCAGCATATACCTTGATCATATGACGCATTTTCTTTCTCAACGATTGAAGTGCAGATTTAGAGTTATACGAGGGCTCGTTTCTTCGACCAAGCAATAGCGTGCCATCATTAAGGAATATTCGATAAATAAGATTGATGGTGCTTCCGCGGACTGAATAGAGTTCATCCGCCAGTACTTATAAGATATCATTTTGGTTAGTGACATGACATCTTTCACTACTATTGCCAGTGGTATGTGATATCTCCCGTGAGCTCGTATGGCAACAGCAGGGACTGACGGTACGCGGTGTTGTTAAACCCGTAGATCACAAATTTATGATTACCAATAATAAACATAATTGTAACTTGAGTATTTTTAGTAACCTTTTGATTAAAGATGAATTGTAGCATAATTATTGCTTCAAATAAACTACAGTTAATACTTTGACTATTTTTTATTGTTATGCAAAAAACTGTATTGTCATCTACGGCAAAGCATAAAACAATTTATCCAAACACAGCAGGAGTTCGCAGCACATCAAAAACATAATTTAAACGACAACATTCCTACAATTGCATATGATTTATTATTATTAACAAACAATATAAAAGGACATTAACCACATAACCAAAACTAGCCAAAAATTATAGTAATAAAAATAAATAATTTCAGCAATTGTTTTATGGTAAAATTAGGAAAGGTAATTGTTTTGAACTGTTTTAGCGGTTTGGATTGCTCATAAAAATTTAATATCAAAAACACTCTCAAACTAAATCTAATATATTTTTCTGCTCAAAAATCATATCCAATTCATTTACAATTTGTTCATTCATGGGTGAAGAGGGACAAATTATAACAAAAACATGTTCCCTTCTTTACTGCCCGAATTCACATTTCAAATATTTTGTTGTTATTTGGATAATTTTTTTTTTGTTTTGGTTTGTCAAATTATAGAAATGATTTATGATCTTGTAAGGTTTCATTTTCTGTTCAATGTAATGTAATATTTTGTGTGCATATGATGGTGACATATTTTTAAATGAAATTTTTTTGTTCACGTGCACGTTTGCTTTTATTTGACTGGTTTATATCTATAGCAATAAAGTAGTTTTTTGTTTCATTTTTTGTTCCAAAGAGGAACTGAGACATAATTATTAGATTTAGGATTGATCAACGTTCCTTCGTTTTCCCATCCCAATGTAGAATATATTTTTGCTTCTTAGAACTCTTCCTCATAGGCTTTAAGATCCTGCATCTTATTTAACTGCTGAGAATAGATCAACTGCGGTAAAGCGTAATACATGGAACTAGTTGAACTCTGCAGATTTATCATCAAGGACATCCTTAAATCTAGATAAATTGATTATCGATGCAGCCCGGACAACCACTTGTTGCGTTCATCTATACTAATTGCTATGGTAATTAAAATTTTCTCTTATTAGAGCGAAACGTGTTGGAAGAGCACATACCATTAGACGATAATAGGCAATTGAATAGCCTTTTTTCCTTCGTGCCCTTGCGACCGATATTTTCTCAGCATATATTCTACCATTCTTATTATCAACACAGATAAACCTGGTGACTACTTAGAGATGTTAAAATACCGTATTTTATTTTTTTGGTATAATACAGCGTATTATACATTGTTTTATACAAAATAAAATACCGCACAAAAGTGTAATAGCCGAGATAACATGTGAATGGAATAACAAAAAAAAAATGACTTCCATCATCATTTTGAATTACATCTAATTATTTTTTTCTAAATATCTGAATTTGGATATCTTATCCTTATTTTTATCATTATATTACTTAAATGAATGCTAATAAGACCTATTTAATCATCTGGCTCTAATTCATGTGGAAAACTATCCTGATGCTTAGTTTCAATTTATTTCACCTTCATTCGCTACCGGCTACTGTATTTAAATTTTTTTAGTTAGATTGGATCCTTACCATTTCCAATAAACTGTTAACGGTCTTAATCATGTTTGACATAAACGAGTTAATTACTTTTGGAATGATCTAGGCTGCATATCGAAAATGATGTGTCTGTTACAGTGAAATATGCAGAACAATGCAAATTAGAAGATGCTGCATTCTGAAGAGCCACAAACTCTATTCCATCAAGTTATACAATAAATACAACTGCTATCGGTTTCATAATGGGTATTTTGAGATTTTTGTGCATGGTATATAAATCTGAACGTATAAAAGAAACGTTCTACATATTATCTGGGGCTACTCAACGCTATTAAATTGAGTGACAAATCTATGTTTCAAAATTTTGATTTGCTCCATTAAAAAATTCACTGTAACGGTTGCTTCTCAGCAGCTATAATCGATTGTTGATATTTGTTCTGTTGATATTAGAACAATCTTATCTTGGTACAACAGAAATTTAAAAATTATTTAGAAACGCACACTAGCAAGGAAAATCTTCGAAATCGAAAATCTTCAAACAATTTATTTCCTCGGCATCGTTTATATCTTATAGATGTAATAGTAGACATATTTTCACAGCTATAAATTTTTTTAATAATCCAGGCGCAATTTTAGTAAAAGGGCTGTTTGCTACGCCGCGTGCCATCAGAATAAAAAATATTTTGTATAGTAAAATACCTTGTATTTTACAACGTTTTGGACAATACGGTATTTTACGTATAATACCGCGTATTATACAATTGTATTAAACTTTTACATCACTATGACTACTTCAGGTTGATAAAGAACAGTAGACTAAAAAAAAACAGCATTTTATTTGACCTCCATTGTATCTTTTTCAAACCTTCAGGTTGATAGAGAACAGCAGCCAAATTCTGTAACTGTGAAGCGGTGAAGTGATACAAATTTCTTCGTTTCTTTTCATTAAAAAACTTATCACTTCACCGCTTCACAATTACAGAATTTGGCTGCAGGACGCTGAAAAAGCCTACAAATTTGCTCTCCGAGTGATAGCACAACCTTGTCTTCTTCCATTCATTCTGGTATTGAAGTCTTTTTCTCTCCGACGAAACTTCAAAACAATGGTCTCTCTCTCTCTGGCGTTTACATCCATAGAGGGATTTTTTCGTCTGCCCAATCAGCTTCCAATCATCTCGTTCCATGACCAGTTGACTTCAGTTTCGACATCCTATAACACGAATATCATCACGCCAGCGTTGTCTAAGTCTTCTACTCCGACGAACACCAGCTGCTTGTTGTTGAGACGTTTTTTTTATCATTCTATCTAATGAAGCCATTCCTTTATGACCAAACCATCTAATCCGATTGGATTTAATGATTCCGATAACATCGCAGCCTCAAAGATGCTGTCTGATTCCATGATTCATTCGGATTCTATACTGATTTTCAGCAACTTTACATAGACCATAAATTGTTCGTATGACCTTCTTCTCAAATGTTGATAAGATTCTCCAATCGGAGGAAGTCAGTGTCCATCTTTCCTTCCAAATGTAAGCACAGGTCGGATTAATGCTTTGTAAAGTGTGAGTTTACACGACCGCGAAAGATGTTTTGATCGCAAAAGTTTTGAGTATGTATAGAAAATTCTGTATGCAGCAGAGATACGGGCTTTGATATCTGACTGAATATCATTTGACGATGTTAATACAGACCCGAGGTATTCGAAGTTTTCCACGCGTTCCACTTCATGGTCGCAAGTATCCAGATTGCCGGGAGGTATGTTTCTAGATGTTGTTAAAACTTTAGTTTTGCCGGTGTTGATGCATAATCCAAGTCGTTTAGCATTTCTTTCAAGCTGAGAGAGAATATCGCTTGTTCTACGTCCGAGAAGCACAATATCATCTGCAATGCCAAGAACTTGACAAGATTTGTTATATATGCAGTTTTGTGTCTCAATTTGGCTTTTTCTTATTGCGTACTCAAGCGCCGAATTAAATAGTACGGGCGCGAGTGCATCACCTTGTCGAACACCTGATGGTATATCGAAAAGATCAGAAACGGACCCTTCGATTACTATTCTACAATTTGATCCCCATGTTGTGAGTTTGCACAGAGGAACAAGTTTGTCTTGAATACTAAGGCATATGAGTGCGGAACATAGGTTGTCGTAAATGATGCTATCATATTCTTGGTTGAAATCAACGTAGAGCTGGTGAATGCTGATGTTGTTCCCAGCATTTTTCCGGAATCATCTTTAAAGTAAAACATTGATCTGTGGTTGAGCGGTTGGGACGAAAACCACACTGATAGCCACCGATGATAGATTCGGCGAACGGGATGATTCGAGCAAGTACGACATTAGCCAATATTTTATATGCAGTATTCAACAGTGCGATGCCACGATAATTCGCACACTTTAGACGGTCACCTTTTTTATGTAGCGGAACAATGAGAGCTGTTTTCCATTCAACAGGTAGTTCTTCTTGGTCCCAGATTGCAAAATTCAGATCGAATATACGTGAGGTCAGAGCTGCTCCTCCATTTTTCAATAGTTATGCGGGAATTCCATCGATCCCTGATGATTTGCCATTTTTTAATTTTTTGATGGCAGCTTCCACTTCTTCTATTGCTGGGTAAGGGACAAAAATCTCCTCAGTTGATGGAGCAATTGCTCGAATAGGATGAACTATATTCGTCCTATTCAGTGGGTCTTGAAAGTGGGATCGCCACACTGCCAGCACGTCACGTTCACTTGTTGTAAGTTCATTATTTCCATTTTTGATGGCTGTAGATCTTGGGTAGAAATCTTTTGTCAGATTCCGTGCATTGGCAAAGCACTCTTTCAAATTTCCGTTAAGCGCATGTTGGTTGATGTTTTCAGTGCAGCTCTCTTCGTGTGTTCGCGTTTCTTTTTACGTAGAAGTTTTGCTGAGGCTTTTCTGGCGCATAGATAATCAGCTTGGGAGCTTCGGGTGTTCCTTGTTCGCCATTTTTCTCGCAGTTTTTGTTTATGTGCAACGGTTTGGCGTCACTCGTCGTCAAACCGTTCGTTGTGTGATTTCTGTGGTCGTTTTCACATTGTAGTTTGTGCAGCGGCTATAATGGTTGATTGAAGCGTTTGCCATTCTTCTTGTATGTTTAATGGCATCTCGGAAGAGATGTTATGCTCTTTTGTGTTTTGCGTAATTTTTTCCTGAAATCTATTCAGCGTTTCCGGATGTTTAAATGCATCGCGCACGGTCTTTTTTGCTTGTCTATTAAATGTAGATGATAGTTTGCACTTGTACTTAAAGATGACAAGCATATGATCGGTGTCCATATCAGCACCTCTGTATGACCGAACGTCAGTTACACTTGTAGAGTGGCTCTTAGAGATCATGACGTGATTGATTTGATTTTCCGTTGTTCCATCATTTGATTTCCACGTTGCCTTGCGAATTCTCTTATGATGGAAGAAAGTGCTGGAAATAACTAGATCATACATCATTGACAGCGCGGCTGGATGAAACCCGTTATTGTTACTGGTATCATGCAAGCTGTAAGGGCCGATATGTGTTTTAAGTTCGGCATTCCTACCAATTTGAGCATTAAAGTCACCTACCACGATTTTTATATCGTACCGCGGGATGTTATTGATGACTTCTTCGAGTTCTAGGAAGAATAGGTCTTTAATATCACCTGCTTTGTCTTCAGTAGGTGCATGAACATTGACGATCGTTACATTAAATTTTTGCGTGCGGATTCTCAGTGTGCATACCCGCATATTGATTGGACAGAAGTCGATAGCATGTTCATTCACGCGACGATGTATGAGAAAGCCAACTCCAAATTATCCTCCGTTTTGATGACCGCAATAATAAAGAGTGTATCCTTTCGTTGTTTCTTGGATTTCGCTGCCTGGCCATCTTCGTTCTTGTAATGCTACTATATCCAGTGTGAAGCTATCGACTTGGTGTGTGAGTTAAGGGGATCTCTTGGTCTTCTAAGGATTAGCACGTTCAAGGTTCCCATTTTTAGTTTAGTTTAGTTTCCGAGGTCGTTCTTGTAATGAATCCGAGATACTCCGAGGCCAGTGTACAGAGTTCATAAGAAATAAATTTTTAATGAAATGGGAGGTTAGCTCTTCGCCCAACCCAAATTTTCGTGAATGGGTTCGTTCTGCATCTTTAGGTCACCAGAAACAACCTTTTTGCACGTTTATATAGCGAGCCGCTTGATCCAAGACAGACGCCCGCTCCAAGCCACCCCTAACATGGAGAACAGACGCTTGAGTTATAATGGTTTTATGGCGCCAATACTTCGCCATGGTGCAGAATCATTGAGTATTAGCAGTATTTACTCTGCCCCAAAACAATGGTGCTGGAGAAAAATAGAAGGATTGGTTTAGTCATTTAGTTTCCGCAAAACCTGTGTTTAGCCCCTGAGAAGTATTTGTTAATTATGGGATTTCTGTCTTAGTTCATAGTTTTCCGCATTCATACCGTGAGGTATGATATACAGCTAATACATTCATACAGCTGGTTGAGGTGAAGTGATCGATACCAGAGATTATTGTTTGGCGTTTATAACCCAGACTATAACATTCCAATCAACATCTAAATTTTAACACAATTTGTATTGGGAATGTCTGCTGCCTTTCTGAGAAAGAAAAGCAGAATAATGCTAGTCCTGTCGTGAACCATACTGAATATAAAATAAATCTGACAACATTCATCGTGCCTTTCACAAATATTTAAATCTCACTAAAACCCTTGTTACCAAATTGTTTTCTTAGAATTTTGGTATTTTTAGTTAGTTCGGCTATTTTGATGATAATACGAGACTCTTATTCTTAATGTTTGAAGCCTAAGCTAACCTCACTGCTTCCTTATCTATCAAGATACGTACGTCGTCATCTGGCCTTTTACTTTCATCCTGCCCTGTAACCGTCGAACATTTATTCACTAACATTCCTACGGTTTGATGTACAATTATCATATATTCGGCTCTATTCATAGTAATTTAGTGAAAAAAACCCATGTTGTTGGTTAATTTTTTGAACAGTTTTGAAGTGGATATTCTAAGAATTTTAATATTTTAATCAAATTCGAATAATACACTAGAAGAAATAATATGAATACACAATCATATTTTGAAGAACTTTTCAATTGTGGTGAAGTAAAAATCATATTCAAAGTCGAAAGGATATTGTTGTGTGTATAAATCAAATATGAAATGCAGCTATCAAAACAAGTAAATGCCAGTTTTAAATTTTAATCAATGAAACATCAATTTTGTCTGAATTTTAAGGCTTAAACTACAGAAGCAAATCGTAAGAGCATAAAAATAAAAGCGCACATAATGTCAACTGAAGAATGTACCTTTTTACAAATAAGATAATGGTTCTTTGTTCGACAATAATATTTTTGATGGAGGGATTTTTTTTATTTTCAACAACTTCTTCCTAGTTATGGTTCTAATATTTTTTTAATGAAATGAAACGAACAGGAAATAATTAATGATCATTTAATAAAGATAACCAAAATAGTCAAAAAAATATATAGAAACCATACCATTTGTTGTTACGAAATGACATTGCAAAAGGCAATACCAAAATATAATAAGCTGAAGAAATTTAATGGTCTGTAATGGATGAGATAAGATTTTTATATAGTTTTTGCTGTGATGAAAATATTTTAATTTTTTTTTCAATGTTGATGACAGAATTATTATTCCTCGATATTGAATTAAGTTAAATGAATTTTTTGTCTCAATTCAAGAAGAATAAATTTAGCTAAGGCTCGTCTATAAATTACTTAGCCAAACAAGTTTTATTCTCTCTGAACTGATATGCATATAATTTTTGGGTTGCTTAGTTTCAGTAAAATTCTGATCTTTTTGGGTTGTTGCAGTTAATAAAAGAATCCTTGAAATTATTTGCAGATCCCTAAAAATGCATGTAACTTATAAGCATTAATCATTCAGGGTATCAGATATTATTTAATATTACTTGAAACTGATTCGAAACAAAAATTTAACCTACAGTTTTTGCTTAACATACCAAGTTTTTCTATCTACTGTTTTAATGGTTGAAATAACCAAAATTTGGTGACATCATTTGTAAAAAGTATCATTTTATCTTGATAGGAAAATGTCACTGTTAATAGTAAATATTTACCTCTTTCATATTTTTTGCACTAAATAATATCGTTTATCTTTATGCTTTCTGCCCAATAACACAATTAGTAGATGACAGTGTTTTTGGGGTAATGATTTCACTATCACTTTATTTAGTCTGATATTTTTAAAATTTAAATTTTCAATAAAAACCAGCGTAAAGGGTTGATGTTGTTACAGTGTTCCAATATTTCATATATGTAATAAATGTACTACATGGTGATGACTACAGAACAATAGTATTAATGGTTGGTGACAAAGTAACACCTTTGTTTATTACAACCACTTTCACAGTTGCATCTTAAACTTTTTAATATTTATTTTGAAAATAAAATCTGAATTGTCTGAGATAAGTTGGGGTACGACTCGAGCTAGACTTTATTTCAACCCCATTGTTTAAATAATAATTCCAATATTACAATTGGTAATGAGTTCTATAAGAGCGTTATGTAGTTGCTCCTTCAGTTATGAAAAGTTTTTCCAATTTGAAAGTAGATTTATGAGTTTCGGTTGACGGTTTATAATGCTTAAATTTCAATCGGTTTAATAATATATCCATTTGTTTACTTTTTTAAATATCAGCTTAAAGTTGAGATCCAGTTTTTGCAATGGTTGTTTAATTTGCATATTTTTTCAGAAAATGCTAGCTAGCTTTTTCCATTTCCAGCAAAACCAGAAGAAATGCTATTTTTTGTGTACGATTTGTTAAAACAATTTTATAAAAATGTATAAAAAAAATTAATCCTTTTAATCCTGCAAAAAAGTGTATGTCGTAGGTGGCTTGGTTGGTAGTTGCTTGGGTGCGTGGCTGGGTGGCAAAATGTATGGGATCGTGATGATGGGATCGTGACTCGCCGAGTCTCTGAGTGCTAGCTCTGTGTGCTCTTTAAGCTTTTGATTATGTTCGCCTTTTTTAAGTTCAAGAAGCAGTTCGCCTTTAGCTGTCTTCCTAATCTTAGTAACACATTCCCCGAGCTCTTTTAGTTCCGGGTTCACTTTCATCTCTTTAAGCATTTGTGCATAGATTTTTTCACCGAACCTAGATATTATTATAGCATTCGACCGTGGTGCTCTTTTCTTAGGTTTGCGTGGTTCGTTTCGCGTAGGCTCAACAGGACGCGTTTTTTCTCCTCTTTTTACGTCTTCTCACGAGTTGCCACTCCATTTCGGATGCCACTACAGGGAGCACTTTTTGGTTCATGGGCTCGACCTGCTGTTCTTTTGCCTTGATCGCGCTCTGCTCGGATCTTGATTTTAGTTCTTTCAAGATCCTTCTTCCTTTTTGAGTTTTTTTCGACAAAGGCAGTTGTGCTTTCATGTCCTTACCATTTCCACTTCGTCGTCTTTTGGATGTTTCATCGACGCTAGTTTGTTTTCAATTTTTTATTTCTAAAAACTAAACAAGAACAAACATTTATATAATATTAAGATAGGTAGGCTAATTGTAATTAAAGTAGAATAGTAGATTTTTGTATAAGCTTAGAATGAAGGCAATTTTTCACGAGGATAAAGTTTCCCGCAACGAGCGTAGCGAGTGGAGGGAATCATCCGAGTGAAGAATTGCCTTCATCCTAAGCGAATACAAGATGCTATTTTATCCACGACTTCAAAATATTTCAAATAATTTCTAGTTTTCCTGTAAAAGTCTATATCGCCATATTGAAATAAATGCATGAAATGAAAAATAAAACAGAGCATGTTTGTTGTTTATTTTAGATTTTTATATGTATTGTTCTTGTTTTAACTTGTTTATATTACTATACCAACAAATCAAGTTTTTAATTTGTTAGGGGAATATTTAATAAATAAAGTGGAATGAAATAAATAAAGTAGAATTTAATAAATAAATTGGAATGAATACAATTACAATGAAAGATATATGCATGAGAAGTATATATTCTTTAGTAGTCGTGGATAAAAGTCTTTTATCCACGACTACTAAAGAATATTTGCATTCCATGCGTATATCTTTCATTGTAATTGTAGTCATTCCAAATTGAATTTGATTAAATTCTTTAACAGTTCTATAGAAATACATATAAAAATATAAAATAAACAAGCTTGTTTTTTTTCGATTCTATCTTTGATGAATGTATTTCAATATGGCGATATAAACTTTTACAGAAAAACTGGAAATAAAACGAAATATTTTGAAGTCGTGGATAAAATTGCATGTTGTATTCGCTTAGGATGAAGGCAATTCTTCACTCGGATGATTCCCTCCTCTCGCTACGCTCGTTCCGGGAAACTTCATCCTCGTGAAGAATTGCCTTCATTCTGAACTTATACAAGAATCTGCTATTATATTTAATAAAATCAATAGAATCAATCATGTACTCTAATTCAATTTTTTTCTCAATCCAATCATAAGTCAATCATACAATCAATTTAATTTTCACCTTAAAATTTCTTTTCTGTTTCGTATAATAACCTGTGACCTATAAAGCTATACCAATGATGTATAAGTCCATCTTTTTATCTTTTGGCTGATCGGTCCGGTTTGACGTAATGCTCAACGAAGTGAAGAACAAAAAAATTTGACGTAAAATTTCGCGATATTTATTATGGTATTGCTCGACCAAACACTAACATTACGCCGACTTCACAGAATGTAGCTAGGAATGTAACTTTTACTAAAATATTTGTCTCTCATTAACAGTACTGATAATTTTTATTTATATCTCCCAATTAACAGGTCGTTCAATAAGTCCGTAGGATAAGTAAAAAAAAAACAACATTTTGACAAAACTCGATTTTTTTATTCAACATAGTTGCCTTCGAGGGCGATACAACGAGTATAGCGATTTTCCAACTTTTCTATACCACTTTTATAGTACGATTTCTCTTTCTCGTCAAAATAGGCCTCAGTTTCAGCGATTACTTCATCATTGGACTTAAATTTCTTTCCACCAAGCATTCTCTTGAGATCTGAAAACAGGAAAAAGTCGCTGGGGGCTAAATCTGGAGAATATGGTGGGTGGGTAAGCAATTCAAAGCCCAATTCATTCAATTTTGCCATCGTTTTCATCGATCTGTGACACGGTGCATTATCTTGGTGAAACAACACTTTTTTCTTTTGCAAATGTGGCCGTTTCTTTGCGATTTCAGCCTTCAATCGATCCAAAAGTTCACAGTAATAGTCGCTGTTGATGGTGGTTCCTTTTTGGAGATAGTCGATGAATATTATTCCGTTCGTATCCCAAAATACAGACGCCATCACCTTACCGGCCGACTGTTGCGTCTTTGCTCGCTTTGGATTCGGTTCGTCGACTGCTGTCCACTCAGCTGACTGTCTTTTGGATTCTGGTGTGTAATTGTGAAGCCATGTCTCATCCATTGTCACATATCTACGATAGAATTCCCTTTTATTGCGGTTTAACAGTGCCAAAGACTCCTCCGAAGCATCGATTCGTTGTTGTTTTTGGTCGACTGTGAGCTCACGCGGCACCCAATTTGCACAGAGCTTTCGCATACCCAAATGTTCATGTAAAATGGTAAAAACACTACCATCTGCTACCTTTACAATGTCAGCTATTTCGTGCACCTTCAATTTGCGATCGTTCATAACCAATTTGTGGATTTTTTTTATGTTTTCTGGAATAACAGCCTCATTTGGGCGTCCACTGCGCTCTGCATCTTTTGTGCTGGTACGACCACATTTAAATTCAGCCATCCACTTCTCTACCATTTGTCTCGATGGAGCAGAGTTTGGATAATGTTTATCAAGCCATTGTTTGGTTTCCACTGTATTTTTTTTCATCAAAAAGCAATGCTTTATTAAAATTCGAAATTCACTTTTTTCCATTTTTTTTCAATAACAAAAGTTGCTTCACACAAAATGCTATAACTCACGAATAAATAGTCAGATTGCTGTCAAATTTATACACGTATCGTTTGAAGGTTAGTACTAAATAAAAATCATATGGAAAAAATTCTAGTAACGCCATCTATGTGTCATCCTACGGACTTATTGGATGACCTATTTTAGAAGTATTTTAGAATAAGAGAGAACAAAAAGAAGAGCAACGAAATTTGATAATTTTATGGTAACTAAATCACTTTACTGTTCATTAGTACAAACCATTCTTGAGTACGGAGCAGTCATTTGGGCACCATTTCAGAAAATTCACTGCACTTCTATTGAATCTGTTCAAAAGTAGTTTTTATTGTTTGCTCTTAGACACATTTATGATCCACGCGATTTTACCAATTTGCCTTACTATACCGATAGGATCAAATTACTTAATATGAACTCCCTAGCTGATCGTCGTGATATGTTATCAGCTAGTGTTATATACGATATTTTACACAACCATACTTTCACTCCCCGTAATGGCGGTGATAATAGTTTTCTTTTAGATCTCTATCTTACCACAATGCCAGATATTACGAGTGTCGATGTAGCGAAAGGTAGTATTGGAAATTCTGATCATTATTTAATTTCATCAGTTATCAAAACTGATTTACTTAAAACTACAGCTCCCAAACCCCGTAAAATATTTCACTACTCAAAAATGGATAAGAGTGGTCTTCAAAATTTTTTCCATGGTTTCCCTTTCGACCGTCATTGTTTTTACACTGACAATGTAAATGTTTCTGCTCAAAACTTTACAGAAACCATCCAATTTTCTATCAATAAATTCGTCCCTTTTTCCATTGTAAAACCCAAACAAAAATACTTGTATTCGAAGGCTGCCAAAACGGCACTTAGAAACAAACGTAGATCATTTAATATATGGATTCATAACAAAACTCCCGCTAATCGATCCCAATATCTAAGGCCAACAAAATATCTAACCAGATTATCTCAAACGAAAAGTCTGAAATTGACAGAGCGAAAGCTTCAAAACTTACGTCTATGTCTATTTCTGAAAAGAGTTTCTACAATTCTTAAAATTCTGGTACAAAATCTTCTATTCCCCCTATTATTGATGGTGATTTAATCGTCAATGATCCCACAAGAAAAGCTAACTTGTTCGCTGAACGCTTTGCTCTGAACGCCACTGCTTTGGAAACTCCTAAAGAAATACCCCAAATCCAGTCTTCAGGAGTTAATATGAATGAACTTCACTTCAAACCCAAAATAGTCGCTAAACTTTTACAGGGGTTAAACATCAACAAAGCCTCAGGAATGGACAATATTCCACCCACCATTTTAAAAACCTTTTCCAAAGAACTTGCACCAACTTTGACTAAAATATTCTACCAATCCTACAAATCTGGTATATTTCCCTCGTGCTGGAAGTTGGCAGATGTCCAGCCCGTCCCCAAAAAGGGACCAAAATCCAATATCTCAAATTATAGACCAATAGCTTTACTCAAAGTTGGCAAATGTCCAGCCCGTCCCCAAAAAGGGACCAAAATCCGATATCTCAAATAGACTCAAAATCCGATATCGGTCCTATCCAAAGTCTACGAGCATTATATTAATACACATATTTCAAAATTTCTGGAAGCAAATCATTTAATAGCCGAAAGCCAATACGGTTTTCGAAACAAAAGATCAACCACCGACCTATTAAACCAGGCATGTCAAACTCATTTCGGTACTCGGGCCAAATTTTTTGAAAATTGTTTTCCAAATCCTTAAGCGGGCCACACTGAATTTGGTTTTTTTAAAAATTTTAAATTTGTGGGTTGATTGAATATAATCGACCATAAAGAAAACAAAACAAAAATTTTATATAGAAATTCATTAATTCTCATAGAAATATATTTATTAATTCTTTTAATTCAGGTTTTTTTGGTTGATAGAATGCACAGCTTTTCATTTTTCAATTCATCAAAATCTGGTATTAGTTTTTGGCTTAATGTAATTTTTAATATTGATGCTAAATGTTCTTCAGTCAATCTGGTTCGCTGCGAAGTTTGATTTATCTCCATTTGTGAAAAAAGTTGTTCACAAATATACGTGCTACCAAACATGGATAATATGCGTATAACAAAATTTCGAATACCAGGGAAACGGCCTGCAGGGAAATACTCATAATACTCTGGAATACCAATTTCCTTATATTTTTGGTTCAATAACGTGTCGCATCGTAGTTCTATAAATTCCATTTGCAAATTTTCCTCAATATTGTCAATGTCAACAGACATCGGAGAGCAAAAAATATTGAAATGACTATTTTAAAAATCTGAAAACCTCTTTTCGAAATCGTCTACCAACATTTTCAGTTGTTTTTCATAGTTTTCAAATTTCAACTCTGGATGTTTAAGCAAAAGAGTCTTACAACTAGAAAAATTGTACAAATTTTCTTTTTTCAATTGTGCTTTCCACAAGTGTATCTTTTGTTTGAATGAATTTATTTGGTCATACAACGAGGTTATGAACATGTTTTCACCCTGAAGATTAAGATTGAGTTGACTGAGATGGCTAGTAATATCAACTGAAAAAGCCAAATCTTGTATCCAATCAACTTTTTTCAATTCAGTGCAGTCACAATCTTAAATTTCTAAAAAGAGCACGATTTCGTCCAACAGCTGCAAAAATCTTCTTAAAACCTTATGACTCGAAAGCCAATGGACTTCAGTATAATATGACAAATCTTCGTAATCACATTCCACATCTTTTAGAAATGACGTAAATTCCCGATGATTTAAGCCACGTGCTCGAATAAAATTAACGATTTTAGTAACTTTTTTAAATACACGATCAATTTTGATTACTTTTGAACATAAAACTTGCTGGTGGATAATGCAATGGAAGTGTTGAAAAGATGTATTATGTTGGGTTTTAACATAATCTTTTAGCCTGCCGACGACACCACGTGTAGCTCCTTTCATAGAAGGGGCCCATCAGTTGCCAAAGACATCAGCTTCTGCATTGGAAGATCATATTTTATAATAGCAATCATAAGTACATCGAAAATATCATCTCCAGTTGTGGTACCAGTCATTGAAATTACTTCTAACAGTTCTTCGGTTATTGTCATATTACTATCACATCCTCAAATAAAAATGGCTAACTGAGCCATATCTAATAAATCAGTACTCTCGTCGATTGCAATTGAAAACATTTCAAAATTCAATACAACTGAGCGAAGTTGACCGCTTTAATTAGAAGCCATATCGGTGATTCTATTCGCAACTGTATTTCGCGATAAGCTTATGCCTTTAAATTTTTTTATCATATCTGGGCATAACTCTTCAGCTGCTATTACTAAACATTCAATAATGAACTCGCCTTCCATAAAGGGTTTTGATTTTTTTGCAATTGCATGCGATAACCGATAACTAGCTTCAACAGCGGCAACGTTTTCTGCGATTGGCCTAATGAAAATGTTATGTTGTTTTCAAAGAGCTTTCTTTAATTCGAATAACTTCTTTTCCCGCATTTTTCCTACAATGTTTTTGTATTCTTCATTGTGAATGGTATCGTAATGCCTTTTTATATTGTATTCCTTGCACACCACAATAGTTTGACCACATATCAAACAGAATATTTTAGTTTATATGGGATTTTTGCATTAAATTTCTAGACAATACTTTGTGTGAATTCATAGAATGGGGAACATTTCTATTCTAATTAACATTCTAAGTCACGTTTGTATAGTCATTATTGATTGTTTCCAATCAATGTGAAATCAATGGCTGACACTTGGTCAATTTGTAGTTCTGTAGACGAGGGTAGGTTCGAATCCGATCCGAAACACGAAAAATCTGAATTGGAGTTTTTTTCTGAAAAACTTCAAACCATACCTTTGAATTGAAAAAATTCCAATTACTTCTTTACTTACTTGAGTTTAATTGATCTCAAAAATCTAAAATAAAAAAAAAAGAATATTTTAGTTTTTTCTTGAACAAAAAAAATATTGAAGCTCCCATTTTTCTTGAATCAAACGATGTTCACTTTCAACCGATCGTTTTGTACTCGTGTTTGGATTCATATACAAATGCCAAGTCTTTAATAATTTAATACTAAATAAAACTGTTTATTCTCTCCTATGAAGGAAAATGCTAATAAAACTTACCGGAATACCGCACTTTTTTCATAAAAAGAATGCAAACAATCGAGAAAACCAAACACACCAATATTCAAAAATAAAATTACAACGGAATTGTACTAGCGCTCGCTAATATTAACTATATAATGAGATTTATTTAGTAAAATCGGAATAGTTTCTGCTATTTTTTTATGAAATTTTATAACGGGAAAATAAAATTTCATCAAAATATAGTCGCAGAAATTTTTGTTAGAAGATTTTGCTGAATAGAAACTAATAATAGTTGCGACTTGCTAAGAAACAAATAAAAAAGATGCGTTTAAGAGAAATTCACGGCACAAATCCGTTTGAATTCAAAACATGTTACTGAGAATATATTAACTTTCTTCGTTAAGATTTTCAGAATTAAGAAATTTTTGTTTTGAATTATACCCGTGTCCCTTTTAGGTAAAGTAAATCTATTTAAATTAAAATTTTAAATAGAACGACAAAAATGTGAGGCGTCCTAGATTTTTTTTCTACTACAACTCAATTTCTTTTTTACGTTCGTTCACTGGATGGTGAAAAAATGGAACAATTTAGCGGTTCCAGAATATTGTTGAAAATTTATAAGAAAATTATTGGTGAGGTAAAATTTTACATATAAATATTATTTTGAAATTTGTTACATTTAAGAAAATGAATTCAATATCAAAAGAATTCCAAAAATTTAAATTGTGTGCCAACATATTAGACATGATTCTCTTAACTGACAAAAACTATGGTGGTGAATGGAGGCGTATGTTTGCCATGTAGCTGTACCATCATTCGATATGCTTAACTTGAAAACAAAATTTAGGACAAAAGTAAGGGAAAATATGATAAATGGAACTCACATAATAATACAACGAACGTTCTTAAAACTGTATTTATTTTTTGAACTGTCTGTATTTTGTTTGTATTTTTAATGAATTCATTTTTTTGAATTTTTTAATTAAAACACGAAACGAGAAAAAGTGTTGCGGGCCACAATAATCCGTGCAGCGGGCCGCGACTTTGACATGTCTGTATTAAACTATGTAGCACATTGTTGGAACAGCATACTTGATAAAGGTGGTGAAACAAACGTTATCGCTTTAGACATCTCCAAGGCATTCGATCGAGTCTGGCATGTCAACTTAATCAACAAGCTCGTTGCGTATGGTTTTCATCCCAATGTTGTAAATAGGGTTTGTAAATCGGATAAAACTGAAACCGGTTACTCGGGTTTTTGTTGATATTTACAAAACCGTGTAAAAACCGGGTTTTTCTGTAACATCGAAAGTTCAATTTATTGTTTATTCTAGAAAGGATATTTAGTTTTAACTGTCCAGCGGATGTGAATCGTGGTTCACTTAATACACTATTTGAGTTACTGTCGTTAATGTACACAATGTTATCTGCTTCATGACTTTGATTTTGATTTTCATGCAGCACTGTCGAAGGGCCAGCTTCAACCTGTGTTCGATAGCTAGGGTCATCAGCAGTTCGGTTTTGATCGTATTCATCTTGAATTGGAATAATTATTTCCCTCAAAGGGATTTCAGCTTCGGATATGGTGATTTGTTTATTTATCAACTCATTTATGCGATCGATAAATTGGTTGTAAGATGCCAATACTTGTTCTGCGGCGGCTGAGGCAGATTTCGAAGAACTTATCCTTTGTAACCGATTCTGAACACGAATTAGTGTTGTCAAAATTTCATTAATTTCCAGTCCATAATAGAGCTAGCTCCCATAGAAGCTTTTATCCGTGTTCGAATTTTCCTCAACTTGACGGAACAAAAGTTTGCTTCACGTTTTGTGTTACACGCTGCTTGACGATGAGGTTCCTTTGGCGGTTTACTTCTGCCTTCAGCTTCGTCTTCCAAAATTCGTTTAAGTAATGTCATCTTCTTTGGTATTATACCTTCAATGTTTCTTAGCTGACACTCTACTGACAGCTCGTCACAGTTTAAATACTGTGTATACATTTCACTCTTTATTTCCTAAAGAACTTACCAGCGAAAAATGCTCGGTAGATTATCCCAAAGTTTTTATTAAATCTTTTGTAAATAATAATAGGAATATATGTAAGAAGTAACGATAACACAATAACAAATAAAATTATTTAGTTATGGCCACTAATATGTAACAATATCAATATAGAAATAAAAAAAAATAGTATACAAAAATTTATAAATTACGCGTTTAACCAAACATTTTAATCATTAAAATGGAAATAGCAACATAAACACAAAAACTACCTGATAAAACTAATAAAAATACAAATTGAATTTCCTTTCGGTTTACAAAAAAAAATAAATTTTTCTAAAATGATTTGTTAATTAAGAAGTAGCTTTCAAGCTAGGACCGAGTAGTATTAGTTTGGGCGCCATCTGTAACGCTATGACCATTGTTTCACATGAACAAGTAGTGTTGGTCATCTAAGACCATAGTGATATTTTCTTAAACACTGCATTTTTAAACCATTAGCGTTTTTCAGAATCTCCGATTGAATTCATTGGTGGGCAGCACATTTCCCGGCTAGATGACAGCCTCTGGGTCGGGATCTTAGAGCTAGAAAGTGCTGCTTAAAACTAACTTTAAAAGCTACACTGGAAAAACTTTGATTTAATTCTAAACCAAAAATGTTGATAAAATTTTTGTCAAACTTAACAAACTGTAAAAATTAACCTGTAAACAAAAACCTGATGGAAAGCACAACACTATTTATATTATCCTATTGTTGACATTCAGTTACCCAGATGATCAGATGTTAAAGATCATCTACTAAACCCACCCATAACCTAAATTGATTTCACTTCTGCTATGAAGGAAATCCAATAATTTCAAAAAGCTGCGAGAAAACTAAATCACGTACCTATATGATGGCTTTTACCACATCTTTATGTTCACTTGCATTTTAAAAATGGATTGAACTGAAAGCTGATATCAAACAAAACAGTCCGAACACTATTAACACAATTTTGAAAACAAATATGTATTTAGAATTCACCTATGAAAAACAATCGAATCAAATCAGAAAAATAGTACATTATTTAATTAGGAGCTAAAGTGATACTTTTTGTGTTGAGTCTATAGTTTGACGGCCGACCGCAGGGAGGCCGACAATTATAGACGAAACACAAAAAGTCACTTTAGCTCCACTATTTTTTCGGCGTTTAAATAACGTTTAAATTTTTTATAATTATGAAATTAATACATCAAACTTTTTATAAATATGAATTTTTATCGTCATAATTACTTCCAAAAAAGAGAAAAAAACATTTAAATTTGTATGAATAAAATTTTTTTATCAAAGCAGCCTTTTCAAAATTTCATAATATGAGAATCAACTTATTTTTTGTTGTCATGGTTATATACAATATGTTTGAAAAAATAACAAACTAACAAATAACAAATGCTACTTTACAGCCTCCGTAATATAAAATAAAAATGGCGTTACTCTTGCTGTCGCTAGACGTTACTTTTGCTGTCAGGCTAAAAAGTAAGACTTTAGCTAACTCCCTCGCGGCAGTAAAGTTAAACTTTATAGCCGTTTGTCGAAAAAATGATTTCTACGATACTATGTATATATTATTTTAATTATATTTTGAATTTAGTTTATTTATTTTATTACACACAAAATTTTATATATAACGGCATGCGAATGTTTATATGCAAATGTGTATATAATATAATTATACACCTGATTTAGTATCAACTTAAAAAAATAACAATGAATAAATTTTATAATCAACACAAATAAATATCTCAATATATAATATAAATAATGAATATATAAAGTAATAAATTAATATCTAACCTAATTACAGTAACTTATAATAGTATATAAAGAAACTAGTTTCATAATCGACGATTTTATCGCACGCAATCTGTTTAGAAAACGACCCGCGCAGTGGGGAGTTTTCTAAAGGATAAGTGCGATAAAACGTCTTATGAAACGAGTTTTTTATACTATTTTTTCTATTTTGCATTTTAGGTAGATTTCATATAAAAATCTACCTATGCAACGTGCTTCATCTCGGAATTTCGGAAAAATTTTGGTGCCAATCGACTATAAATGATAAACGGAGACGGAAAATCCGAATTTTTGACAGATAGCACGCAGCAAGAGATAAAAGATGAAACAAAAAGTAAAACAGATGTATTATTTATTTTGGGATAAATTTGTTTTCAAAACAATTATATTAGTTAAATTTCTACTTCTAGTTCTACTTTCTACTTCTAGTCTAGAACCATTTGTTTGTTTGATATTTGTTTACATAGGCGGCGTTATTTTTATTATAATTATTTTTAATTATCAAAATTTTGCTATTGGAGCGAAGCGAGCGTAGCTCCATTCTTCCCCGATTCGGATTTTCATTTGAGGACATACTCCTCCCAAACTATTAAAGATATCAAAATGAAAATTTGCATGTAAGACGACATCTAGCCATAGATAAAAAAATATTGAAAATTAGACATACCACGGAGGAATCAGTAGTTTACAAATTTTGAACTTTTTTTGTCTCCCTGAATAAAACCCAACTTTTCTTATGGAATTGGACCTCCTGAACACGAACATCATATTCATTTTTTTAGGTTAGCTCTTGTTTTTGAGATATTCACGAAAAACCAATTTTTTTGGTGATCAAAAATGTTGTTTCGGTTTATGGGTCTCATATTTTACAAAACAAACAAATTAAAAATATTAATGAAACATTTGCATAGCAAATATGCCAACAAACATTTTGAGCAATATTTTGTAAAAATCCATTAAGGATTCTGGAAGTAACAGTCGAAAAAAGTTGAAAAAATACGAAAAATTCATGTTTTTTTTAAATTTTTCCATTTTCAACACAATAAATTTTGAACAAATAAAGACACTAATTTTTTTTTATTTCTTGGAGTCTATAGGAGCTTCAGTTTTCTTCTTTTTAAGCTAAAGGATACGAATATTGGTGCAGTTTGCACCAAGTTATTCAAGTTTTCCCAAAAAAAGTCAAAACTCAAAATTTGAAAAAAGAATTTAACCATAAGAATAATTTAAATTCTGCAACATAAATGATGTATATATAAGTTGTTTTCGTAGTAGATTTAGCTTTTCCCACCTCGGACTTATTTTAGGAGTTGGAAAATATCAGTTAGTTGAATATGAAATGTCTTTTTTTGACAAAAGTTGTATTATATTTGTATATGATTTTTCTCGAAATTGAGATTTTTTTGTCAAGTTTTTAGACATGATCTAGCTCCTTCCACCTCGGAATTATTTTAGGAGTTGGAAAATATTAGTTAGTTGATTATGAAATGTCTTTTTTTGACAAAAGTTGTATCTTATTGGTATATGATTTTCCTCGAAATTGAGATTTTTTTGGTGAAGTTTTTTGACATGGTTTAGCTCCTCCTACTTCGGATTTATGTTAAGAGTTGGAAAATATTAGTTAGTTGATTATGAAATGTCTTTTTTTGACAAAAGTTGTATCTTATTGGTATATGATTTTTCTCGAAATTGGGATTTTTTTGGTGAAGGTTTTTGACATGATCTAGCACCTCCCACCTCGGATTTATTTTAGGAGTTGGAAAATAACAGTTAGTAATGAAGATAGGCAGTTCTTATAAATGGGATGATTCTCTTGGCAGTATGTATTATGTAACTTCCACAAATAAAACAAAATGAATTTGGGCTATTTTTACACTTGAAACTTCTTGACGACGCCATTTAAATAAACTTGACTTTACACTTTACTAACAATTTATGTTGCTTTACAAGGCAGGCATCACTATTAATTTATTGATTTTTAAAAACAGTTTTTAAAAACAAGAGATTATATTTTAAACTAATCTTTCGACAATTATCTACTTAAAAAGAAACCTCATTAAACTAATTAAACAAAAGTTGGGAAAACCGAAAAACTATTAAACAGGAGAAGTAATTGCTTTCATCATAAACGTAAGGAGTAACACAAGGTGGGCGGTGATAGAAAAAAATTTACATTATCAAAAAACAAAATAAAGAGAAAAAAGAAAAGAAACAAACCTTACAGGCATTAATAGACATAAATAGGGGCTTAACTTTATGGTGCTTGAACTAACCTAAATAGTTCTGATGTTATGATGTTTTGCCTCACAATTCATTTTTTGTTTATATTTTCTGTATACGTCTCATATCGATCCAATTCCCAACTTCGAAAACAAAAATGGAAATTATACTTCACTATCTTAAACTAATTCTTTACTGATGTTTGAGAACGACTGAACTTTTAAAATTATTATTTATGGCACAATAAATTAGGTAAAAAATTATTTTTTCCAAATTTTGAGTTTTGACTTTCTTTAGGAAAACTTGAATAACTTGGTGCAAACTGCACCAATATTCGCGTCTTTTAGCTTATAAGAAAGAAAATTGAAGTTACTATAGACTCCAAGAAATAAAAAAAAATTAGTGTCTTTATTTGTTCAAAATTTATGGCGTTGAAAATGGAAAAATTTAAAAAAAATATGAATTTTTCGTATTTTTTCAACTTTTTTCGACTGTAACTTCCAAAACCCTTAATGGATTTTTACAAAATATTGCTCAAAATGTTTGTTGGCATATTTGCTATGCAAATGTTTCATTAATATTTTTAATTTGTTTGTTTTGTAAAATATGAGACACAAAAACCGAAACAACATTTTTGATCACCAAAAAAATTGGTTTTTCGTGAATATCTCAAATTTTTTGAGATCATTTCTCAATTTCTTGATCATTTCTTCATTTTTTATATTTTTTTTTATTTTTTTTTATTTCTATTTTTTATTTTTTTTTTTTTTTTTATTTTTTTTTTGAACTCCAGAGATATTGAAAGTCTGAAAATAAAAGTTTGTTATTAGTTGATTTTAAAAAAATTTAATAACACACTTTTACCTACATTGAACAAGTTTGATCATGTTTTCAACCTGGACGAGTTTTTATTTGGTTCGTTCACCTTTTTTTCTTTGCTGTTTTGTTAAAGTACTTTTTATAGACAAAATTCACGATACGATCGTTGTAGTCAGACATATCGGTTTCAAATCAATGGGAAAATTATCATCTTTTCACAATACTTAAACAAATTATTAAATTTTTTTTTGTTTTTTCTGTTTTTTTTTTATTTTTTTATATTTTTTTTTATTTTTTTTTTTTTAATATTTTTTTTTAATTGTTTTTTAATTTTTTTTTTGAACTCCAGTGATATTGAAAGTCTGAAAATAAAAGTTTGTTATTAGTTGATTTTAAAAAAATTTAATAACACACTTTTACCTACATTGAACAAGTTTGATCATGTTTTCAACCTGGACGAGTTTTTATTTGGTTCGTTCACCTTTTTTTCTTTGCCGTTTTGTTAAAGTACTTTTTATAGACAAAATTTACGATACGATCGTTGTAGTCAGACATATCGGTTTCAAATCCGTTTAAAAATTTGTTTATTGATTTTCAACTAAATCTATGCCGGAGGTAGATGTAGCAATATTTACCACACATTAAACTGTAGCGATTTTGTAGTTCTTTTGGATTGTAGCATATCTTCGGATATATCTTCGGACATATCTTTTGGATTGGACATAGCTTCGCTCCTTTTTATCAATTGCATTCTGCATTAGTCACCTAGTCTTTATTCATCTACCGTTATATTGGATATAACATTTTATATTTTAAATAAACCTCATTCTATTGTTAGGAAAATGTTATCGTGTAGTTGTCTCAATCACTGTGAAATTGATTGCAAATAATTTTTCTTTGCATGAATAATAAACTGCCAACTTCGAGATGAGGTTGTCATGAACTTCAAGAACTTCCAGTGCGTAGATGTAAAACGATTAATTAAATAAAAAAAAAATTATGATGATGCAGTGTTTTAGATAAAATTGAATTCTGTAGAAATGAAAATGCTACATCTGTTCAAAAGCGAGTTATACGAATTGTGGGTGATCGAGCTTTGACATGAAAACTTGATTCCCTACAACATCGTCGCACTGTTGCTGACCTCGTTGTTTTTTACAAATATCGTCATCAACAGTGCTCAGATGAGATCAGCAGCATCATGCCTCAAACTTATTCTTTCCCCCGTCCCACTCGGCAATCGGCTGCCGCAACCGGTGAAACGGTAAAGATCCCGCGCTGTCATACGGCAGATCGCAGAGAGACTTCATTGTCCGAACTGCACACAAATGGAATAATTTGCCGGAACCCCAAGTCTCAGGTAGCTTCAATCCGCAGAGGTTTAAAAAGTGTTCATAAATACCTTGAAGCGCAAGTTGTTGTGGGACCTGCGTCTGGACCCAGGTCTTAAAAGGTATTTATGTATTGTTGTGACACATATTGTAAACCCTATTACACAACACTTTTTATTTAAAAAAAAACTATGTAAACGTCTCATATTTTAATGAGAAGGTTAAAAAAATGACAATATAAGACAAACAAGGCACTCTAGCTATCTGAAAGAATTGAAACATAGAACTGATTATGGCAATAACGAACCGATAAATCGGGGTAGGTATTAACTAACTTTAATAAATTTTTAAAACTATACGACGCAAATATATGTAAAACTACTTTTAAAAATAGAATAAAAAAATGTTTTATATAAATAGATAACTTAAATAATTGCAAATAAAATATAGCATATAGTTTAGCTTTAAAGCATTTGATCTTATTTAGGAAAATTTCACTCTTTTCAATTCTTATTTCTTATATATTGTAAATTTGTTATTTTTATTTTTATTGTAAATTTTTATTTTTATTATAATTTTTTATTTTTATTATAAATTTTTATTTTTATTATAAATTTTTATTGTAAATTTTTGTGAATATGTTAGTTATTCAATAAATAAATAAATAAATAAATAAATAAATATATATGAAAAGATTATGATGAAACTTTTGAATCAAAATGAGCTGCAAACGCATTTGGGTTTATTTGAATGTTTAAAATATGAACTATTTTCAAAATTTGGCAAAGGGGTCGGGGAGGATGTCTGTGGATCGTTAAACAACTGTTTTTGTCTAAACTTCAATAACACTCAGTCCTGACATTCAATTTTGTGAGCATAAGGTTTTTGTAATGTTCATAGTAATTTTGCAACTTCCGATTTGTCACTTTCGGTTATTAATAGCTTTATCCTATTCTTCTAAATATGTCACAACAACAGCCACGGCTTTGAAGTGTTTTGGTTAAATGTTTCAGTTAACATGAGATAGAACAAATTGAGGTGTCTTTTGAAGTGTCTTGTTCTTGTATATAGTGGTCGGTGTTCATCAAACACATGCTGACCTTTTATCTTACCGATAGGTTAAGTTATTATGTTGGACTGTTGGAGACCATTTTTGATATTGATTTTACTGATATCTTTACCTTGCAATACTCTCTGAATCGATCTAGACAACTTATTTTAGTTTACAGTCTGAGTGTTAGTATAATATTAAATTTAAATATGATTACACACGCACACACACGCACACGCATTCAAATTCTATTTAAATTATTACAATTGATGTGTCCTATAATAAATAAACCTTAATTTTGCGTATTTTAGGCTTTTAAAACCCTAATTGAGCTAATATTCACTTTTTGTTGACTATTTTTTCAAATTTGTTTTGTATTTGTATTTATTGCAGTTAAATTATATAGCATAATTTTTTTTGTGTTAGGTATTTTAGTATACCTTATTCAGTTTTTAATCCTACGGGAAGTTCTTGGCGTGGCCACACCCCCATCCCACTAGTTAGGTTTTAACATTATGTTAAGTTCTTAACCCCCTTGACACAGGTTTATTTTTTTATTGAAAGTTAGGTAATGTTTAACGTTTTGTTTATCAGTTAAAAAACAAAGAAGATATCATTTTTCATAATTAAACCAAAAAGAATTACACCTTTTCCTAATATTTTTACAAAATAAATGTAATAATTTTATAAATCAAAGATTTACTTTAGCTCTTGTTGAAATAAAACATAAGAATTAAGCTGACAAAAAATATCAGTAAGCTCACCAAGCTCGAAAAATGCTTTCTAACATTCTTTACTTTGTTTTTAATTTTTCTCAACTTAAAACACTTAGAACTATTTGCAGTTAAAAGGAAACTCTTCATATGATTTTCCATTTCCATTTTTCATAACACATTCTTAGAATGTTGTTGCTATTTTCTTTTATTTATTAATATGGAAAAACGATTACATATTTGTTTCGTTTTTTAGATTTTCTAGAGGAAAGAAAATCGTTCTAGATAATAGGAAATTTCTCAAGTAATATCGTAAAAACAAATGATTTCAGCGTTTTTTTTTACTTTTAGTAATTACAATAAAGAACAAGGTGGTGGTTGCAAGATACGTACGTTGTATTACTAAACGAAAAAAAAATGTTTGATAAATGACTATTATAACAGTCTACAGGTTTTATACTTAAAACAACACATTATAATATTAATGGATAAACATTATAGAAGACCTATGTTAACCGATTTTTGTGATTATGAAATTTTTTAAATAGATGTTTTAAAAATATTTGCATGTATTAGGGTATGATCGCACATTGTACTTTCAAATAGTAGATTGCAAATTGCAACCGCGCTTAACTCCATACACCATTCGATGGAATATTTATGTTCTCAAAAACAGGCTTTTAAACATTGGGAAATATATCGTGCCTTTAGCATTTCGCTAAGGGGTACTTTTACTATACCTATACCTATACCTTTTACTATTATAAGTTTTTTAAGAAATTTGAATTAAATGAAAAAATTGCTTGAAAAACGAAAGATTCAGAAAATTGGTCAGAGCTTACTACACAAGTTATCGGTTAGCTTTTAACCATTTCGCCTAGCAATAAGACAAAACATTTGCTTTGACCACCAAATTAACAACACAATTTAGTTTAAACTAATAAAGTGCATTTTTCTGTCTTTTTATTTTACCAACCCGTTTAATGCTGAATTTTTGTGCATCGTAGGTAAAAATGGCATTTCTACCATCAAAAGTTGGTTTTTATCCACCCTAAGAAACAATAAAAACAAATCAGCATTGCTGTAAATAATAAAGAAACTAAAAATGTTGAAAGATCCAAATTACTACATCATTTAAAATTTGTTTTAAAATTCTAAAAATCTTCCCATCATAAATAATAATAAAAAAACAAAACGATAAAAAGCCAATCCTTATGTTTCACCAACAAATTTGTATATTGTGTATGTACATATTCATCATATTTTTTTGAGCATTAAACCATCACTCTCAATCCCCAATTCCATATAATGAAAAGTAAAAAAATTAACTAATCGAGATTATAATGTAGCATATGAGATAATATTCTATTGTCCAGAACCAAAAATATATTCATAAATCATTTACACCTGCTGCTTGATTTTAATGGCGTCTACTGATTTGGTATATAGACAATTTTTTTAATTTTCCATATTTTGTAGATAACGTACAATTCGTTGATCGTTGATATATTTCAAATTGGTTTAATTACATTGTCATATCGTTAGTTGTCATCACAGGTTTTACATTTGTGATTGATAAACATTACTAATTTTAAAAAGATTTGGATTGAAAGATTTGAATGAATTTTTACATTTTTAATAAAAAATATTGGTGTGACTAAGGCATAAACATGTCTTCGCCACTGCTCTGGAAACAAAATGTTCTGGATATATTTTAAGCTTATATCTATATATGTTATAGATTTCGCCTAGTTCTAATTATAAAAAGTCCAGCAGCAGGTATATCAGCTAGAAATAGGTAGATTTCGGGGACAGACAGTTTTGTGTACAAATAAAATTAGATGTGTTAGATTAGTTTAAATAAAAAATGTATGTAGCAACAGAATAATTCAAAAAAATTAGCAAACCAAAATAATAAATTATACGAAACAACTTTATCAATGCAATTTCGGGACAGTTTTATTTAAGTTGGTTAAAACTACTTTTAATAATATATTAAATCCACCAAAGAGTTAATTAACGTTCTCACTACGTCACGCCTACAATACCACATAATTTATAATCAAAAATTATCAAACAACGAACAAGAACAAAACTCAAAACTTTTGCGAAAAAAAATAACTAAAAAATAAAAACTGAAGCGAAATCAAAAGAACATTTATTTATTATTTCTTAAGGGATTTGTTGTTGTTATTGGGGTGAGAGTGTCGTGCAATATGTTAGTACAACGTTAATTCCATTGGAACCGCTTCGGTTAAAAAGCTGAAAATCTCTGAGGTTATAAATGAAAAGTCTGTCTAAAAGAAAGTATAAGCTTAAAAAACAGAAACTCAAAAACGATGAAAGAATGGCCTTTTGCATTTGCGTTTGTTTCAACAGCCCCAGGGTCGCAATCTCTGGACGTGAATAATTTTGTTTTTAAATTTGGGAAAGATTTATGTTCTATCTAAGTGTGCAAAAGCTTTCAAATGTGAGCTTCGTCATTTTCATCTAGATCAAGGACAACAAAGTTTATTAAACTTTTAAAACAGCTGGTATTTCAAGAACCTGGAACGCCAAGGTTGTCATCGGACAAAAATGATAAAAAAACATTAAAATATTCAATATTTATCAATTTTATTTAACCATTATGATTCAAACGGAAGTTATAACGCCTTAGATTATTCGAATTTTTAGGCTCTAGCCGCTTAAATGGTACCCTGATATGGCCAGTTCGCGAACTTGTCCAAGATATTATTTTCCGCAACATACACAAAGAAATTTTTAGTGTAGGTCAAAAATTGGGACCGTGAGAGTGCCGCATATATATATATATATATATATATATATATATATATATATATATATATATATATATATATATATATATATATATATATATATATATATATATATATATATATATATATATATATATATATATATATATATATATATATATATATATATATATATATATATATATTAGTGATGGGTAACCTCAGCTAAGTTAGCGATCCGTTCAGACCGGATCGTTCATTTGCCCTGACCGATTTAAAAACATCGGTCTTCGTTCAATCGGTCACTTGCAAAAATATTAAATATTTCAGTTAAAAATATTAATAAAAATGCCTCGTTAATAGGTCAAGAACCACATCCTAATTAACAAGCAAAAATCCCCATAAATCTAAGACCAATTCGTCTAAAAAGTTGCGAAGGGTATTCAAAACTTTTCGCAAAGGGGATGAGTAGCGAAATAAAGAAGTAAGCCTCTTCCGTTTAAAAAAAATATTGCTCATATACTAATGTAATTTATTTAAAAAGATTAATAAATCATTGCTTAAAAATCTATACATCTATACTATAGTACATCTACTAGTTTAAGCCACCCTGTATTTGTTTGTTTTCTACCGTTTGTCTTAAAGGATTCTCCTTTATTGCAATCTCATTTTAATGAGCCATACAGTCTAACATCTCATCCTCTAATTAACATTCAATAAAAAAAATCCTCATCCATTCTATATATTGATTTAAGGAAAAAACATTATTAAAAACAAAATTGCACTATTGACTATAGAATAAGGAATATAATGTTTAAGTCCTGACATGTAGTAAATTGTTAATTTTTAACTAAAGCTTTAGCTAAGGTACAACAACCATTTTTTTTTACAGCAAAAATTGCATACAAAATTAAATTAAATCTGAAAAACTTAAATGAAATTAATTCTATTATTAGTAATTATCTACTAACAAAATTAAAAATTATAATAAAAAACAATTTACATATAAATATGTATATGTACAAACAAATGTTTTTTTTCATAATCATTCATTAATAATTAATATATACAAACAATCATCTTCATCATAATCAATTTTTTTCCACTTTCATTTCACAATTATTCATAATTTGTAAAAGTTGAATGAAATCCATTTCTTTTTTTTCAATGTTATTTATATTTTCTTCAAAAATTTATTTTTCATTCTTTATGTTCAATCATTCTTTCTTTTCCGAACGAACTTATATTTAATTTTGTTTATTTTTATCATTTTGTGTTTTGCTTATTTGTTGAACGAGCTGAACGAGGTGAACGAGGTGAACGAGCTGAACGAGTTCAGTTTTTGTTCTTTATGATAAATTTTTCATTACAATATTTTTTGAGAACTAATTCGTTTTATACGCAAGTCATTTCTTTTGGCGGGCGTGTTGTTTTATTTATTAGGAAATTCGAACCGTTCAGTTTTTGTTCTTTATGATAAAATTTTCGTTAGAATATTTTTTTGATTTTAATAAATGTATAATGTATATGGTATTGTTAGTTTGGTTTTGTTTCATTGTTTATTAGTTTTGTGTTGTTGTTAGTGTTATTTTCATATAAAGGTTTGAAAATTTTTAATTTTCATTGTTAGATGAAGTGCGTGTATTTTTTATAATTTTTAAATGTGTATTGGTTTCTTTATGTTGTTATGAAAATCTGCACGATTAGTTAGATACATTTTTTCAGGTCACTTTTTTATGCGAAGTTGTTGAATATGATGAATAAATGTTTGAGAGGAGAAAAACAAATTCGCATATCACAATGATCGGAATCAAAATTTGATCGTAATGAAAATTTGAAGACGAAGTGATATTGGAGGTGCATTATTACTTTTTATTGAAGGTTTATTTGAGGTGTATTATTAAAATCTTGTTCAAATCCAAAACTACGTTTTTAATTTAACATATGGATTTCGAAAAAGTTTGCATGATGTTAATTGTTAACTAACACTGCTGCCATTATATTATATACTAAAAGATGTTCATTGCACATAAAAAAAATGTCAATAGTACATAAAAAGTTAGTGACCGACGAACGACGTTTCTTTTATTACTGAACGATCGGTCGTGGTTCACTGAAGGGATCCGTTCAATTAACTTCACTTAGCCTCCGACACATCACTAATATATATATATATATATATATATATATATATATATATATATATATATATATATATATATATATATATATATATATATATATATATATATATATATATATATATATATATATATATATATATATCTATATATATGTATATATATATATATATATATATATATATATATATATATATATATACATATATATATATATATATATATATATATATATATATATATATATATATATATATATATATATATATATATATATATATATATATATATATTTTTTTTTTTGTTTTTCCGTCTCCGCTTATCATTTTTAGTCGTTTGGCACCAAGATTTTTGCGAAATTCCGAGATGACGGACATTGCAATAGGTAGATTTTTATATGAAACAGGCTTTGCAGGCCTAACCACATTGCTGAGTATCGCTCAAAAGCTCATCAGTTCCTTCTATCAGTTTTTGCTAGAGCTGCATCAAAATTAGCTAATTAAAGAAAGCTGTACGAATAAATATAGTAAAAAAAATTTCAGTAGTAATTTCCCAATGGCGGTGATAATTCGAAATAATTTTTTGGAACATTTCGAAAGCATGCATTTTAAAGCCTACCCAAGTACCTTAAAGCTGCGTTTGAAAATTGGTAACATCAATATAAATTGCGAACTCGTGTAAGAACCTTCTCCCCTCAACAACGTGTCTTGAGTGACGCCAAAAATAAATTCTCCGCTAAATTGGCACCCAAGTTTATGCCGGTAATAATTGCATCCAAGATTGGCAATGGGTTGTACGAATGTAAAAACCTACCATTCATGTTCGGGGCAAGCATCGGGGTCCGTCACGCAAAGGATATTAAAGCGCGATAGATTTGTATTACATTCTGCAGTTTTCTTCATCTCTTGTTTTTCGTTCATTGGACTTCACTCTATTATTGTTTTTTTAGTTTGTACCAGGGATTTAACAATACTGATGGATAATATTAACTGTAACTGATTTGGCGTGCGTTGGTTTTCGCATTTAATCTGTTTGTCAGTTCCTATTCGATTCCTGATCCCATATAATCGTGTTAGCCAAGTTAATTGAATGTTATCGGGATTCATTTTGTTCTGTGTCGTTCTCTCTGATTTAAATTTCAAATAATAAAAGTTTTATTTTATTATTTGTATTTATCTCAGTTGGTGTAACGACACATTGTCGAAAATAAAAGCCTAAAGAAATATATGGCCCGACCCTATAAATAATAAAATTCGAAAAACGAAGGACGAAGAAAACAGAAAGAAGCATAAAAATTGCAGTTCACAACATTCATTTTAAAACATGGACGATCAGATTAATTTGAATATTCGAAACCAGTAATTAATTTGTCTTGAGAAAATTCAAAAAAAAAAAAATTTAAAATGGTTACAACATTTTTTTTCATTATTAGTAATTGTTACTTAAATTTTAAAAGGATTGATTAATCAATCGTCGCTAATTAAATATACTGCTGTGGCGAGTAATCGTGGTAAATATTTAAAGTTGGTAAGTTTAGAAACGCTTTTTTTCATTTTCGGATGCGGATCAAATTACTTAAAGAACTGTGCGACAGCCATGAATTGTCTCGCGATTTAAAACTAATTTGTTTTCCCTTTAGTTTCTTGCATTTTAATCTTTCAAGAAGAATCATAACTTCCCTTTAGTATTGCCATTATTAACATGAAAGATTGTTCGTTTTTGAGGATAGTTTGTGTTGTGGATAATGTCATATAAACTGACACTCCTATTCATCGAACAAAGTAAGTTTTATTTATTTTTAGAAAAAAGTTTCATATCATTATCTGCGTGCAATTATTTCTTGCAAAACTAATGATTACGGAATTTGATACCAAAATCGAATATAAAATAAAATTTGACAAAATCTCACAGGAACAAACAAATATATGTACATTGTACATTTCATTATTTCTATTACAGTTATTTTATTTTTTGTTTTCCATTTTATTTAGCATCTTAAACCTCTCGAACAAAATAAAAACAACAACAGGAAACCGTATAAAATAAACAATACAAAGCTCTGCTAAGATGTTTTCAATATTTTACTACAAATTGAAAATCTACACTTTTATCCTATTTTATTCACTGTTATGGGAAAACAAAAACAAACAGGGAAAATAGACTAAAACAAAAAACGAATAATGTTAAGAAGAAAATTGACAATTGTATTACTTCTATTATTTAAAGATTTTACATCCAGAATAGAATTTTCGGGAAATTGAAAATGTGTACATATTTTGTGCTTAGATTACTTTACTACAGTGATTTTCGTCTTAATCTACAGTTACACTGCATCTGCCAGGAGGGCCTGATCGAAAATGAATTAACTCTAAAAGTTGATTATGTTTTAGTAATATGGGAGAAATGATTTATGATGCTGTATTACTAATGATACGCTAGTGTGGTTCCTTTTTAGCAAATCACAACTTGTTATGAACCAGATTCATACGCCTACTTTTCAGATTTATATAAAAGCTAAAATATATTCGTTAAAAAGGTTGCTCGTCCATTCGAAGATTTTTAGTATAAAAGGTGGCATGTTGTCCAGACGACGACACGTTTTGTTGGTGTTAAACCATTTTTTAAAGTTTTTTGAAGTTTTAAATTGAAGTACAGTTATTCTATATTAACTCCTGCACATTTTATTTAAAACATCCAGTTTAGTGGTTGTCCAATTTGAAGCAAAAAGTGCCACGAGCATGTTAAGTTTTCTTGACGGGCTCATTAACAACTAAATCACCATCAATCATAAAGAAAATAGGACAGAAGATTTTGTACGAGAATTTAAATAATAGATACGCATGTCAATAGACTTGTGAAGAGTAGCTTGATTTTATTAGTTAATAAACGAGAATAATGCGAAAAAATGCATCACAAAACTGTTCTAGTCAAGACATATAACATATGTCTAATATTTTCTTGAGTTAAAAATTACAATCTTCAAAAAGCCACTGAACTGTATTAATATCACCAACTATGACAATGACAGACGAAAAAACTAACCCGCGTCATTTAGGATAATAAAATAGTTTATTTTTATTTTAACAACTTGACAAACACATCACATCACCCTATTTAACTCGTATTAAAAATATCACACTCTACCATTTTCAATTCAATTTAATCAAAACGATTTTCATTATCTTCATTTAAAATTTTTCAATGATCGTTGACTATCCTTTTCAAGTTTTTCTATTACAAAATTCTAACAAACATTTTCCGTTTTTCTTCTTTCTAACAAATTTATTATCTGTTTTCTATTTATGTATATCTTTGTATCGGTATTTGTATTATACTATTTTCTATTTTTCTAACGTACGTGTACACATGTAAAGAAACTGGAAAATGTGATTTTCATTTTGCAACAGTTTTGTAAATGTAAACGGAAATCTTTTATAATTTTCTTATTGAGTTAATCAAAAGAAGCAACGTAACAAAGAAAAACTTAAAGTTGAAGAATTTGTATTGAAAAAATTGGGTTTTATGTTAAATGGATAATGCAATTTGGTAGGATACTAGGATTTAGGGTGAAGAGATTTGAAAGCAAAATAACTAAAACTATTATTTTAAATTACTTAAACGGTTCTGTTTTTGTCCATTTTGATTTTTATCGAATTCGATCATTAGTGATTTTGAATGTATAAGTGATAAGAAAATTTTCACACAAAAAAGTATAAATTAATTTAATGGTTTTGTGGTATAATTTGTTAAGAAAAAATTTAAGCATCATTAATTTTAGACAAGGTTCAAAAAGTGATTAATCTAAGGATATCGAATGTAAAAGAAGGATTATAGTAAGTTTTTATTTTACAAAAGTTTTGTCTACCTGTACTATTTACAACGGCTGGGTGTTATAAATTTTAGAAAAACATACTGTGACGATTATGGAATACGATGGAATACAACACGAACATCTTTCGAGAAAATGCTCTTTAGAGAAAATAGATCCACTAAAGAAATATTAAAATACAAAAATCAATAAAAGAGAATATAACGCAAGCAAAGTAAACACATAATAGGAAGTTTTTGTTTATCCTATAAGAAGGTAAACGCAATCTATTAGATAATAGGTAAACACACAAATTGAAAAGAATAGATCTCATACCTACGTGTCAATATTTGAAGATCGCGTTATTATGTTTTTGTTGATAAAGGAAGGAAAAAACGTTTGTGTTGTAGAATATTGTAAAGATATCGAGGATATTTCATGTAGTATATATAAGAGGTTGTGTTAGAGGATAAGATCAGTATAAAATTGTCAGCGATAGAAAAGGTATAAATTTTTAACAGTGATATAAGCAAAGTTAAAATTAAGTGTTACAATTTGAATAAGATAATTGTTAGAAATTACTATAAGTGTAATAGAGTTTTATGAGTAAAAGATTATCGGAAGTGAATAGTTAAAAATGATATTGTGAACAATTGTGATGAACAATTGAATTATTCTTAGTACAAGAACAATTAAGAGGAATAGTAGTAGAAGAAATATGTTGTGATTTATTTACATTGTGCTTTAATTTCCTGATTTAGTGATCGAACTAAATAATTGTAACGCGGATAAGAAACGTTACTATATTTCTATTTTAAATAAATTTTTCTAGAGAAATACATTGCATGCACTGGTTCTTTAAGTAGAAGCTTTGAAATGTTCCTTAAAGCAACATAAAAGATAAAAAAACATCTTAAAAGTATGCTGAAAAAACGCCTTCTATTGGGCGGATATGACGAATCAAACTCGAAATTGATTCAACAACAGCACAGGTACTGAACGGTGTATTTGAACCAACTGCACGTAATGTTTATGTGAAATTTCTATGTCTATATCTATGTTTTTTAATTGGCTAAAAATCAACTAACTAATAAATATCATCACCACACCGTGCACATGTCGTAAAACGCCTTAACACATATATGCACACATATTTTCGACACATGTCTTACGAATCGTAAAAAACGAAGCAAAACGTAATCTATTTAAATATTTAATGATAATAACAATAAACAACAGCAAGAAAGAATGAGAATGGAAAAATAAAAAGTAAAAATACATTTTCGAAAATGACAGGTTTCATTTAACTTTTATGAGGTAATATGTCTCTTGCAATATTAAATTGATGAATTTTATCTTACATTCATCTAATACGCGAAAGTATGTTTTTTGAATGTGAATTTAATGAAAAAGAAGCACAAAAAACAAACAGATACTTTGAATAATTAATTTGAATGTTTTAAAAAAATTGTTATATTATTTAAATATTTTTTATTTTCCTTGTTTCATGTTGGTTTACTGATATTGTTCACGCCTGAATATTTCAAAATGTTTTCTTCAGAATAGGATATCGAAAAAATATTAAATTATATATAACTGTATTCTGAACCTGTTTCGAACTTATGAATGTGCGATAAAACGTCTTATGATACGAGTTTTTAATACTATTTTTTCTATTTTGCATTTTTTGTCTTGAAATTTTAAAAAATGTGTATTTTATTAAAAAATAGTCAATTTGAAATTTTGTTATTATCACTAATTATTTTAATTAATTAAAATATTTCACACTAATTTAAATATTCTTATTAATTCTATTTAGGTACATAATTATTCGTTTTAATGTCCACTGACGTTTGTATGACCAATGTGACCAACCTTGAAAGACAAAACTTTGCGTATCGTAATGAAGGCCATTTCGATACGCATTTGGGTATCGAAATGACTTTATTTTAGACGCAAAATAAAAAAACAATTTTATGCGAGTTTATTTTTTTATGCGATTATTTAAAATAAACAAAGAAAGAACAATATATAAATAATAATAATCCGTTTATTGAATTTCAATAAAGAAAAAACATTTAGTTTTTATTTTGAGTGAAATTTTTATATTAATAAATTTATTAAATATTGATTGATTATAAACAGACTTATTAAAATATAAATGATTTACACAAATTTATTATGTAGTTTTTTTTTATTACATAACAGTTGTTAGGTGATATGGTGATGTAAATTTGTTAATTTTTTAGAAACTACATATCTCAAACTATTTCATGGTCCTTCGAGTCGGATAAAACTGGCAAGTCTTACATTAAAAACTATCTGAAATAAATTAAAAAAAAAATATTATTTATTTCTGTAAATTAATGTCACAGTTTATTGAGTTACTAAAGTGATTTTAAGTGATACAAAGAGAGTGATCAATATTAAAATAAGTTTCAATATTTTTGTGTGTGATACACTGATAATATAGTGGATAATATACTCTTGTAATTTTAAAATGGCGGATATACTCTAACTGTAACCAATATCAAATAGAGTTAAAGAAATTGAAGCTTTCGCATCAAAGAATCTTACTCATGAGCCAGTAGAAGCTTTGATAGCTTGACAGATATAATTTTATTTTTATTATTGAAAGTAAGGTTTGTTTAGTTTTAATATAGGTGAAAAACACGTGAAATCAGCAAAAAACATGCAATTTTGTAAATGAGGTTTCAATTTTGTATATTTAGGTATTGGGATTCATTGACATCAATAAAAAATTTTCTGCGTTTTTAGTTTTTTTTAACCTGTCTTAAGATACAGGGTGATGAAAAATGAAAAAATTGCTCGACCCTGGTGTATTGGAATTGCTCTACAGTCAGAACTACAGAACTGATTTTAATGTTATGTTACTCAAAATGTAGGTATTGAGCAGAGCTAATCAAAATAATAATTCACATTATATGAACTTGGACACTTTCTTTTAGAAAAATAACGGTAAAAAATTCAAATTCGATTTTCTAGAAATGCGTATTTTTTAAATTTTTGATTTTTTAATATGTGAAAGGTACACATGTTATTAACATTTTATAAAAAATTCAGGAGGGGAAAATTTTTTATTTTTTTTTATTAATTTTATTGCAACACGCCTTAAAATTTTTCATCACAAAAAAAGTGGAGTTAAAAATTGAAGCTCTTTTTGGATTTACATATATGTTTTTATAATAAATTTTTAATTTTAACTCAAAATAAATATTTTACACATTTTTTATCATTTATTTAATTTTACATTACTAAATTCCGTAGAGTTAGAATAACGTCTAGCTAAGATTGATCCATCATTTGTAGGAATGTATGAGTGATACCCTCGTGTTCCAGGAATTGTTTTTAAATTGGCGTATCTATCAGCTAGTTGATTTTGTTTTGCAAACAAAGAAATCCCTCTGCATTCTTTCACTATATGACAGTGGTGAGTGAGTGATCTCAACAGTTTGACTGTTTGCAGGCATAATGGATTTGATTTCATCCGAACACTGCTGATGAAGATATTTATAAAAAAACAACGAGACCAGAAAAAATTAACAACTCGTTTAGCACGCTTTTGAGCAGAGTCTTAAAGAGCCATTATAGTAACAGATGCAGCCCCCCAAACTTGGTAACAATACTCGGCATAATGCGGCCTGCTAACGATTTGCAAAATTATAATTAGCCTTTAATGGTAAAAAGGTTCCCCATCCCTGGTTTAGACTCATATTATACTTTTCCCTAGTTTCTATTTTTTGTTCACTTAGGTGTAATGGAAGTATTGTTTTTGTTTTATGGAGAAAAATTAACTTTTAGTTAATTTTTAATCACAATATATGTTTTGTTGACTCTCAAAAAATAAAGCTGGGCAATTTTAGTCCATAGAGATTACTTAATATTCGATATAGTATATTTTATCACAGCAAATATTATATTATTTTTAGCACAAAAATATATATTATGTGTACTTCAATTACCAGATAAGATTATAGCTTAGATCAGAATATAGTGTGGCTACAGTACTGCGATAGTAAAAATCGTTTGTATGTCTTCAACTAACTACCCCCTGGTGAACTGTACCTCCTCGTTACCTGGTTAGAGCAGTTTTGATGTGATGGAATTGGAGAAACAGTAAAAAGAAAATCAACTAGAGCTAGTCTTAAAAAAGAATACGAAAACTTATATCAACACCTCTGGAGTTATATAACTGGGCAGCAGCTCTAGGCGATTTTCAAGATAACATGCATTTTTTCTATGTAACGGAAGCAGGTTACATTGCAAAACGAAATCAACTAGCTGATAGATACGCCAATTTAAAAACAATTCCTGGAACACGAGGATATCATTCATACATTCCTACAAATGATGGATCAATCTTAGCTGGACGTTATTCTAACTCTACGGAATTTAGTAATGTAAAATTGAATAAATGATAAAAAATGTGTAAAATATTTATTTTGAGTTAAAATTAGAAATTTATTATAAAAACATATATGTAAATCCAAAAAATACTGTTCATTTTTAACTCCACTTTTTTTATAATGAAAAATTTTAAGGCGTGTTGCAATAAAATTAAAAAAAAACAAAAAATTTTCCCCTCCTGAATTTTTTATAAAATGTTAGTAACATATGTACCTTTCACATATTAAAAAATCAAAAATTTAAAAAATACGCATTTCTAGAAAATTGAATTCGAATTTTTTACCGTTATTTTTCTAAAAGAAAGTGTGCAAGGTCATATAATGTGAATTATTATTTTGATTAGCTCTGTTCAATACCTACATTTTTAGTTATATAACATTAAAACCTGTTTAGTAGTTTTCACTGTAGAGCCATTTCAATACACCAGGGTCGAGTAATTTCTTGATTTTTCAACACATCTTAATACAGGGTTAAAAAAAAAAAACTAAAAACGCAGAAAATTTTTTATTAATGTCAACGAATTCCAATACCTAAATATACAAAATTAAAACCTCATGTCCAGACCTTGCTGATTTCACGTGTTTTTCACCTATAATTAATTATATATTAACGTCTCTAAATATCCGAAGATACCATGCCAACTAGGGATTAGAATCGATTGAGAATTAAGTTTCTTTGAGAAATTTATGAACGCCGACTTTGAACTTTTGAGGATTAAAGTTATCAGGGAAAACCCACGAAGGTAACGAATTCCAACTCTGTTGAAAAAGTCGCGCTGGAAGACTTCAGTTCTATATCTAATTATTTGAGCCGTAAAAATAATGGGCCGTTTGAAAATGTTAAGCCTGGCCCAACCCCCAAAAGCTGTGAAGCGGTCTTGTCCTAGGCTTAGCCCCTTAGCCTTTTCTCACCCGGAGCAGAACTGAGACAAAGACAATCTATGCTACCAGTTGAATTAATGACAATCCAGTGATCATTTGTACAAGTAGTTAGCCATACAAATAACATAAGTGAGAATGCCGTCCATTTTTACCGGAGTATTTGCCGAATTTCCATGGATGTTCAAGGATCTCCAAGAATGTCCAAGCTTCATAAGCTCCAATAACTAAAAGGACTCTTAAAAGGAGAACAATACTCATTAGTGCGACACTTCGTTATCATTGAAGCTAGCTATGATGAAGCCTTGAGTGTCATAGTAAATCGGTACGATAAGCAGAAACACGAAGTATTGACACTCGTCAAACAATTTATGGAACAGTCATTAATTACACAAATTTCGGTAAAATCACTTCATTATATACGAGACACCTCCGATGAGGTTCTTAAGAGAATGAAAGTTTTAGGTGAACCATCAAACCACAAGGTAATGATCAAACCACAAGGTAATGGTGGGCTCAACAGAGCTACGTTATTGAAAATCCAACCATCGAAAATGTATTGTAATTTCTAGCTAAACAAAGGAGAATTTTTGAAAACTGTGAACCTGTCAAACGTATGCAAATTCGCCAGCTTCGAAACGCAAAAATAAAGATTACTCATGCTACTACCAACGTTATTAATTGTATTAAATGTGGTCAAAAAAACTATTTACGAAATTGTAGTGAATTTTTACAGCTGTCAGTGCACGAAAGGAACGGTTTTGTAGCCGAAAATAAACTTCGTTTTATACATATGTTAATTCTAAAACCATCAATCAAAGAATGGTCAATCACGTTTTCAATGAGGCACATGCAAGGCAAGGCATAATTTAATTTTACATACATACAAATACCTTTCACTTCGACAAGTAATATAATTATTAAAAGTGCATCTGAACCTGATGCTTCTCAAACATGCGATCCTGATGTTGAAACAAAGTGTGTTGTCCATATCATGCAAAGGTTGTATGGTTATGTTACCTACTGCAGTAATAAGAGTACTCGATTCTACAAATCAGTATAAAAAATATCGAGTTTTGCTGGATTCTGGAGCACAAGTTTCTTTAATTTCTGAATCGTGTGCTAAGCAAATTGTGCTGGCATGAACTGTAGCGAACTATTTAATAAAGGGTTTAACATCAGGAACCGAAGTGATAAAGAGGATGCTATCCCTGAAAGGTACATAGCTTTAAACCACTAATGAAAAACTTACACTGAAAAAAATAAATTGGTATATTCTACAAAACGGATTCAACCAAATTTATTTTGTACAATCAACTAAAATTTAGTACGATACGTTTTTAACATTTGACAATGCTTTGTCAAGCGTTCAAATCGTATGGTCAATTCTACTAAATTTTGGTTGACGCTACAAAATTAATTTGGTTGAATCCGTTTTGTAGAATATACCAAATAATTTTTTTTAGTGATAATATTGATGATTTAATTTTGAATAAATTAACTGATTGCTTACCAACGCGAGGCCTCAGTAATTTAAATCTAGAAAGGATCAAAGGATTAAAGTTAGTTAATCCAGACATTTATAGGTCACAAGAAAAAACATCATAATAGGAGCTGACAAATTTTTCAATATATTAAGAGAAGATCTAATAAACAATTTAGACAATTATTTAATAGCATAAAACACTATGTTTGGATGGGTTGTCTTAGACGAAATAAACAGCGATAGCTAAAGAAATCCATTTATTTGATGGAACTTTTCTATTGATTTGAACATTAACGAAACTCTCAAGTCTCAAGAAATTTTGGGAAATGGAGGAAATTCCAAATCGTGGGGCAGACATAAAAGTGGTCAGTTCATTGTAAAATTGCCTTTCAAGAGGTACTGAAATCATTTTGGGTAATTGTTTAAACATTGCTCGTAAACTAATTTGCAATTTGAAAGGAAGATTGATAGATCGTGATGCCCCGCTGAAGAATGAATATGTTAAGGTAATACGAGAATACATAACGCTGGGTTACATGCGAGAGATTCCAGACCAAGAACAGTTAATACCAGACGATAAGTGTTATCATTTGCCACATCATGCCGTAACCAAATTAGAAAGCTTAACCACCAAGCTACGAGTTGTGTTTAATGGATCAAACAAAACCGCTAATCTGAGCTCCATTAATGATGGGCTCCAACATACAACCTCCATTGTGGACTACATTGAACAAGTTCCTTCACCACAAGATTACGGCGGACATAAAACAAATTTAAGGTCATATAGCTGATCGAGACCAAGAGTTTCAACTTATTTTATTGAGAGAAAACTTATTTGACCCAATAAAACACTATAAGATTAACACCTTTACCAATAAAATGGCTAGTTCGCCCCAGTTACTCGTCCATTGGTACAAGTTGCAAAGAAGAATATCCAGACATCGCAAACAAAAATTCACTTAAATGCTATATTGATGACTATTTATTAGGAAGCACAATTGAACACAGTTGAAAAAGTTACTGCAGTTTTTAATATAAGCTTTGCTATATGGCTTATGTAAAGCAAGTTATTATTAAATTGCAAAACAAAATAGGTTGCATTAAAACAAATAATGCAAACTACAAATTTTATAGTACAGTTCTAACATCATAATTTATTTTTTATAGAAATGGTAGAAGTTTGAAAACAACTTGCTAGAAGTTTGAAAACAACTTGCTAATGCAAAGAGCAATAAATTTATCTATAAAGCAAGCTTTGCATTGTTTTATACTGGAGACTTCCGTATGACCTATATGTGTAGCATTTTAAATTACATATTCAGCTTATTTTTAACTGTGAAGATGCCAAGTATTTAAAGAAAAAATAACGCTGTTGCTTGAACAAAAAGAATTTTGCTTAAGAAAATGGCATTCGAAAGCTATAATCCATGGTTTTCTAGATTTGTTTAGGTATCCAAACTCATCTAAAACAGTTTTGCTCAGGCCTTTGTCAATTTTGTTTTTCGTTTTTTAACAATATCGTAGGTTTCGTTTATTGAAAGATTGAGGTAGAGCGATTGCTTGAAGAAGCTATTTATATTAAATCGTCTCTCAACCTATTAGTGCCGAGTTTTATCTAAATACATATAGTATGTTTTTATTTAAAAACTGTTTACTTATTTACGCATTTTGAGTGATCCACGTTTAACACTAAACCTTGATTCTTATACCTCACTGTCGTAATGTTTCCGTTTTTGTAAAAATCGTCTGCAAACATTTTTTTATCTAGTCCAAACTGCAAATAAATGGAATGATTTGCTAAAATCCCCATCAAAACCACAGCACTCAGATTTATGTATTGTTACGATACATTCAGTTTTCCTACTGTTTTTCTTTATTAACATATTTAAAGGCTTTCTTATGGTTTTTATTTTTATTTCACGTCAATACATAGCAACAAATTCACAAAATTACACATTGTGACAATATTTGATTATTCATAAAAACACATAATCCTAAGTGATGATTGAAAGTGATAGCGAACGTCTTAAAATAACACAACAGTAGCCTCTCAATAAATTTACTTCAAGATAACGTTTGCAGTTTTAAAGATTTTGTAGATTTAAATAACAAAAGCTATCATTATGTATCACAAAAAGGAATATAACACATCACATCTTTTTTAACAACTGTGTCAATATGTATAACATATACAAAAACTCATCGAAAAATAATGAAAAAATGTTCCAAGATGACTTTCCACTTATTACGATTATTATGATTACTGTTATATTAATAATGATATTGAACTTTTTTTTATTTACTTGGTGGTATGATGTTGAAGATAATGATAGTATTAATGATATCCTCAGAATACGCCTTTTCCATGTTCACGCCAAAATTTATACCAAAACATTATTAAACAAAATTTGAAAAAATAGCAATTGCTTGCTTGCTTTCTTTCTTCTCATTCCGTTCAATCTAACGAAAATCGAATGAAAATATGTTATGTATAAATGTGTCTAATCCAGAAATTTATAATTTATTAGATTTGTTTTTTTTTCCTTTGTCACAACCTGAACGTAAAAATATTTAGAAATAGAAAATTGTAATAATAAATTATTCCTTCAAATTCATTTAGTATTATATTTTTAGGAAATGTACGTGTTTTATGTTTGTTTTCAGCAAAATCAATTGAGTTTATAAAATATTTTGTAAAAATTTGCCGACGAGAGGCACAATTTTGTTTTATTTCCATATTCCACTTCAACGAACGGTTAAGATGTTTAAAAAAGAAAATGCTGGAAACTTGACTATAAACAAAAACAATCAAAATATTCATAAATGCACAGCTAATAAATAAAAACCGAACAAAAACTCTATTACATATTATATAGAAAGGCGGAAGTGTGGAACAACAAAACCCCCTCCCCCCTCACTAAAAAAATTAAGAGCTTTTTAATAGGAATAAAAATTTAGTACTAATTAATTTTCATATATCTTACGTCAAATTAAATATTTTCTGCTATATAGCAAATAAAATTAAATAAATTGATGATTATTCCGAATATTTGGGTTTTTTATTTAATTTCAATTAAATCAAAACTTATAGTATGGTTATTGATTTTTGGTCATTGTCACTGGAATTGATAATTATTTATATTAGACTAGCAGGACCCGGCGTGCTTTGCTACGCTTATAAATAAAGTTTGTGCACAGACATTTTGTTGACGTAGTAGCAATGATTTCAAAAAGTAGTAATGAGAAATGATAGCGTAGTTTTTAATTTTTGTTTTTAAAAATATGAATGAAAAATAATCAGTACTTTAGCTCATCAGCTCGGATATATGAAAAATTGGCGATCAAATAAGTTTTCGAGTAAGCTATAAAAAAATTTAAATGACTTGTTGAATTAGTAGAGGTGTGTCATCACTCATCTCTATATAGAACATTATACAGAACAAAAATAGATTCACAAATGTTCACAGTGCTCATGCATTGTATTTGTACCCGACACGAAACACACAAAAACTGTTCTAAAGAAGTTTTTCTAAGAGAAAATGAAAAATGCTTTCAAATTGCAAAACTCAAGTGAATTACAATAATTACTTTGATCTTAATCACTCACAAAATCTCTTAAAATTTTATTTGCACACCAAATAGCGTAAAGGTTTGGTTTATTTAACATCGGTTGCATATTGCCGCTATCTCATAAGAAAGAAAACTCGAGAAAACTCGTAAAGATAACATTCAATTAACATTGTGTCATTTTTATTGCAAATTATTTATTTTAATATGGAACGAATTTTAAAATGTCGTTTTAATTCTATTTATTTATTCGAGTACTTGTGGGTACACTTTATTTTTTGTTTTTCCGTCTGGTGCGTACACGAATAAATCAGAAGGTTTTCCTAACGCGCCAGCCACATAAAGTTGTCCATGTCCATGTGAGAAGAACGGATTCTCCGAATCTAGTCCACATACTTGCAGTAACTGTCCATGTGCTTTGTTGATGGTAATTGGAGAAGCGAGTTGCACTGGAAACTAAACGTTTGAATCTGTTGAGATCATTGAAATATGTGGCCTGTCTGGCGTGGCAGCACTACATCTTCCTCTTCGAATTTTCCACTCAAAATTGTAGCTTCTATGACATTGTTCATCATCTTTTTCCCCGAAGTTCAAAAAAGTTTGTGCAATTTCTAAATATGTGACATATTTGAAATTACAATATGTGTCACAACAACACATATAAACCATATAGGCTCTACAACATAATGCTTTTTAAGACGTTGATGGACGCAAATTTCTTTTTTTTTATATTCTTCTTAAAGAATAGAAAACTTAATAATAAATCCTTTCACATAATAATGTACGATATAGGGCAATATTTCATGATAGGATGGAGGAAATAAAAACAATATACTGTTTTTTTTTCAAATTTGCTTTGCTAATTTCAAAGCTAAAATTAGGTTCCTAATTATCCTAGTGCTAGAAGCATTTACCAAGATCATATAACGCATTGTTTACCTCAAGCCAGCATATATAGTAATTATATGGAAGCTCTTTTATTCGAGCAAGCAAAAAGTTCATTCTTTTAAAAAATAAAAAAATTACGTCCATCAACACCTTAGAAAGCATGTTTTTATGTGTTGTTGTGACACACATCGTAATTCCTACTACCCAACACATTTTATTTTAAAAAATATTGCGACGCTGATGCATAGGCTGACTTCACCACAGCTCTGGAAACATAGTGTTCTGGATATATAATGAGGTAATATCTATCAAATACTTTAATTAAAAGCTAACCAATATTATGGACTTCGTAGTTCTAATAATAAAAATATTAAAGCAAGCAGTAGTATCCCACCCAACAAACATAAATTCTGTTGTACGAGAAAAAATAAAAAAAAATTTTATCGGAAGTGACAAACCGGAAGTTAGGATGCAGAACTGTTGTAAACCGTACTAAATGTGTATGTACCAAATTTCATCCCATTCGATTATCAGGTACAGAAGCTATTGAGCTTCCAAAATAACAGGTGCTTGGAGGACCCCCTACCACTTTGTTCACTATCGCTAAAAAAACTAATCAGTTCCATATTCGCATCTTTTTGCAAAGTGTAATCAAAATTACTTAACGAACGAATGTTGTATGCATCCAACAAACATTGAAACAATAAACAGGTGTTAGGGAGGACCCCACCACTTATCCCAATATTGTCCAAAAACTAATCAATTCTTTGTCATTAAAGACTTCATCTTTTCCAAAGTGGCATTAAAATTGATTGATGAATGAAATCTGTATGCTCCCAACAAACTTTAAAAACAAAGTGTGAAAAGTCAGCAGTTGTATGGTAGACCCCCCGCCACTTTGATGAATGTGTTTCAAAAGATGATAACTATCTTCTTACACTAATTGGAACCTTTTCCATAAGTTTTATCATAATCACTTCATTATTGTACGCTGTAGTATGCATTTAGGCACTGAAAACACTGCCAACAATTTACAAAAAAAATTTTTACCGGAAGTGAAAAACCGGATCTTGGGATGCAGAATTGTTGTGAACCGTACCAAATGCTCATGTACCAAGTTTCATCCAATTCGATTATCAGGTACAGATGTTATTGAGCTATTAAAAAAAACAGGTGTATGGGACACCTCCCACCACTTTGTTCACTATCGCTCAAAAACTAATCAGTTCCTTGCCATACATGTTTGCATCTTTTTTCAAAGTGTCATCAAAATTCGTTTACGAACGAATGCTGTGTGCTCCCAACAAACATTGAAAAAGTGTGACACAGTAAACAGGAGGGGACAGTGTTCGGGAGGACCTCCACCACTTATTCCAATATTATCCAGAAACTAATCAGTTCTTTGTTACTTAAGTTTTCATCTTTTTTCAAAGTGTCATTAAAATAAATTAATGAATGAAATCTGTATGCTCCCTACAAACTTAAAAAATAAAGTGTGAAAAGTCAGTTGTATGGTAGACCCCCCACCACTTTGGTCAAAGTGTCCAAAAAGATTATCTTCTCACACTAATTGGAGCCCCTTTCATAAGTTTCAACATAATCACTTCATTATTGTAGGCTGTAGTGTGCATAAAGACACTGAAAAAACTTCAAAAAAGTACAAAAAATTTGTTTACCGGAAGTGAAAAACCGGAAGTTGGGATGCAGAACTATTGTGAACCTACCGCATACTCATGTACCAAGTTTCATCCGATTCGCTTATCAGGTACAGATGTTATACAGTATTCAAAAAAACAGGTGCTCCAGGGACCCCACACCATTTTGTTCACTATCGCTCAAAAACTATTCAGTTCCTTGTCATACATGTTTGCATCTTTTTCCAAAGTGTCATCAAAATTCATTCACGAATGAATGTTTTATGCTTTCAACAAACATAAAAACTTTGGGTAAAAACCACCTGTTGTATGGTGAACCCCCAAACCCTTTATCCAATGTGCTCCAAAAGCTAACAAAATCTTTCTCATGTTACTTGAAAGCTTTTACCAACGTTTCATGAAAATCGATCGGTAATTATAGGCTACAGTAGGGATAAACACCTGAAAAAAAACTTTTTAACTGGAAGTGACAAACCGGAAGTTGGTATGCAGAAATATTGGAAACAGTACTAAAACTTTATATACTAAGTTTCAATAGACTATCATAGTCCGGGATCAGAAGTTATTCAAAATTTAAACTTAGAGGTGTTCGGGAGACCCCCCGCCATTTTGTCCAAATTTAAAATGAATCCAGATCTTCCATTTTCAAGTGAACCTGTATCATTTGCCAAAGTTTCTTCAAGATCCTATGCAGAAAACTCACTATCGCAAACGTGTTGCCGGCTAAGGGCCACATTTTTAATTAGTTTGTTTATCATTCTTGCTATCCATGTTTGATTATACATAAGCTATGCTTCTTTGTATAGTATTTGTGCGAATTCCATTTCGTAATTTTGAGCTTTTAATCGATGTTATCAACTATCTTTCTTAGTTGGAGAAACATGCATTACATATACAATTGCAAACCAATAACATATTTAGTTTATTACCAATATAACAATAACACATTGTATAGATGATAAAATTTGTAACATCATTATGTGTTTAATTCAAATACATATAGTTTTGATATACAAATGTAATTGTTTCAGATTATACTTTCATTTTTCAATTTCATTAAATTATGTTCAACAAAAAAATTGATCAAAGGAATCTAACCGTATAAAACAATATTTAAAGAAAAATCAAATTAAATTATTATCAACATTTAGGCAGAACCCCTTAAGATAATTATAATGGCCCTCCCTGGGGTTCCATTCAAAAAAATTTGCCTGTTACCTATGCGCAAGTGTACACAACAACTTCCCAAAGTTTCATGATGATCGGATGAATGGTTTATTAATGCATAAGGTACAAACATACATACTTTCAATTTTATATATATAGATTTAAACAAACTATTTTATTCTTTACTATTTAGTTTTAATATTTGTTTAATTTCTGAATCTCATTTAATAATTGTTAGGTGCGTTCGATTTGACTGAAACAACTGAAAAAACAAAAACAATTGCATTCAATTTTTCAGTTATTTCAGTTGATTCAGTCAAATCGAACACGGCTATTATTCTAATAGTGCGTGGGTGGGTGGTTGAATTACAAACCACATAGTATCTTGATGTAACTTTGATGTATGTCCCAAGTGAACTTGAAAATGGAAGATATGGATTCATTTCAAAATTGGACAAAATGGCGGGTGATCTTCCGAACACCTTAAAGTTTGAATCTTTGATAACTTCTAATCTTGGCTTTCAATGTTATTGAGACTTGGTATAAGGTTTTAGCAATTTTTCTAATATTTCTGCATACCAACTTCCTGTTTGTCAAATCCGGTTTAAATGTTTTTTTTTGATGGGTTTATCCCCACTGTAGCTCTCTCTCTGGCGTTTACATCCCATGGAGGGATTTTGCCGTCTGTGTAATCAGCTTCCAATCATCTCGTTCCATGACCAGTTAACCCCAGTTTCGACATCCTATATCACGAAGGTCTTGGATGATGTCATCACGCTAGCGTTGTCTAGGTCTTCCTCTTCGACGAACACCAGCTGCGTTTTTTACACGGAACACTATTGGTAAGAGTAAAACGTGTTTTTCACATTATATCGATTATCTCGTAAACTATAAATGCTATGGACTTGAAATTTGGCATGCGTATAAAACTAACCTGTCCACATAATATGACGGATACAAATAAAACTAAAGTGGTTTTCGTTTGGTTTACAGGGCTGAGATGTGAGACCTTTGAGCAAATACATTTTTTTATAGATTCAAGTAGGGTATCATATGAAAGGGCTTTATTTCAGTATTCCATAAAAATTTATTTTGGAATTTTACACCTCACCATTTTTTGTATAATTTTGAATAATGACGTTTTTTTGCGTTTTCTTACCTCGATTAGCTCCGAACCTATCTGATCGAAAATTTTCAAATGTACTTGGAATGATAGAAAAATTAGTACGTTTTTAATAAACAATATAAAAAGGTGTCATATTTCCATACTTAGATTTATTAAGGGGGTGGAAATGAGGAGGGGTAAAAACACTATTTAAAAAGTGGTCAAGCGGGGTGTCATTTGATAGAGCACCTAATTTAGAATTCGCTGCAATTTTTTTTAGAATTTTGCGGTGGCCAGTTTTTGAGTTATTGTCGAAAAAGTGCAAAGTCCTAACCGTTCCCCCCACATGCGTTTCGACACTGATTGACAGAAAAATTTGTAAAAATTCACAGAGTTAGGAAATTTGCTAAATTTTGTACGAAAGCTGTAGCGCAGTCTCCAATAATTATATTTCTGTGTGTTTAGAGGACCGGGGTAGAGGGGGTAAAAAAAAACTTTTTTTTGCCCAAGCGAGCGGGGTGTCATTTGAAAGGGCACCTAATTTGGAATTCGTTGCAGTTTTTTTTAGAATTTTGCGGTGCCCAGTTTTTGAGATATTGTCAAAAAAGTACAAAGTCCTGACCGTTCCCCCCATACGTTTCGACACTGATTGACAGAAAAATTTGTAAAAATTCACAGAGTTAGGAAATTTGCTAAATTTTGTATGAAAACTATAGCGAAGTCTCCAATAATTATATTTCTGTGTGTTGAGAGGACCGGGGTAGAGGGCGTAAAAAAAAATTTTTGTTGACCCAAGCGAGTGGGGTGTCATTTGAAAGTACATCTAATTTAAAATTCGTTGCAATTTTGTTTAGAATTTTTCGGTGCCCTGTTTTTGAGTTATTGTGAAAAAAGTGCAAAATTCACACCGTTCCCCCCCATACGTTTCGACTCTGGTTGACAGAAAAATTTGTAAAAATTCACAGAGTTAGGTAATTTGGTAAATTTTGTACAAAAACTATAGCGAAGTCTCCAATAATTATATTTCTGTGTGTTTAGAAGACCGGGATAGAGAGGGTAAAAGAAAACTTTTTTTTACCCAAGCGAGTGGGGTGTCATTTGAAAGAACATCTAATTTAAAATTCGTTGCAATTTTTTTTAGAATTTTGCGGTGCCCAGTTTTTGAGTTACTGTTGAAAAAGTGCAAAATTCAGACCGTTCCCCCCCTCCATACGTTTCGACACTAAATGACAGAAAAATTTGGAAAATTTCACAGAGTTGGGAAATTTGGTAAGTTTTGTATGAAAACTACAGCACAGTGAGTTGAGTTATGGATAAGAAAGGGCTAAATTCAGATCGTGCCGCCGCCTACCTTTCGACGATGACTGACTGAAAAATTTGAAAATATTCACAAAGTCAGGAATATTGGTAAATTTTGAATGAAAATCATACCGAAGACTCAAATAATTATAAATTTGTGTGTTTATGGGATGGGTGTGGGGAGGGAAAAAAAACATTTTTGACCCAAATGAGTGGGGTGTCATATGAAAGAGCACTTAATTTAAGAAATGTTGTTACTGTGTTATCAAAAAAAAATATTTTTAGTATGTAGCCTTTCCACACCCCTAAATTTCAACACTCGATTGACCGAAAAAATAATCAAATTTAATCCATTTACAAGCTGGTGTAATTGAATCTTTTTTAAGTTACCAAAAACATCTATGGCAGGGGTGCCCAGAAATCATGGAAGAGATGGCCAAAAATTTACAAGAACAAGAATGACTGGCCGCACGGAAAAAAAACTAAATAAACAGTATAAATTATGTTAAGATTTTTTATTCAAATTAAGTCGCGAACATTAAATTCTTGTGTAGTATTACTAATTCTTAGTTCGTTTTTCAAATTAATGTCAGTTAGTCTATTTCTATAGGAATTTGTTAGGAATATTTAAGTTTGAATTGAGTACGTACCAAAATATTGTACTTTTTAAACGGAACTTATTATTATTGTGGTATTTGCTATTTTTATAATATTTTTACTGGCCGCACCAAATCATAAAACTGGCCGCATGCGGCCAGATGGCCGCAGTTTGGGCACCGCTGATCTATGGATAATATTTAACCTGAATTAACATTTTTTTTGCCATTTTTGATCAATGTAGATTTGATTGTAATTTACTATTGACATTTACAATTTAACATTTATTTTGTTATGTGTCTATGGTCTGAAAATATAAGGACATTACAATACAACTTTTTGTCAATAATTTTTGATATTGTGTTCTTTTACATTCACGGAACTCTTGACGAGCGAATTTTATTCGCACTTGTCTGACTTTTTATTATAGATTCTAGTTTTTTTATTTGTTCGTTTATATTATTCTGCAAATTTCCAATGATGTTTCAGAAACTTTTGGGGTTTTTGACGCTGTCATAAGGTATTTTAAACAACATCTATGAAAATCATAAATTCTATTTGATAAAAGGAAAATTCCGAATTCCATATTCGGAAAATCCACGATATTTACATTTATCTGCTGGACAAAAATTTACATTACTATCAGTATATTCGGAATTGATGTTAGAAATACCAGCACCCGAATTAATGATAAATAAATATTTTCTTTTTTTATTGACGATGTTAACTGTTGTACCCCACTGCTTATTGCAATTCGCGTGTTCACCAATGCTCACTGGATTTAAACACAATTTTATTCACAAACTTAATTTAGAAACTTAATAAATTATAAATTTATTTATATAAATATTCTATTTATTTTATTTATAAAAGCACAAACGTATATAATAGACCTGCAGTGAAAATAGCTTTTTGTAAGGCAAAAATTAGTAACAGCATGAAAACTATTGGATAAGGAAGTAAATATTGCGCAAATGATGGGAAACATAAATTAAAAATAATCCAATTTACAAAAATAAAATAGGATGAGCTTTTCATGATTTTCAGCCAAACTAGACCTTTTATCAAAAAAAGTTTAAAATAAAAGTTTTAGGTAATAAAAAGGTCTTTAATTTAAATATATGCCATTTTTCACACAACCTAAAATTTGCCATGAAAATAGAAAAAAACGAGAAAAAGAGGTTTTTTCGTTTTTAAATTTTATCTCCCACAAAAGAAATTTCATTACTTACCTAATTATGTCTCTAATACGCTGTAATTTTTTGGAATCAAAATATTTATTCTTATGTTTAATTTTGATTTTAAATCAAAAAAGTGATCTCATTTTCACACGAAAATTCTCCTGTGCGGGAAATAGTTTTTTGAAGTGAAACTTCTTTATCGGCGTATGAGAGAAATTTTAAAGCAGTATAAAATTTAAAAAAATCGTCACGATTTTCGGTTACGTTGTTTTTTTTATAAATTTTAATTTTGTTTTGATAATTTTATTTTTATTAACAGAGAATGCACAATGAAAATACTCATGAAAGTTTGTATGAATATTTATTTTGAGAAAAAAAATTTATTTTTGAAATACCTTTTCCTCAATGAAAAAGTTATAAATTTCTTAACTTTTTCCTCATGATTAGTAGAGAATTGAGCTACCTACGGTCATGGTGGTCATTGTGGTCATGGTGGCCATGGTGGTCATGGTGGTCATGGTAGTAATAGTGGTCATGGTGATCATAGTGGTAATGGTGGTCATGGTGGTCATGGTGGTCATGGTGGTCACGGTGGTCACGATTGTCATGGTGGTCATGCTGTTCATTGTGGTCATGGTTGTCATGGTGGTCATGGTGGTCATGGTGGTCATAGTGGTTATGGTGGTCATGGTGGTCATGGTGGTCACGGTGGTCATGGTGGTCACGGTGGTCATGTTGGTCATGGCGGTCATGGTGGTCATGGTAGTCATGGTGGTCATGGGGGTCATGGTGGTCATAGTGGTTATGGTGGTCATGGTGGTAATGGTGGTCACGGTGGTCATGGTGGTCATGGTGGTCATGGTGGTCATGGTGGTCATGGTGGTCATGGTGTTCATGGTGGTTATGGTGGTCACGGTGGTCATGGAGGTCATGGTGTTCACGGTGGTCATGGTGGTCATGTCGGTCATGGTGGTCATAGAGGTCATGGTGGTTATGGTGGTCACGGTGGTCACGGTGGTCATGGTGGTCATGGTGGTCATGGTGTTCACGGTGGTCATGGTGTTCATGGTGGTCATGTTGGTCATGGTGGTCATGGTGGTCATGGTGGTTATGGTGGTCACGATGGTCACTGTGGTCACGCTGGTCATGGTAGTCATGGTGTTCACGTGGTCATGATGGTCATGTTGCTCATGGCGGTCATGGTGGTCAAGGTGGTCAAGGTGGTTATGGTAGTTATGGTGGTCATGGTGGTCATAGTAGTTATGGTGGTCATGGTGGTAATGGTGGTCACGGTGGTCATGGTGGTCATGGTGTCCACGGTATTCATGGTGGTCATGGTGTTCATAGTGATCATGGTGGTTATGGTGGTCATGGTGGTCACGGTGGTCATGGTGGTCATGGTGTTCACGGTGGTCATGGTGGTCATGGTGGTTATGGTGTTCACGGTGGTCACGGTGGTCATGGTGGTCATGGTGGTTATGGTGGTCACAGTGGTCATGGTGGTCACGGTGGTCATGATGGTCATGGTGTTCACGGTGGTCATGATGGTCATGTTGGTCATGGCGGTCATGGTGGTCGTGGTGGTCAAGGTGGTCATGCTGGCCATGGTGGTAATGTGGTCACGGTGGTCATGGTGAATTGGAGTGTATCAGAGATATATACTCACTAAACAATTGGTTATCAATAATCGGCGTTTTTTTCCCAAGCCTTATCTACCCAATTTCTGTGAAGTTATAAATAGTAGAAAAATGATATGTCATAAAGAAGTTTCACTTCTAACCTGTGTACTCTGGTACACACACTACTTTTTTTTAAAAAAATCAGTAATCTTTATTTTTGTTGAAACGTCTACTTCTGATGGTGTTAAAAAAATAAACATTAACATAACATAAACACGGAAACATTTTCCAGGAAATGCGAAAAACTGAATAAACTTGATTTTAAAGAGATATTTTTCAATGATTGCTTAAAATTATTCATTATTTGTTAAAATTTACCGTTGAAATCCATAAAAAATATAATTTTTTCCCATGGTAATGTTCATTTTAACGTTTTAATGTTTTTCATCACGTTGGGGCCACCAGGCATTGATAGCGTTTATTGAGTTGAGTTGATTGAAGCTGAGATGAGTTGAATCGCGTCGAGTTGAGTGGAGTTGAGATGTATTATTTTTTTAAAACAGTAGTAATATTTTCAATTCAGTTTCAAATAACCTAGTAATTTCAGTTATCGATGAACGTTTTGATGATATTCAGGCTACGTATGTGAAAAATATGTCATTTAATGGACTGGCTGAGGACCTTAAATTTTATCATATTATGATTGAACAGATATTACTATCTTTTATTGAAAAGATATTACTGTCTAAGAAAAATAAAACTTTTACAGTAAACAAAATTAAAAATTATTACTTTCGTTTTAGTTACAATTCATATTATTAATTTATCTATTTCTCAATTACAATTAATTTTAATTTTCCCTTTACACCTGCAGCCAAACCAGAAGGTGAAGCGGTGATGTGTTAAAAATTTTTTCGTTTTTTTTTTCATTAAAAACTTACAACTTCACCGCTTTACAGTTACAGAATTTGGCTGCTGGACATCTATGATGTTTTATCTTCAGAGTATTAAGATGGTCTCCACCAATGGAATATGTATTATATACGCAATGCGGTGCCTGCAGAAGTTTATGTTTGTTGGAATTATTGTAATTCCACATTCTGTAATTCCACAGACTGTCCACGTTTGTATTCCTCCACGCATTTAAAATGTTTTTAACTTTTAAGTCCGAAACAAACTCCATTAATGACGATGTATGAAACAAATAAGTGCAAAACTAAAACTTTTTCAATTTGAAAGAAAGGTAAATTTATTGCATATTTTACTCATTAAATATAAGATAACCATCCACAATTTTTATTAAAAAAATAACTATTACAAAACATTAAAAAAATTAAATTTTTCAAAGTCATTCACTAATTGTCGTTTTTCTGTTAATGGGACAATAAAATAAGATGAAAGACAAAGGAAAAACGTTTTTCATTAAGGAAAATAAACATGTAATTTTTTCCATTTCAATAACTCGTTTTTTCTGTACTTTTTAGTATTCCGAAATAAAAGAAAATTATTATTACATTTCCTTGTAATTTCAAGATATTTTTTGTTATTTCGCTACTTCATATGTATTTAAAGAATTTGTTCGTCTATCATTACTTGTTATCCGACTCATTATTTACAACAACAAAAAAACAAATTTCCATATTTACACAAAATTAATGTATGTATATATAAAAAATCATTCACATTTTTGTAATTTCAGTATAGCTTAGAATTAACTAAAAATCGTTTGAAATTGTGTTAAAGTTTATTGTTACAAAATTTTTAATTCTGTTTGCCTTAAATTGTCCAAACTTTTTGACAACAGTGGCCATGATCACTCTCAAAGAAGAGCATATCAGTCAACCCAAAACTACATATACAGTTTTTCTATTCACAATTTATCAAAAATGACATTGGAGTGTCTTAAATAAAATTCCAATTTTCTTTTGCATTTCATTTCCCATTTAATCTTTTATTGTTCTTTTAAAAAAATATGCGGAATTTCCTAAATACATCGCAAATTTATGGATATGACTTTTTAGAAAATAAAATGTTATAATAGTAATAAAAATTCATCAAATTAAAAGAAATAAGTATGAGAATAAAAAAAAATTATTATATTTTCAAATTAAAACAAATTCATTAAATTACATAACGAAAAGAAAAAATATAGAGGAGATTTAGGTGAAAATTAAATTAAAAAAAGAGAAAAAGAAAATTAATAGAAAAACGGGATATAGGAAAAAGAAACCAGAAAACGGTATTTTTCTATTAATTTTATTCAAAAGAATTTCTTGTTCAATTGTTATTTAAGGAACTTTGATTGTTTTGTTCATTCGTTTACGAAGGTTGCGCTAAAATGTTGGTATCGGTGTATGGAAATACAAATAAAAATCTTCATATGTTGTATTTGGTAACTCGTGATATAATAGTTGGATAAACAGAATTTTTATACTTCTTAAATAAAATAACCCCTTTAAGTTTGGAAAAGTGATGGGTTAAATGATTTTATTCATTATAATATATGTAATACGTGTATTTCTGACTTTTGAGTAGTTGGCAAACGAGCTTTACATTTAGAGTATAAATAAATATATAGAGAACGTAAATACAAAAATGTCTGAAGAAAGACGAACAAAATCGTGATAGCAAATCTTTCAAATACAATTTTTTTCATTTTGATTTGTTTTTCAATGTTTATATTTACTACTACAAACTTGTTTACTAAATTATAAGTAAAAAACAATTCTAAATTTAAAAATATGGAGGGGCGAAATCTCACAGATCTGAGATATCTAGACTTCGGTCTGGGTTAAGGATTTTGATATAGTTTTCGGCAAAAAACTTTTATGAGGACATGGTTTTTAGTTTTGGGCAGCGATGTATATCAAACAAAACTCTTTGTTAAAGTACAAGTATTTTCTTTATCTCTGTTTAGAAATGTATTACAAAACTATCACGAAACATCAATACGTTGCCAGAAAATTATAACAGATCATAAATTAACATAATTTAGTGAAAAGATGATACTACTACTCAGCAAACTACTCAAAAACCTCTCCATTTAGCGTTTCGAGAAAATATTACAAAATCACAAATTCATTTTCTTTCAAAATTCCAAAAATATTGTAAAAATTAAATAAAATCAAACTTTTTTCAAAATTTCAAAAATATTCCAAAAATTAGAACAAAATCAAAAATTTAAACTTTTCTAAATTCCAATAATATTCCAAAAATTCAAACTTTTCCAAAATTTTAAAAATATTGTAATAAACTTCGTCCAGAATGGGTTAATTTTATTTACTCATTCATTAATTAAAAGTTAACTCCTTTTTCAATCTTTTACTTGTATTGCAAATTGTATTGCATAAATTAATGTAAATTAAATTTGTTATACAAATGTTTACATTACTGGATTAAAAGGAGTTACCTAATACATTTTGCATAAATTAAATTTGAGTTCGCTAATACAAATGCAAGTATAAATGAAAACAGGTGTGGCCTATTTCAGATGTACGGACTACGTAGTATTGATTTCTAGTGGATTATAGAAGTTTCGATTTATTTATTTTTCGATATAAATAAGCAAACAAAAATATCAGAGAGTCAGTTTTACTTTTGCAATTAAAAGTGTTTATAAATATTCGCAAGTTTAAGGAATAATCGGTGGTATCTGAGCCTGGGTACTAATAGAGAAAGAATCTGAACTTAGTGGAATAGTAAATACAGATTTTACCATTCCGAATATTATTGATTCAAATTGTGGAAAAGCGGTGAAGTTTAGTGTACATAAATTGGAGACCCTGGAATTTATTGTAAGGAAAAACGGAAGCTGCTGTAATTTGATGACAAATAAAGTTTGAGATTCTGTTAACTAAAGATCTGTCTTTTACTGTCGTGTTTGTTCAATAATCTAAAAGAACCAACGAAGAGTCGTTACAGTGGTGTCAGAAGTGGGATTATTGAAACAATGGTCAAAACAGTAAATATTAGTGATCTCAGCCAGACCCAGCTAAAGGACGAGTTGAGGAAAAGGAATGCTCCAATCCATGGAACGAAGGCAGAACTTGCATTCCGGCTGCGTAAAGTTTTAGAAGAAGCAGGCCAAAACACAGAGGTCATAGAAGTAGAGTCAGAGGAAGTTACGGTCCAGAATGTTCCAGCGATTGATCCGATGATGGCGTTGATGAAAGAAATGATGGCACAGCAACAACAACAATTTGCTGACATGATGGCCAAACAAGGAAACAATCTGATGGCCAAACAAGAGAAGCTGGCAGCCGAACAAAAAGTACAGCAGCAACAACAATTTGCTGATATGATGGCCAAACAAGGAAACAACCAACAACAACAACTTGCTGATCTGATGGCCCGACAAGAGAAACTGGCAGCAGAACAAAAAGTAGATCAACAACAACAACTTGCTGATCTGATGGCCCGACAAGAGAAACTGGCAGCAGAACAAAAATTAGATCAACAAAAACTACGTGAAGTAATCGAGTCACGTATATCCAGTGCGGAGGTCAAAATCAACCACATAGAAAGGGAACTGCGGAAAGTTACCGAAGAACATGAAGAGAAATTACGCAAACTTTCAAGTGAATTACGCCAAGAAATAGCACAAGGGAAGTCAGATAACATGATCAATCCATCAACTAGTTCAGCTCCAGCTAGAGTGAAAATACCTGCATTTGATGGATCTACATCGTACCAGATATTTAAGATGCAATTTGAGATAGCAACAACTGGGGTTGATCACCAGCAAAAAGCAAACGCGCTTATATTGGCATTGAAGGGACCTGCTGCTGAAATTTTGCAGACACTATCAGCGACAGAACGTGATTACAGCAAGATTATGGAGGCCTTAGAAGGAAGATATGGGGAAAGTCATATGCAAGCTCTCCATCGCTTGCGCTCCTCAACACAGGGTCTTCTTGAAAGATCTTCAGCGTTACAACGTATCCTTCTCTTCCGGTGTTCAACGCGGCAATCTCCTTCCTTTTTGACATCCACTTGCTTGTTTGAAAGGTTCATCAACCGGCCTGGAACTGCTCCTTCTTTTGCAGCTATTAGTGTTTTGCATTCCCGTCTGATGTGCCCTAACTGCCCACAATTCCAGCATCTTACTCTGTTAGATCTTCTTCGTTGATTTCGTTCAGGCTTATCTTCCAAACTTTTGACACGCATGATCACTTCATCAAGCGCTGCTTTTATAGGTTCTTCAGTAACTTCCATCTGACGTACTCTATCTGAACCGTACGCTCTTTTTCCAGCTTCCATTTGCAGGGCCAATGCTAAGACTTCTGCAGGTAGCTTCTTTCCGCTTAGATAAAGCTGATTCCTCATTTGTACATCTCGAAGAGCATTGATAAATGTATCAGCTGCCAATTCGTCTCGGTGTTCAGCGTTATAGTTCGGGTATGACAGATTTACCAGTCTCACAATGTCAGCCTCTAATTCTTGCAAAGTTTCGCTGACCCCTTGTTTTCGTGTTCTGAGCTGCATGCGATGGAGATGGAGTTTTGTTCGTCCCGAACAATATCAGAGATCGCATTGGTGCTGTTACCTTGGTACGGTGCCAACCTTTGCAGATGTATCACTTTCATCTTGGTACGGGGTCCCTTTTGTATGCGGTAGATGACATCATTAATTCGTTTGATTATTTTATATGGGCCTTCCCAATCTGGCTGCAGCTTGGGTGATCTTCCCTTAGTTCTTCTGGGGTTGTATAGCCATACCAATTCTCCTTCTTGAAAACCGCCACTATTTGCATTTATGTCATACCTGGTTTTCATTTTGTCACTGGCAATCTTAATGTGGTCTCGAACCTGCTGATGGATTTTATTCATCTTCTCCCTTAGTTATCCCGGCAAAATCTGAGAAAATCATATGGACTAAGCTACTAGATAAAAGTGACCAAAATTCACCTGTGATGATTGAGCCAGCTAACCACGACTTTGGGGGAAACATTATGATTGGTCGAACGCTAGTTGCAGCAAAAGAGGGAGTAGTTCCAGTGCAACTGATTAACTTCTCAAATAAACGAGTGGTCATCAATCATGGAGAAGAAATCGCCAAATGCAGCACCATAAAAGAGATAATCAGCTGTGAAGAAGAGCAAAAGGTCTTCATGCAGAGAAACAATCCCGCATTAGTAGCAATACTTCAAGATCTTAGTAAAAGAATGAATCCAGCCGAATTCAAAGAAATCAAGAGGGTATTAACGAAGATGAGCAGTGTTTTCTCTACTGGAGATGAAGATGTTGGAAGAACAAACATCGTGCGACATAGGATCAACACTGGAAACGCTCATCCTATCAGACAGCCTCCTAGAAGACTACCACTGGCTAAACACGAGGAAGTGCAAGGAATGCTGGACAAAATGCAAAGTGATGGAGTCATCAGGCCATCTAAGAGTCCATGGAGCTCACCAGTGGTGCTAGTTAGAAAAAAAGATGGGTCAGCTCGTTTTTGTGTAGACTATCGAAGGCTCAATGAGGTAACCATTAAGGACAGCTATCCACTGCCACGAATTGATGACACACTGGATACACTATCAGGGGCCAAATGGTACAGCACATTAGATCTGAAGAGTGGCTACTGGCAAGTTGAAATGCATCCAGAAGATCGACGAAAGACAGCATTTTCTACTGGCAATGGGTTGTGGGAGTTCAATGTGATGCCGTTTGGTCTATGCAATGCCCCAGCAACATTTGAACGTCTAATGGAATGCGTGTTGCATGGTTTAACCTGGAAGGCCTGCCTAGTTTATCTTGATGACATCATTATAATGGGTCGCAACTTCGAAGAGCATCTAATGAACCTCGAAGAAGTACTCAGAAGAATAAGTAATGCCAACATGAAGTTGAATCCGGTAAAGTGCAATCTCTTCCACAAAGAAGTGAAGTACCTTGGACACATCATTACAGAACATGGAGTCAGAACCGATCCCGAGAAGATTGATGCTGTGAAAAATTGGCCAGTACCGAGGAATGTTCATGAGCTACGCAGTTTCCTTGGTTTATGCACCTATTATCGAAGATTCGTGGAGAATTTTGCGAATATCGCCAAGAGTCTACATAAATTGACAGAGGCAAATACCAAGTTTCTGTGGACAACCGAATGTAATGAGGCATTCTGCCGTTTAAAAGAAAAACTATGCAACACCCCTATACTAGCCTATCCAGAATCCGGAAAGATGTTCATTCTGGACACAGACGCAAGCAATGTAGGAACCGGAGCTGTTTTGTCACAGAAAGTTGGAGACGATGAGAAAGTGGTGGCGTACTTCAGTAAAGTTCTGTCAAAGCCGGAGCGGAATTACTGTGTCACGAGGAAGGAGTTGCTAGCTATCATCAAGGCTGTGAAACATTTCCACAAGTATTTGTGTGGACAACCATTCCTGATTCGCACGGACCATGCTGCTCTAAAATGGTTATTACAATTCAAATTTCCTGAAGGACAAGCAGCAAGATGGATAGAGATCCTGCAGAACTACGACTTCAAAGTTGAACACCGCAAGGGGAGGATCCATGGTAACGCCGATGCCCTGTCCAGAAGACCCTGTACAGAGGATTGCAAGTCATGTAGCAGAACTGAGGGAAATGAGGCAATGAAAGTGAACCAAATCAAGTTCCAAACTCCTGAAGATTGGTGTACCGAGGCAATTAAAAGAGAGCAGCTAGAAGATCCAGCTATGGCTCCAATATTGAATTGGAAAACTGAGGGAAGGCGACCGGAGTGGAAAGAGGTCGCACCTTTAAGTACGGAGGTGAAATGCTACTGGGCGCAATGGGACTCACTATTTATGGACAACGGGATACTTAAAAGAAAATGGGAGTCCGCTGATGGAAAGAAAGTGTTGGAGCAACTGGTGTTGCCATCAAGTCGAGTAGAAGAGGTACTGGGAAAGCTGCATGGAAGTATTTCTGGAGGACACCTGGGAGTCAATAAAACCCTGCCAAAGTAAGGGAGAGGTTTTATTGGGTACGGTATCGAACAGACGTGGAGCAATGGTGTCGGCGATGCGATACTTGTGCAGCGAGCAAAGGACCAAAAACTAGAACTCGAGGAGAGATGCAACAGTACAATGTGGGTGCCCCAATGGAGAGAATTGCTATAGACATCGCGGGGCCATTTCCGGAAACGACAAAAGGTAACAAATACATCATGGTGGTCATTGATTACTTTACAAAATGGCCGGAAGCCTATGCAATACCGAACCAGGAAGCAGTTACGGTCGCGGAAACATTAGTCAATGAATGGGTTTGCAGATATGGAACACCGCTCGAGTTGCATACCGACCAGGGAAGGAATTTCGAATCTCAACTGATGGAAGAGCTGTGCAGAACACTCGGCATTAGAAAAACACGAACTACACCTATGAACCCGCAGTCAGATGGCATGGTAGAACGATTCAACCGAACCATGGAAGAACATTTGTCAAAGGTAGTAGAAGCCAACCAAAGAAATTGGGACAAGGATCTTCCGTTATTCTTGATGGCCTATCGTAGCGCAGTGCACGATACGACAAGTGAAACGCCAGCAAATATCATGTTCGGAAGAGAACTACATCTTCCTAGTGACATCGAGTTTGGCATCCCTGGAGGTCTGGTATCCACGAAAACAGATTATGTGGGACAACTAAGGGAGAAGATGAATAAAATCCATCAGCAGGTTCGAGACCACATTAAGATTGCCAGTGACAAAATGAAAACCAGGTATGACATAAATGCAAATAGTGGCGGTTTTCAAGAAGGAGAATTGGTATGGCTATACAACCCCAGAAGAACTAAGGGAAGATCACCCAAGCTGCAGCCAGATTGGGAAGGCCCATATAAAATAATCAAACGAATTAATGATGTCATCTACCGCATACAAAAGGGACCCCGTACCAAGATGAAAGTGATACATCTGCAAAGGTTGGCACCGTACCAAGGTAACAGCACCAATGCGATCTCTGATATTGTTCGGGACGAACAAAACTAAATGGAGGGCAATGTAATAAACTTCGTCCAGAATGGGTTAATTTTATTTACTCATTCATTAATTAAAAGTTAACTCCTTTTTCAATCTTTTACTTGTATTGCAAATTGTATTGCATAAATTAATGTAAATTAAATTTGTTATACAAATGTTTACATTACTGGATTAAAAGGAGTTACCTAATACATTTTGCATAAATTAAATTTGAGTTCGCTAATACAAATGCAAGTATGAATGAAAACAGGTGTGGCCTATTTCAGATGTACGGACTACGTAGTATTGATTTCTAGTGGATTATAGAAGTTTCGATTTATTTATTTTTCGATATAAATAAGCAAACAAAAATATCAGAGAGTCAGTTTTACTTTTGCAATTAAAAGTGTTTATAAATATTCGCAAGTTTAAGGAATAATCGGTGGTATCTGAGCCTGGGTACTAATAGAGAAAGAATCTGAACTTAGTGGAATAGTAAATACAGATTTTACCATTCCGAATATTATTGATTCAAATTGTGGAAAAGCGGTGAAGTTTAGTGTACATAAATTGGAGACCCTGGAATTTATTGTAAGGAAAAACGGAAGCTGCTGTAATTTGATGACAAATAAAGTTTGAGATTCTGTTAACTAAAGATCTGTCTTTTACTGTCGTGTTTGTTCAATAATCTAAAAGAACCAACGAAGAGTCGTTACAATATTACAAAAATCATTACAAAATCAAAAATTGAAACTTTTTCAAAATTCAAAAAATTATTATAAAATCAAAAATTTAAAACTTTTCAAAATTCTAAAAGTTTTCCAAAAACTCTTACAAAATCACAAATTAAAACTTTTTCCAAAATTCTAAAAATATTGCAAAAATTATTACAAAATCAAAAATACAAACTTTTTTCAAAATTCCAAAAATATTTCAAAAACTATAACAAATTCAAAAATTTCCATGTGCAATTTCATTTTCAATTACATTTACGTCATAAAAACAGCTACATTTTTTCTCCAAAAAATGAACTAAAAAAATTAATTAAATCATTTTTTGACACACTTTACATTATTTTTTTGACAAACTTATAATGCCATAATTCTCTATAATAATAATAAAATTTCATGTCATACAAATTAATAATTTTCATTTTTTCCAAAAAATTGGGTAAAAAAGTAAATTTAAATCATTCTTTTAACACACTTGACAACATTTTTTTGACAAACTTAGGATGCCACAACTCTCAATAATAATAATAAAATTTTATTTCAAACAAAAAATTAATTTAATTTTTTTCCAAAAAATGGGGTAAAAATTTAAATAAAAATCTTTCTTTTAACACACTTGACAACATTTTTTTGACAAACTTATAATGCCAATATTCTCAATAATAATAATAAAAAATAGCGTGGGGTCTCCCGAACACCTTTAATTTTGAATCCTCAATAACTTGTAGTTTTAGATTTCGTATCGTAATGAAAGTTATTATATAACATTTAAGTTCTGTTTCCAATACTTCTGCATACCAACTTCCGGTTTGTCACTTCCGGTTTTTTCGATAAAAAACTTCTATGATTACATTGTTTTTAGTTTTGGGCAGCGATGTATCTTAAACATAAAACTCTATGTTCAATTACATTTTCAGCAAACTATTCGAAAACCTTCCATTTAGCGATTCGAGAAAATATTACAAAATCACAAATTCATACTTCTTTCCAAATTCCAAAAATATTGTAAAAATTATAATAAAATCAAACTTTTTTCAAAATTCTAAAAATATTCCAAAAATTATTACAAAATCAAAAATTGAAACTTTTTTCAAAATTCCAAAAATTATAAAAAAATCAAAAATTAAAAATTTTTCAAAATTCCAAAAATATTCCAAAAATTCTTACAAAATCAAAAATTAAAACTTTTTCCAATATTCTAAAAATATTGCAAAAATTATTACAAAATCAAAAATACAAATTTTTTTCAAAATTCTAAAATATTTCAAAAAATATAACAAATTCAAAAATTTCCATGTCCAATTTCATTTTCAATTACATTTACGTCATAAAAACAGCTACATTTTTTTCCCAAAAATTGGCTAAAAAAATAAATGAAATCATTTTTTGACACACTTGACATTATTTTTTTGACGAACTTATAATGCCATAATTTTCAATAATAATAATAAAATTTCATATCAAACAAACAATTAATTTTATTTTTTTCCAAAAAAATGGGTAAAAAAAAAAAATAAAAATCTTTCTTTTGACACACTTGACAACATTTTTTGACAAACTTATAGTGCCATAATTCTCAATAATAATAAATAAAATTTGATTACAAATAAAATTTTTATTTAATTTTTTCCCAAAAAATTGGGTAAAAAAATAAATAAAAATCTTTCTTTTGACACACTTGATAACATTTTTTTGACAAACTTATAGTACAATAATCCAGATATTGATCTCACATACCAATCCCGTCCATCATGATTTCTGAAAATTCAATGTTCCTACTCGTAATCACTTAAAATGAACGTTTTTTAAGCAAAAAATATGCAAATTTCCTTGTTTTGGACACTTGACGACTTTTTTGACACACTTCCGGTACAGTTGTCGAACACATCGTCCTTTCGGTTCTTCCCATTGAGTAACCCTATTTTTAGAAAAAAAAATTTTCAAATCTGTCCAGCCGTTTTCTAGATTTCGTCGGTTGTGACGGCCGGCCGGACGGCCGGACGGACGGCCTACAGACAGACATACATTTTTTTTTTGCTTTTTTAGAATCAGTAGGTCCTAAAACGTCGAGAAATGCCAAAAAAGTGGGGGTAAGATGGGGGCGTCAATTGGGTAGGGCTGGGGGGGCATTGGCCCCCCCCAAGGATCTGATACTATCAATACATCGATTCAATAAAACCATCCAATCGTGATAGAATTATATACTATAAAAATTTCAATGCACTGTTATTTTGTAAATTCGTCTAATTTTTAGAAGATTTGCCTAACTAATATACCAATTTTTCACATACTATTAATTGAAATATATCTGATAATATAATTATTACGTTACATATTATTTTGGCTCGACTAAAGTACAGTTCACCGCAATATTCAATCCGTTATCGTTCTTTGTATCAAGGACTAGAGCGCCACCGATACGAAAGGCGGTCGTATTGCTTCTAATCTTCTAATGAAATCAGTTTTATAAACAAAACACGATCGTTCTTCCAAAAACGCTGTGGGTGCGTATTTTGGCAAAATTCTATCGTACTATAAGGTGCGCGGCATTACCACTTTTAGAAGAACGATTGTGTTTTGTTTATAAGATATTCGTGTCTGAGCCAGAGGAAACAAAATATTTCATTAGTATAGGGTTTCTCGAGAGTTCATAGTGCAGTATTTAACATTCAAATTTCAATTGTTATTGGTAATTTTTATAAACTTAAAAGTAAGTACATGCAGGAGAACACAACCTAATTATACCCCTTTTATTTGGAGAACCCTGGCTGTTTGGCTTTGTTTTTTATCTATATTATATTATACAAACTTTACAAGACTTTTTTAAAAACAATAAATTAAAAACAATTCTAAAATGTAAAATCCTATAACATATCAAAAGTTTTCTTGATAGTTGTGCTAATTTTTATAAAATGAATGACAATAATTACGGGAGTAATTTAAATTTATTGGGTTATTTCCAGTGATTTTATAATAATGAATGTTTTATAATGGACAAGCAATATTTTCTAACGGCACAAACAAATATTTAAGTTATGTAAATATTTTCAAAGTATGTTATGAAAACTTGCTGACAAATTCTTTTCGCTATATGGACCATAATTTTAATTCATAAAATAGCAAAAATTATATGTTTGGTTGGTTATAATAAAATCCAAAACGTATCCTAAACGTCAATCTTTGTTCATTTTTTTTATACAGTCACAGGGAGGGAGAAACTATTAGTTTTTTGTGGTAGGTTTTTCTTATAGATTTAAAAGAAACTCGCAATAATTGTACAATTTTGAATCAAATGAAAAATTTACGCACGTTTATGGGTAGTAAGCTGACCAGACGTCCCACGCTGCGTGGAAATGTCACACATTTTATTGCGTTGTCCCACGGAAAAATCTGTCCCAAGAAGCGTCCCACGAAACAAATATTTCCACCACATTTGCCCGCATTATCGAAATAATCATCTACCTACGTACAGTTTGCGCAATATCTTAGAGCAATGGCTTCACAGTTTTTTCTTGCAGTTTGTATAATGTTATGTATATGTTGATTTAATCATATTGAGAGAACAAACCAGTGCAATATTATTATGAAAAATAAAATACAAAATATTTTACTTAAAAAGATGCAGTTTTGCGTATAAATTCATAAAACTTTAAATTTTTAAACCAGAGTTTACGAGTCTTTATTCGAGCACTCATTTCAATCCTTTGAAATAATATTCAAAAATTAAAATGTTCATAATTTGAATATCGTTCTTACTCGTAAGAGTAAAATTTTGTTTTTTCGATTTTACTCCTTTGGAGCAGATTGCATTTTCCAGTTCTTTCATTCGATTTGTAAAAGAAGAAAATTAGTCATTCTACGTCATCCTTTATATTCATTTTTCTAACAATGCATGAATAATTGAACGAATCAAGCATTTTACGTTGAAAAGCATCAAATTTGACGCAAAAGTAAAAGTTTTGAGTATTTGAAAGAAAATATTTATTTCAATTTAGTAGCAAGAATGATATTTTATTATTTTTACTCCTGTATGTGGGAGTGTTATATTTTTTTTAAGCTACGCACTGAAAGGACAAAGTAAAAGAGTGATATAAGTAGCGTTTTAAACTCTGTTTAAAACACACTTTAACTAGGAAGCTCAAAAGTAAAATTATTATTTTCTAATATATAATTTTTTTTTTCTCAATAAAGAACAAACAAAGCAAACAGCATAAAAACTTGATAAATGGTATAGATTTATACCTCTTATACTTACAGAATACAGAAAAGATACTAATTATTTAGTAAAATTAAAATAAATTGTTTCAATTGTTTTACAGTCTTTACTTGTGTAACAAAAGTTTTAAGCTACTATAAAAGGTAAATTTATGCTATTTTTTAAAATTATATTTAAAAAGTTCTCCTGCAAATCAAGACGGATAGAAAACGTTTACGTAAATTCTTATACGATATTGAATTGGACTATCCTTTTATAAAAAAAATCAAAATATAACGACGCAAAAGTTTAGTGTATTACCATTCGGAGTGAATTTGAAAATTAACAGTGGACATTATGATATTAAAAGACATATAGATACAGATAAACATAAAAAAGCGTTGCTATAAGCCGCCAGCTCCAGTAGCTTGAACAAGTTTTGTTGTTATTTTGTTTTCTTGTTGTTATTTAACATTGACAAAAAGTTAGTTGCAATTTGCGCTGATAACACGAACACCAATTTTAGTGGTGTCACGTCAAGGGGTGAAAATTTAAAAACAAGCTAAACTCGAATTTGAACCAGAGTGTATTGGGTATTGGATTCGCAGCCCATATTCTAAATAATGCAATAAGAAATGCTGCTGATTTAAATGGCAGGGTTAAAATAATTTGGATATTTTACTGTCTTTACTGGAGACGTTCAAGGAGTTCTGCGGCAAAACTAATGTCGAACATAACCAAGTTATTGGATACAGTGAAACTCTCTGGCTGGCGGTAATGCCAGCACTAGAAAGAATTTAGAAAATGTACGAATCACTGCAACCACATTTCCTAACGGTTGAATGTCCAATTAAAATAAAAGAATTTTTTGAAGAATTAAATAGTAAACAAATAGTAAAGGAAAGCATTAAATAGTAAATTTATGCACAATCTAGTTAGCACGTTTTCACCGTTCCACTTTCTCGCAATAGAAATTCTAATTAGCTAGTATTTGGAAGAATGTTTGCATTTTGTCGCACATTTTAACGATTTGGCTCTGGTCAGTTTAGGGTAGACATAACTCTTTCTCTCTGAGACAAATAAAGGAAAACAAACAAACAAACAAAAAAACGATTCGACATAAGAGGAGTCACGTAGGGATTGCAATCCCGTGGTTTTTTATTTTTCCTGGGACTATGTGACTCATAAATTTTAAATCCCGGGATGCCTGAGATCTAAAAAATCGTATAGAAAAACCATCCTTTTTTTCTATGCCTTTTTTTCTACTCTGAACAGTTACAAAGCAAAGATATAATAATTTCTAGCACAAGCGCTTTAATTAAAACTACTATCTTGATGCTTAAACAATGCAGATATGATACTAAATTTAAAATTATTTGTAGCAAATGAAGGGATTTTGCAGAACTTTGCGGCATTCGCTTCGATGAAACAACACCAGAAGACTAGCAGAGTAACCAATGTAGCTCAGAAGCATTTTATTTTTATTTCTAAGTCGATGCATTTAAATGCTTTTAAATATATGTGTGTATAAAAACGTGTATGTTATGTTTTACGAAAAAAATTTTTTTTGTCATTTAAATTCTCGCCCCCCCCCCCAAGATTTTGGTGAAATGACGCCACTGGGGTAAGAATTTCACTTCGAGCTCATGAATGTAATACTTAGGTCTTTCAGACCGAAGTAATATCAGAAAATATTAAAGGTTTTCATCATAGTTGTGGCTTGTGCTAATTTTTATAATATGCATGACAATAATAACGAAAGCATTTAAATTTATTGAGTTATTTCTGTGATTATTTATTTATGTGATATGTACATATGTTTTTCCCCGTCTTACTCGTCATTCGGTGTGTGCGGGCGGTCGAACTGTCGAGATTACTCACTGTCATAGTAATAGAATGCAAAGAGATTTCTTTGTGCGTACATCGTACACATGGAATGCTTTGCCCGAATCAATAGTCTCGAGTGCTTTCAATCCACAAAGATTTAAAAAAGGCGTCCACCTATACCTCAAGACGCATGTTGTTGTGGGACCTACGTCTTAAAAGGTATCTATGTGTTGTTGTGACACATTTTGTAATTCCCACTACACAACACTTCTTATTAAAAAAAAAAAAAAAAAAATGTTGTTTATGTGATTATTGCAATGATTTTTATTAAGTCATTATTAAGTCAAACATTTTCGCGGCATTAACGGCAATCGCAATATTTTGTAACTCAATATAATTCTCAAAGTATATTATTTAACTTGGGAGGATAAGCAACCATTTTTTCGTGAATCAATTACCTTAATGATAAGGATCCACAACTGTTTTAATCTTAAAGCCAAAAACTCAAAAGAAAAATCAAAAACTAGGTGTTTGTTTATTTTTCTATAGCCCTTTATGAATTTTGTTTAAAACAATATTGTCACCAGGGATTTCAATTACATTTTGTTAGATACTTATCAACTTGCCCATGCGTAAGATGACAGTTTTAAACAGTTTAAACATTTAAATTTAAAGAGTTTTTTTTTATTTTAGAATAAACAAAAAAAAAGAAAATCAATTGGAGAAGTTAAGTTTCTTCTTCACCAACATTTTCTTTCTTATTAAAATTTGCACCTGAGACAAATTGGATAAGAAGTGGATTATAGATATTTAAGTTATTGTTGAAAAATTTAAATTTTGTGAAAATTGTGGGTTATTTGTGTTCTAATTTTAAATATAGAACTTTAAAGTAAATTTAATGTGGACATAAATCAAAACTGAGATGCTAAAATTTTAAATATTTTGTCCTGAAACATCTCGTTACATATATTGGTATATGTATATGTGCATATATTGGTATCGGTATAATTCACAAAACGGATTCAACCAAATATATTTTGTACCATCAACTAAAATTTAGTACAATCGACCATTCGTTTTTAATGTTTGACAATGCTTTGTCACACGTTCAAATCGTTTGGTCAATTTTATTAAATTTTAGTTAAAACCCATTTCGATCCTCAGTTTGTTTCATCGAACAGAGAAATTCCTTTTTTTTCTAAAAATTGTTTATCTATGATAGTAAGGTGCCCTTAGTACGATAAGCTTCCTTGATGTGTTGTGTATTCGACAAAGAAATTTTATGGTGGCCCAAGCCCCCACTTCCCACCACACCTCCTCTTCCAAAACACCCTTGTTTTTAGACATATTTTTGAATAATTATATAAAATATTAAACGAAAAAAAATCGAAAAACTAATGATGACGAATTTGTGCCAATGAATGAGATAACTCATAGGAATAGTTTTCGTATTTTTAAGAAACATTGGGGTGCTCTTATGTGTACGTTAAGTTAAGTGTTCGAACACTGGCACGAACCTTATAACCAGGTTTTGTACTAAGTGAATTGAAATTTTGAAAAATTGAAGGATTGATAACGAAAGATTTATATAAACAAAACGTAGAGTTGCCTACGAATTACTAGGTGTTTTTACAATTATTTTTTTTTTTTTTAATAAAATGTGTTGTGTAATAGGGTTTAGAATATGTGTCACCACAACACATAAATACCTTTTAAGACCTAGGTCTAGACCTGGGTCCCACAACAACTGGCGTTCTAAGGTGTAGATTAACGATTTTTTAAACATCTGCGGGTTGAAGCCACCTGAGACTAAGTGTTCCGGCAAACTATTCCATTTGAACGCAGTTCGGACAAAGAAGTCTCTCTGCGATCTGCCAGTATGACAGCGCGGGATCTTTAACGTTTCATCGGTTGCGGCAGTCGATTGCCGAGTGGAACGGGGATAAGAATAAGTTTGAGGCATGATGCCGCTGATTTCATCTGAGCACTGCTGATGACGATATTTGTAAAAAACAACGAGATCAGCAACAGTGCGACGATGTTGTAGGGAATCAAGTTTTGATGTCAAAGTTCGATCACCCACAATTCGTATAGCTCGCTTTTGAACAGAGTCCAAGAGGGCCAAGATGGAAACAGAGGCAGCACCCCAAACTTGACAGCAGTACTCCATACAGGGATGAATATAGGACTTATAAACATGGAGCAATTGGTATGGAGTGAAAAATTTTTTGCATCTATTTAGGAGGCCGAGTTTTTTAGACGCGCTTTTTGCCATCGCCATTACATGATCGTTCCAGAGTAGGTCATTTGAAACTGTGACACCCAATAAACGAATGTTTTTACATTCATCTATTTATTCATCACACATACTAAATAAAATATCTTTGGGGAACTCGGTCTTTAATCTGGAAACAATCAACAGCTGTGTTTTGGTAGAGTTGAAATTGACAAGGTTTTGGTCACCCCAGTCGGCGACTTTATTCAGGTCTTTGTTCACGTTTATGGCAGCGTCTCTCCGGGCAGGATTAATTCGTTCGTGCATTTTACCTTTTGAAGGAAGGGGCTCGAACGACTTGTGCAGAGTGCTATCATCTGCAAAACTATTTATTGGGTTGCTGGTGATTTTCAACAATTCGTTGATATAAATCAAAAATAGGGTTGGGGACAATACTGAGCCTTCGGGTACACCAGCGTTAATTAGTTTAGACTCAGAAGAAAATCCGTCTAAGGTTACCGAAATGTATCGGTTGGATAGAAAATTTTGAATCAGCTTCACAACATTGGGATGAAAACCGTACGCAACGAGCTTGTTGATTAAGTTGGCATGCCAGACTCGACCGAATGCCTTGGAGATGTCTAAAGCGATAACGTATGTTTCACCACCTTTATCAAGTATGCTGTTCCAACAATGCGCTACATAGTTTAATAGATGGTAGTTGATCTTTTGTTTCGAAAACCGTATTGGCTGTCGGATATTAAATGATTTTCTTCCAGAAATTTTGAAATATGTGTATTAATATAATGCTCGTAGACTTTGGATAGGACCGATAGTAAAGCTATTGGCCTATAATTTGAGATATCGGATTTTGGTCCCTTTTTGGGGACGGGCTGGACATTTGCCAACTTCCAGCACGAGGGAAATATACCAGATTTGTAGGATTGGTAGAATATTTTAGTTAAAGTTGGTGCAAGTTCTTTGGAAAAGTTTTTTAAAATAATGGGTGGAATATTGTCCATTCCTGAGGCTTTGTTGATGTTTTACCTCTTTAAAAGTTTAGCGACTATTTTGGGTTTGAAGTGAAGTTCATTCATATTAACTCCTGAAGACTGGATTTGGGGTATTTCTTTAGGAGTTTCCAAAACAGTAGAGTTCAGAGCAAAGCATTCAGCGAACAAGTTAGCTTTTCTTGCGGGATCATTGACGATTGAATCACCATCAATAATAGGGGAAATAGAAAATTTTGTACCAGAATTTAAAGAATTGATGGCACTGTAGAAACTCTTGTCAGAAACAGACATAGACGTAAGTTTTGAGGCTATCGCTCTGTCAATTTCGGACTTTTCGTTTAAGATAATCTGATTAGATATTTTGTTGCCCTTTAGATATTGGGATCGATTAGTGGGAGTTTTGTTATGAATCTAAATATTAAATGATCTACGTTTGTTTCTAAGTGCCGTTTTAGCAGCTTTCGAATACAAGTATTTTTGTTTGGGTTTTACTATGGAGAAAGGGACAAATTTATTGATAGCAAATTGGATGGTTTCTGTAAAGTTTTGAGCAGAAACATTTACATTGTCAGTGTAAAAACAATGACGGTCGAAAGGGAACCCATGGAAAAAATTTTGAAGACCACTCTTATCCATTTTTGAGTAGTGAAATATTTTACGGGGTTTGGGAGCTGTAGTTTTAAGTAAATCAGTTTTGATAACTGATGAGATTAAATAATGATCAGAATTTTCAATACTACCTTTCGCGACATCGACACTCGTAATATCTGGCATTCTGGTAAGATAGAGATCTAAAAGAAAACTATTATCACCGCCATTACGGGGAGTGAAAGTCGGGCTTTTAACAATTTGGAATAGGCCCTGAGATGCGGCAAAAATTTCTGCCAGCTTTCCACTATTGTCAACATCGTCGGTCGATTTGGAGAATTCCAACCATGATTTGTTGTGGACGTTGAAGTCACCGGTAACGATAACTTCACAATTAGGGGACTTCGCTCTAATCTCGTCCACAATTTTTGTCAGTATATTAAAAAAGTTTGGGTTACGTTTGTTGGGGGACCGGTATAAAGCTATTGTAAAAAATGGCATTTCTGGAAGACTAATCTTTAAAACCATTGTATTGAAGCCGTCACCGTGTAGTTCAAAATTTGGAAAGCGCGTGTACGCAACACTCTCATGAATGAATGCGCACACGCCCTGATGGAGTTTGAAAGCTGATTCGAGCCTATATTTGGAATTAAGCGATTCTATAAAGAGAAAATTTTCAGAAACTTGTGTTTCTGTAAGGAATAGAATGTTCGGTTTGTCGTGTCGGTCCGCAGATGTTTTGAACATGTATTTTAAAATTTTTTATTGAATCATATATGTTTTGTCCCTGCAAATTCCGTGGACGTGCCGCTTTATGGGCGGGTGGATTGCGCAAATTTGCTTTACCACTTGCAGACTTATTTTTTTTCGGTTGTACTGCCATATATATATCAAAAGGGTTTTATTTTATTTTTTTATGTTTTATTTTAAAATGGATAACTAAGTAAAAAATCCTATCATACAAAAAAATATGACACATGCCAATATTTCATGATAAGATGAAGAAATAATAACAAAATAATAAGTGAAAAACAAATTGTGAGAAATTTGCAGAAAACAAAACAAAACTAAATGCCAATAATCCAGCTGATGCAGCGCACCCCAGACGCACCGCCCACCACCTCAATCGAGGCCCAAAGCCCACACATAAGTACGTGTTGGTCCGATTCCTCGGAAGAGCCAATGAGCGGTACCGCTACGGAACGCTGCCCAGCTAAGACTGGAAGTGCTGCCAGCACCCTAAGATATCATCTTGGCTAATGACATCTCCTGCCAGTGCCAGTGGTATGTGATATCTCACGCTAACTCATATGTCAATGGCAGGGACTGGAGTACGCAGGGTAGTCAGACCCGTAGATCAACATTGATCATAATCGATCAAAATCGATCCCTCCTGCGGGAGACGGAGTATTACGCAAATAACTTTTGATTAACTTCAGTTTTGAAAAAGGTCGTTCGCCTATAACATTATCGACAAACATGCATAAAAACATTCGTAATAAAATATCGATATTCGGGAAAGTGGTGGAAAGATTATCATTGAACATTGTTTTGTACATCGATTCATAATTTAAATTATCAAATGTGAAATAATATTTGGCAAATTGACATTCGTCAATCAATTGATTTGCATTGAGATCTTTTGGGTATTTTGCGGTTATTGTTCTGCAAGAACTAGCAATCTCTTCATCACTCATTAAATTTAGATGTATCAAAAACGAGTACTATCTAGATCTTCATAATATTTAGCACGCTCTCTCAGATTGTAAAGAAAAGCCTTTATAATTGGCTTGAACAACGATTTTTCAAGGTGGTCTTTTTGTTCCTCTAGACAAAGTGTTTGTGACGTTGAGCAAGTTTGAATATTATTTGCGGGTTGAATATTAGATGAAACAGAATTTAAAAGCTGACAGGCATCATCAAAAATTTTGTTGTAATCTTTATTTTCCAAATCTGTAACTATTAAATCAAACAGTTTTTTGTCAGCGAGACAGTTAAATTAGATTTTTGTAATGCTCGATTCACAAAATTAAACTTGGTTAGTACACTTTTCCAGAGGACAAGCATCAAAATATTTTGGAATTGACATAGTTTTTTTTTATGAAACCTGTTACCACCGCTTTGTTATCATCACTGAAGCTTTCCTCATGTAGGAAAGATTTTAAAACATGCAACACTTTCAAATAACAAGAATGTAAAACGTGAACTGATTCGTATCCAGCTGACCATCTCGTTCCAGTTGCTCTCTTTAACATGTATTCGCTATTTTCGGTTAATTGTTTTTGTAATCGATTCCATCGAAAAGGGGAATATACGAAAAATCCATAAAGTTTTTCAACCATATCAAAAAACTTAGTTGCAGCAGTATTGCCAGAAACACTATATTTACCGACTAAATTTAATGAATGAGCAGAGCAAGGGACAAAAATTGCTGTTTTATTTGTTTGACGAATCAATCTTTGTAGGCCACCATAAATACCTGCCATATTGTAAGCGTTGTCATGTGACTGGCCTCGAATGACCTTCGATTTCAATAAATGAAATAAATCGTTCACAAATGGTATTACTTTTAACATATCGAACACAAAAAGACAACTGGTCTGTATGGCTCCCATCTTGAGTGGAATCGACACTAAACGAATAATATCGAGACTCTATAATTTCCGAAACAATGTGATTTTTAACATGTTTTGCCATGATAGAGATGAATTCTTCACAAATTGTGCTTGAAAGATACGATACTTTTCCTAAAAATATTCCGAATAATAAAAAAAAATAATTTGTGAATGTTAAATGAAAAGAGTGTACCTTTTCCTTTATTGCCAAAACGAGAAATATGTTCTTGTAAAAAGGGATCAAATTTAGCCAATAATTCAAGAGATCCAAGAAAGTTTCCATGGTGTTTTGATCCTAAAATTTCATCGTGACCACGAAAAGCAAGTCCTCGTGATGCAATTTTAGTGGTATTATTAAAAGATTTCTCGAAAGTAAGTTCATTTTTGATACGCATTTTATTTTATATGTAAAATTATTGGCCATGTGATACTTAGACTCTTCATGCTTCGAAATGTGATGAATTATTCCAATTATTGAATATTTTTAATGAAAATGCTTGCGATTTTCCATTCAAATCACCAAATAAACGGCATACAAAACAAAAAACTGCTTCGGCTGACGGTGAATAGATTAGCCAATTTCGTTTAATTTTTGTTGCATTTGTGAGTTTTCTATAAAAATGAAACTCAGTGAATTTTCAACCATATTTTCCAGCATTTTTCATTGCATCTATGTTTTGACACGCAAAGGCACCTAAGAAACTAACTGTATAATAGTATGTACTTTATTGTTGAGATGTTTAATGAACTAGTTTATTTTCGATCAAAAGTTTACAATGCGAGCGAGCAATGAGCATTGCAAATTTGTGGGAAAATAAAATTCATTAAACACGACAGCAATACGACGTTTTACTCTTCCGACAGAGAAGCATGTTTTAATTTAAAAATAAAATTCATTGATAAAATAAATAAAACGAATAAAGAGGACTTACTTTACTTTACTTTATAGTAAATGAGGACGGAGGACCTTCTTGCTCCAAAGGAGGACAGTCTTATCGAAAAGAGGACACAAAATACTCTATGGGCTGATCACTATACAAAACTAATCGATCAAATTATGCATGAAGGAAACTCGACCATAACATTGAGTTAATTGAGAATACAACAGATGAAAAACTTGTACTTGTTGACAGCCTATTTTATGAAACATATACAGCTAAAAAAAATCATGTAAAATCCCGCCTTTATTGAAATGCAACTAATCGTCCAAATTTCAAAGGAATCGATCCAGTACTTAAGGAGATTCCCTATTTTGAACAAACGAACAGTTACATTTTTATTTATATAGAAGAAGATAGAAGATAGAAGAATATTTATTGAATTTCTATTAAAAGTTTATTGCAACACTAATCTTTATAAAATTGTTTGTGTGTTTTTTTACTGAAAATAATAATTAAAAGTATTCTTTTTACTAATTGAAATAAAATAAATCTGAATAAAGTCTAATTTAAATATTTTGTTTATATTTATTTCAATAACCTTTCTAAAAAAAGTGTTTTAGTTATTCTATTTTCTAGAGTATCGGTACTACACCGGTAACGTGAGAAACTTTGTCAGTATTGGCAAAACGGAAATTTTGGAAGCGCTACTCTCGATGTAAATATGTTATTGATTACTTTCATTTTGAAAAGTTATCGTTCAGCTGAGAACGGTAACGGTAACAGTATTGACATCGAGCCTAATTTCATGGAAATAAAAAAAATAATCAACAATCTTTACAAACAATCTTTACAACAATCGAATCAACGCTTGAAAACCGCCACTAATTCCGGCCATATTGTTTGCGTTGTTATATGACTGTCTCTGCAATTTTGTATGTCAATTTTGTTTTCTTCGAGGAATTTTTAAACGATGCCAAAAAGATACTCTTATGTTTGACCCTCAATTGGAATAAAAGCAACTAATCGTTCATTCATTTTACCATCTTTTACGTATCGAATGCAAAAAGCCAATTAATCCGAATGACTTACATCCAAAGTGGGGTCAACACGAATCGAATAATAAACTCAATGACGTCGGCTGCAATACGTCGGCTGCAATACGATTTTTGATTTCTTGCTCCATGGTGGTAATAAATTCGTCACATATTGTGCTTGAGAGGTACGACGTTCTTCATCAAAATATCCCAATAACAATCACTTTTATCATTTCATTAAGTTTGCTTCAGATGTCACATACCTTTTCCTTTGTTGCCAAATTAACCACTATGCTCTTTTAAGAAAGGATCAAATTTAGAAAAAATTTCAAGAGCTCCATGAAAGTTGCCATTGTGATTCGAGCCCAGAGTTTCATCACTCTCGGAAGTTCGGAATTAAAACTTTTGTTTTTAATTTATTTTCTTTATAAATTATATATCTTTATTTAAAATATTCGAATAGATTATTGCTTTTAGATTGCAAAATTTTATTTGGAATTATTTATTTGAGAATCTGAAAAAACAATGGAACCCATAGTTAAAAACTGCTGCAAGAGTATCGCTTGAACTAGAGAATCAATTATTCATGATACACATTATATATACTCTATTTGAGAGATTTTTTAAGGGTGTAATTGTTATCGTTTTTCGCAGTTCTGATTTCAGACATGCAGTTTTGAATCATCAAAAAATCAGTTCTGTTTTTTAGCCATCAAAAATGAATTTTTGAAAATACTTTAATTTACTAGGGTTTTTTTCGAAGCAGATGACTGTTTTATTTAGTAATCAATTTTGGAAAATGAGGATAAAGGGCCCCCAAAAATTTACCCGCACCAGGGCCCCCTGAACTCTTAATCCGCCACTGATATATATATATCTATATATATATATATATATATATATATATATATATATATATATATATATATATATATATATATATATATATATATATATATATATATATATATATATATATATATATATATATATATATATATATATATATATATATATATATATATATATATATATATATATATATATATATATATATATATATATATATATATATATATATATATATATATATATATATATATATATATATATATATATATATATATATATATATATATATATATATATATATATATATATATATATATATATATATATATATATATATATATATATATATATATATATATATATATATATATATATATATATATATATATATATATATATATATATATATATATATATATATATATATATATATATATATATATATATATATATATATATATATATATATATTTAGATCTTTAAATTTGTCTTAACAACCACAATTTGTTGAACATATAACTATATTTTAGGAGTGATTTAAAAAAATTAAAAAAATATATACAGACATTTATGGAAAATAGGCAAAAATTCCTTAAAGTAAATATCTTGATAAAGTGATTAATGTACCTACATTTAAAATTATTTTGTTTTTTTCTAATAAAACTGAGGTTCCTTAGCGTATACACATATTTATATTAAGAAATAACAGTAAATCTATATTTCTTTTAATCTTCGCCTATAAAGGACTTTTTTTACAATATTCAGCGATAACATGATTAAAAGATAAGAATTATCAATATTTCAACGTGAGAGAATATTTGTTTATCACGAAAAAGGATATTCTCAAGTTTAAATTGCTTAAAAAAGAAGATTTTGCACTCAGCTGTCCAACGTACGTTAGCGCGCTGTCGTGCTACAGACACTCACGACTCAAAAAACGTTCTCGTTGCCCGAAAAATACATACATCAAAACGTCAAGAAATTGAAATAGCGAATATCTCTCTATTAAATAGACGTCTATCCAGCAAAGTTACTCTGAAGTACAATCAATTCCATGATCCGAAAGTTAGTGTGTCTACAATAAAAAGTAGTATTCGAGAAAAAGGTCTTAATAAACGAGTTGCCGCACGGAAATCATTACTGCTACCAGGAAATAAGGAAAACGGTTAAAATAGGCACTGGAACACAAAGATTCGACAGTGGTGGAAAACCATGTGAACCGATGAATCGCAGTTTCTAATGTTTGGAACCAAGCGAAGAATTTCTGTACTACGCAGCGATAGAGAATGATTTAGATGACTGCACAAGATGACTTGATTGACTGTGAAACACGGTGGTGGATCCGTTATGGTATGGAGATGCTTTGGCGGCAAGTAGCTTGCACAGAATTTTGTTGATTATGAATAAGGAAATGTAAAGAAACATTCTTGAAACCCAAGTTGTGCCATCTGCTAAGAAAATATTTCGGAATCAATAAGTCTTTATACAGGATAATTACCCCCAACATAAAAGAAAGATATGCACGTAATTTTTAAAGAATTTGGAAAAGAAAAAAGTGCTCACAATATTGGAGTGGCCACCACAAACTCCCGATTGCAACCCCATCGAATTACTCTGGGAAGAAATGGATCGGCAGGTTCGAAAAACAAATATTGCATCTGTTATTAACCTCTGGGAGATACTCCAGTCAGTGTGGGATAATTTGGATGCAGAATGTCTTGACAAATTTGTCGGTAGAATGCCAAGAATTTATGCAGCGATTATTAAAAAATGGGCGATTATTTCGATAAGTCCAATATTGGGCTAAATAAACGTAAATGTGGGCTAAATTACGTTTAATTCGGTGTTAAAAAGCTAAAGTTTTATATTTCAATATTATTATAACACAATAAAATGAAGTGCATATTTAATTTTTGCTTTTTCACTAAAAATTAAAGGGTGCCTCATACTTTCTGCCTCTACTGTATGTAGACTCAGCGCCAGTGTTCGATGAAACGAACAGTAAACTTTTACATTTTCCGGAAAAACGGTAAAAGATTATTTTTTTCCTTTCTCCGATTTAAGCTAATGAGCATCAATTTACTATAAAAAAGTATTTGGTTTTTTCCTGGAAAATAATTTCTGCAACTCGGTTCGAAATGGGTTAATGCTACAAATTTAATTTGGTTGAATCCGTTTTGTACAATATACCAATAGTGGATTTTTCAAAAAGTGGTGAAAACGTCTCTTTTTGCGTGACTCGACGATTTGTCCACGCGACGCGATAGCGTCGAGTGGAATAAGTTCAGGAACGCAAAAAGGTTTTTACCATGCGTAGAAAACGCTGTTTTTTCTACGCTTGTAAATATAAATGATAATATTTACAAATTCTGTTCCTAAAAACTTACAAGACGACATAACTAATTTTGACAGTGGAAACCGAAATAGCAATATTGTATTTATATATTGTATTTATTGTATTTATGTATTTATATATATTTTAACAGTGTAATATATTGTTTGTATTGTATTCCAGTGTTCGCCTACAGATGGAAGACAATAGCAAATAGTTCGAAGATAAAAATTTATAGCGTTTTCGTTTTTCGATTTAAGTTTTGACCTCACAGCGGGTAAAACTCTTTCAGTTTTACATTTTTTTTATAGTTTCGCATTTATTTTTTCAGTTTTGCCCTTAAAATACTAGAGAATCGAACAGAAAAATGTCGCATTTCTAGATCTGTCAAATTTGTTTAACAAAATAAAGGAATTCAATTTTTTAATGTTTATTATTATTTTTAAACTATTTAAATATTTTTATTTAAGAAAAATACATCATTAAAAATATGTCTTTTCTTATTTTGTATACTATATTAATATATTATACAAGGCAACATTTTTGCACCGTCTCCATTTTTGCACGCAAATTTTTTCACATCAATATTTATTCGAGAATCGAACAGATAAAATGTGACCGAAAGATGTGAAAAAGTGCAAAAAAGTCACATTTGACAAGGAAACGAACGAATTTTAAATGTTTAAATAGGAATTTTATCAAATATTGCCAGCTAATAGAAATTATGTAGTCAATTTTTATTAGTGTGCAATAAGTTTTTAATTGTGTTCGGGTGTTCGCCTACAAGTGGTGGTTAAAACCAAATATTTAAAATAATATTTTAACAAACATTTATAACATTTGTAGAGATACTACTACATCTACCCATCCAAATCAAAACACATATAATAAGTTATAAAGGAATTCCCGTGACGTAATTTCTTTTTATCAAAACAAAATAATAATAATTTAGTAAACAACATTTCATATGTTTACAATTATAAGTAAGCAAAGTTTTATGAACTTTATGAATTATACATTACTCAAAGTGTGTCATCATATATTATGTTTCAAAACATTTAAACTAATTTTATCTAATGGCCCCCATCTAATGGACTTGGCACTTTGACGCAGTGATGGGGCTCAGTAGACTCAGTGATCTTAGGAGCTACAACGGTAGGGTCACCCATGCCGTTAGGTCCTCGGTGAGAATCGAAGCCAAGATCAAGTCCAAAACCCAAAGCTAAGGTGAGACACGTACGCCGAAAGCTTAGCATGGTCAAGGGGGTGCTTGATTATTAGTACGGAACTCTGGATACCGGGCGTCCTCCAGTTTCAATAGCCTTACCACAGCACAGGGCTCTGTTGTGGCTGACCAATGTACCTCCCTACTTTCTCCATAAATATTCTATGGAAAACTATAAAGTTTTAGATGAGAGCGATGCTTCTCCAAACGCATCACATAAACCAACAACAAAACTGTGCACCATGTCCTACTCTAGGATCATGCCTGATTTATCAGCTTATTCTAAACCAGACAGCACACATGCCATGTCTGACTCTAGGATCATGCCTGATTTATCAGCTTATCCTAATTCGGATAGTACACACACCATGTCTGACTCTATGGTAATGTCTGATTCACCAGCTTACTCTAAGTCAGACAGAAGATCTGTACGATATAGACAAAAATCTCTAGTACCTAAATTAAGTTGCGTTCAGATTAATCTGCACAGATCAGAAATGGCCTCAGTTAATTTGAACCGGTTAATTGAACAGGATGCTCACGATCTTGCATTTATACAGGAGCCGTGGGCAGACAGCAAAAGAATAAAAGGTCTATCGTCAAACAAAAATACAAAACTGATCTATTTCTCAGATGTGGAAAGACCGCGAACCGCGATTATCTTCAACAAACATCTGAAAATATTTCCGTTGAATGAATTTATCTGTAGAGATCTTACAACGGTCCAGATAGAAATTCATCTTCCTCAAGGTGGATTTCGTAAATTCATTTTAGCTTCTGCATACTTCCCGGGGGATGAGGACGAGACACCACCAGAAGTGGTAGAAAAACTCATCAAGTATTGCAACAATAACCACTATAACCTCATAATAGCGTGTGATGCTAACGCTCATCACACCGTGTGGGGAAGTAGCAACATTAACACAAAAGGCGAGCGTCTGCTCCAATTTTTGTATGCAAACAATATGTTTATTGCAAACAAAGGTAGTGAGCCTACCTTTAGAAACGCAATCAGAGGCGAGGTCCTTGACCTTACTTTAACTAACATAAACGCTACTAACCATATTAAGAACTGGCATGTTTCGAAGGAAGCTTCTATGTCTGATCATGCTTATATATGTTTCAACATAGAACACTACCCGAAGAGCATCCAGTACTTTAGAAACCCAAGAAAAACCAACTGGGAACTTTACACAACATACCTTCATGATAATGTAAATAGTTGCAGCAGTATCAACTCTACATTTGAGCTTGACTCTGCAGCAAATAATTTACAAGAAATTATCACTGAAGCATACAACCTTAATGTGGGCGAGATGGAGAAGTGGATAAGTCAACAACATCTCTTACAAGGAAGTTAAGCAACACTGGGAAGGGTTCCAACTTAAACGGGTGACCGCTTGGGAACTTCATCAGAAAAAATATGGAAATATGATTGTAGCACATTGAAGCAGGAATATCTCGCCCACGGTATGCCAGTATACCTTATCCAGCAGCCCTGGAAACTGGCTAGGATTCGATGGCCCAATCACCCGTTAATCCGAAAGGTGAATCCGAAATTCAAATGATTAAAGAAACGTACACTAGAAAGAAACAAAACCAAACAAACCGGAATAATCAAATATCGACCCTTAGCTATCGTACCCGGACACGAGTAGGGAACTGGAATGTCAGAACTCTGATAGAAACATCGCGGTTAGCACAAGTTGAGAAAGTAATGAAAGAATATAACATCGAGATACTAGGACTCAGTGAAGTAAGATGGAAAAACAGCGGAGAGCTAACAACAAGCGAAGGAAATTATATGATGTTCTCTGGTAAATCCAACACACACGAACAAGGCGTAGCAATATTAACAACACCAAACGCAAAGAAAGCACTTCTCGAATGGAAACCAATCAGTAGCAGAATAATAACAGCAAGATTCCAATCGAAAATTAGAAATACAACGATCATACAGTGCTATGCACCTACCGAGGAAGCTGATGATGCGACAAAAGATGAATTCTACGAACAGCTCCAAGCAACACTGGCTAGTGCACACCGAAATGACATCAAAATAATACAAGGTGATTTCAATGCCAAAATTGGAACCGACAACACCGGAATGGAATCAGTCATGGGCAAGAATGCACTAGAATCAACACGTAACAATAATGGAGATAGGCTCATCGATTGTTGTGTCACAAATCAACTATTCATAGGAGGCAGCAAGTTCCCACACAAGAACATACATAAATACACTTGGACATCACCAAATGGAAGAACCAAGAATCAAATTGATCACGTACTGGTGAATAAGAAGTTTCTATCCTCCCTACAAGACGTCAGAGCAAAGCGAGGAGCAGACATACACAGCGACCATCAACTGGTAATTGCAACATTCAAAATTAAACCAGCCGCTGTAAAACACAACAAGTCATGTCAGAGGAAATTTAACATCAACAGATTGAGCGACAAAAATACAAATAACATCTTCAAAGAATCGCTCCAGCTCAATCTACCAAACAACGAAACCACCAGCATTGATGAAAAATGGGAACAAATTAAAGAAGCTTACGTCAAAACTGCTACAGATGTGCTAGGATACCAAGACAATTCACGGAAACCATGGATTAGCGATGATACCTGGAAGAAAATTGAAGAGCGTCGTCAGCTCAAGTTGCAATTGTGTCACCAGAACACAACCGAGATCCGCAGCAAATATGAAAGTACAGCAAAACAAGTTAAAAAGATGGCAAGGAATGATCGCAGAAGATATACAGAAAGCATTCTCAAGACTGCAGAAACAGCAGCAGCTAATAGAAATATGCGCACACTACACAAATGCGTGAGAAAGGTCACCAACAAGTATACAAACACTCCACCAATAAAGGATGAATCTGGTCAAACCCTCACAACACATGAACAGCAGCTAAATAGATGGAAAGAATACTTCGAAGACAACTGCCACCAACATGAAGATAACTTGCAGTCTCCGGATGACAACTATAACGAAACTATCAGCACCCATCCACCAACGGAACGGGAAGTTAGAGATGCCATACAGAAACTCAAGAATAACAAATCTGCTGGTACAGATAATATATCAGCAGAATTACTCAAAGCAGATGTAAACACAACAGCAGAAGCTCTAACACCACTATTAGCTGATGTATGGAACGAAGGTAAAATACCAACCAAATGGAAAGAAGGTTTAACCATAACAATTCCAAAGAAAGGTGATCTAAGAGAATGCAAAAATTGGAGAGGTATATCTCTGCTCAACACAATAATGAAAATACTAGCGATGATCATTCTCGAAAGAATATCTCCATCAATTAACATGAAACTAAGAAACGAACAAGCCGGCTTTAGACCAGGAAGAAGCTGTACCGATCACATCAACACAATCCGTATCATCATAGAGCAATCAAACGAATGGAATTCAGCATTGTATCTCCTCTTCGTGGACTTTGAACGCGCCTTCGACTCAATTAACAGAAGCGCGATATGGAAGACACTTTGTGAAATGGGCGTCCCGAAGAAAATAGTTGATCTAATCAAAGAAATGTATCGGGATGCTGGAAACAGAATACAATACAAAGGACAGCAAAGTGATAAATACTACAACCACCGAGGAGTGAGACAAGGCTGTGTACTATCCCCGCTACTATTCCTGATAGTACTAGATAGTATCATGAGAAAGCTCGATGATGCAAGTCCAAATGGAATCCAATGGAACACAACAAGCCGGCTCAATGATCTAGACTACGCAGATGACATCTGTCTACTTACACACACACATACGGACATGCAGCAGAAAATACAGAAGCTATCAGCCCTTGCACATGAAGTCGGTCTCAACATTAATATCAGGAAAACAAAGTCTATGAGATTGAACACCAAAACGATAACACCAATTACCATCAACAATACACAAGTGGATGAAGTCGACAAATTTGTGTACCTTGGTTGTACTGTAGCAAAAACAGGCGGGACTGAAGAAGATATCAGTCAGCGTATTAACAAAGCTAGAAATACGTTCAATATGCTTCACAAGATCTGGAATGCATCCGTCCTGTCAAGAAAGACAAAGCTACGAATGTTCAATGCATGTGTCAAGTCAGTACTGCTATATGGGTGTGAAACGTGGAAACACACAAAGAAGATCACAAATCAACTACAGGTGTTGGTGAACAAATGCCTGAGAAGACTGATCAAATGCTTCTGGCCGAACACCATCAGTAACCAGGATCTTCTACGTCAGACAGAGCAGTTAGACATTGAGTCCGAGATAAAACAAAGGAAATGGAGATGGATAGGACACACACTGAGGAAACCAGCTAAAGATATAACAAGGATGTCCCTAGAGTGGAATCCACAAGGTAAAAGGAGAGTTGGAAGACCACCCATGACGTGGAAGAAAACGGTGCTAGCTGAAGCAAAACAAATCGGCAAGACATGGGGTGAACTGAAAGCGATTGCCCCGAACAGAGTCAGATGGTCCAGTCTAGTAGACGCCCTATGCTCCTAAATGGAGATAAAGGAAAAAAAAAAAAAAAAAAAAAAATACAACCTTAATACTCCAATAACTCAATCCAAAAGATGCAGAGATGTACCTTGGTGGAATGGTAACTTGGAGAGGAAAAGGAATAAAGTTCGCAAGCTCTTTAACAGAGCAAAAACAACAAATAATTGGACAGAGTACCGAGTAGCTCTAACCAATTATAATAAAGAACTCAGACAATCAAAAAGAAATAGCTGGAAAGAGCTCTGCAATACGATAGATAATCTGCCTGCTGCAGCTCGACTCCAAAAATTGATGTCGTCTGATCACACAAACCCTCTAGGCTCAATCTGCAAACCAAGTGGTACGTATACCACCAGCTGTATTGAGACACTAGATACTTTACTTCAAACCCACTTTCCGGGCTCAATAAAATGGAGCACGAAAGATAATGCCAACGAAGACGTACGTCTTCTAGATCCTGCAACTAAAAGTAATGCAGATCATTTAACCAACACAATTTTGACCCCCAACAAAGCGAGATGGGCTATAGAATCCTTCGGTCCATATAAATCTCCAGGAGGTGATGGAATTTTTCCGGTATTTCTGCAAAAGGGTCTAACAATCATTCTTCCATACCTCATGCGTTTGTTCAAAGCAAGCTTTCGCCTTGCTTACATTCCTCAGATATGGCGAGAAACCAGAGTTGTTTTTATACCTAAGCCAGGAAAAAAACCAAATGAAGCCAAATCATACAGACCCATAAGTCTTACATCTTTTCTATTAAAAACAATGGAAAAGATGTTGGATTATCACATCCATCATGTATGTCTGAAACAAAACCCTCTCAACTCTAGCCAGCACGCCTATCAGACTGGGAAATCTACTGAAACGGCGTTGCACAAAATGGTGAAAGAAATTGAGAGCGCCCTAAACTATAAGGAGGCACTTGTTTGTACATTTATGGACATACAAGGAGCCTTTGACAACGTCCACTTCAATGCTATCATTGAAATGGCCACAAAGAAAAATATAAACCCGCTTATCATTGCGTGGATTATCAAGATGCTACAGAGTCGGAAGATAACGGCTACACTAGGTGATTATTCAGTGACTGTTACTGCATCTAGAGGCTGCCCGCAAGGGGGCGTGCTCTCTCCGCTGCTTTGGCTAATGGTGGCTGATGATCTCCTCACTAAGCTAAATGATTCCGGCTTCAACACTGTAGGCTATGCCGACGACTTGGCAGTCATGGTTAGAGGGAAACATGACTCCATTGTCGCTGGTCGAACCCAGACAGCTCTTAATATTGTATCAAAGTGGTGCAACAGATTAGGACTGTCGATCAACCCACAAAAAACAAGCATTTTCGTTTTCACAAACAGGAGAAACTTCAATTTCGTTTCTCCTGTTCTAAACGGCGATCCAATACAAACATCAAAAGAGGTTAGATATTTAGGTGTGATCCTGGATAGCAAACTAACTTGGAACCCACACCTGAAATATATCTCTGATAAGGCAAACAAAGTTTTCTTCACATGCAGAAACCTGTTTGGGAAAACATGGGGTCTTAGCCCAAAAATGATACTTTGGTTGCACCAGAGTATTATAAAACCAATTCTAACATATGCAGCTTTAGTTTGGTGGCCTAAAACGCGCCAAATAACTGCTCAAAATATGTTTACAAAAATACAAAGGCTTGTGTGTCTTAGTGCCACAGGTGCTTTCAAAACCACGCCAACGTCAGCAATGGAGATTCTTCTAAAGCTTTCTCCATTGCACCTACATGTTAAATCTGTAGCGGTGTTGAGCGTTCATAGACTGCAGCTCACAGAAGGGTTTAAGCCGGGTAATCTAACTGGACACCTTAAAACCCTTTCTGAGTTACAAGCTGAACTGCATACATACCATATTTCGGATTGTATGCCAAAAACAATAGATTTAGACAGGCACTTTGATGTCAAGATATTGGCCAGAGATCTTATTAAAAACTACATACGGTCACTGCCACATAACGCCAGCATCTGGTACACAGATGGTTCTCGAACCAACATGGGCACGGGAGCAGGAGTGTTTGGTCCTAGAACAAAACAAACGGTTGCTTTAGGCACCACAACAACCATATTTCAAGCCGAAATTTTTGCCATTAGCAGTTGCGCTTTGCTATGCGCTGAAAGAAAATACCAAAATATTGAAATATATATTATCTCTGACAGCCAAGCAGCACTCTTGGCACTAAAATCTAAGCGCTTTGATTCAAAACTGGTATGGGAATGCTACCAAAATCTATTAAAAATCTCGTGCAATAACACAGTAACACTTGTGTGGGCACCTAGCCACACAGGAATACAAGGAAATGCTATCGCTGACGCTTTAGCAAAGCAAGGTGCCAATAAAAAATTTCTCGGACCGGAACCATGCTTTGGAATGGCCAAGAGTTCGCTCAAAAGCACAATCCAAACAATGGAACAGGAACAAAATGCTAAATTATGGAAAAGCAGAGAGGGACTAGTACACTCCAAAAAGTTTCTAGGTAACCTCCCTGTTTCACCCTTAAAAACAATCGACTTAAACAGAGAGTCTCTAAGAATTTTAACGTGGTGCGTTACTGGACATGGTCCTTTAAACCACCATCTTAACAAAATAGGCCTTGTTGTTTCCGACAGGTGCAGATTCTGCTACTCGGACGCGGAAACGATGGAACACGTCATCTGCAGCTGTCCTGAACTCTCTGGGCACAGATACAACCAACTTGGTCATAGAAGACTAACACTTCCATTACCACAAAACGTCACTCCAATTGAGCTAATTAATTTTATTAAAAGTCTCAACTTGGATGACAGAATACAATCAGTAACGGCACAGACGACGACTGACTAATAACAAAATCAGGGTAAGCACAATAGACCTTCAGGTCGCAGTGCTACTTGAACTGTAAGTCTCAAGGCCCTCCAATAAAAAAAAAAAAAAAAAAATAATTTTAAATAAAACAAAAGGTAAATAATTATGATGACACAGATTTTATTAAGGGGAAAATAATAAGTAATTAAATTGACATATATATTGTATGTACATTTTGCTAGAATTGCATTTTCTAGCATAATTAATTTGAAATAAATATATTGATTGATTTAAGTGGGGATTAGGAAAATGAAAATGCAAATCCAAAAATTGTATAAAAGAAAGTTTTCGAACAAATAAAAATCAGAATCAGTTTGAATTTAAATAGTGTTTTACTTTCTCTGATCCTCCCGACGACCTCAGTTGACGCACGTCAAACGGGTCTAACGGTTCTTTCCTTGGTGCAAAGTTGTTTCGGCAAACTGTATCATTGAAAAGCCGGACAGTTCTGGACTTACGGACGTATAGACGGGCAGTGTTTAAATATCTCTTGTGGTATATTTTACCACCAATAAAAGTTAAAGTTAAAGTTAGTCAATATAAGTTTAAAGTGAAAAAAGTTATAATACGCAGTCAGATCAGGGTAGTGCACAAATGTCGTTTACTGACGATATAGAGAACGATCATAAGGTGTACACCCACCACATGGCGACCTTGCCATTCACGAACTAAAACTGGAATCTTGCCCAAAGAATCGCAACAATAGATGACAATTATTGAAGTTATAATTTGATGAAGAAGTAAATACCGATTATTAAATAAATTTTGAATTAAATCAAGTACGAACAACTAACTATACAAATTAGAATTGACAATAACAGAAGGAGTTAAATTATACAAATTTAGATCAACACATTCAAAACATTACAGTGAAATTATACAAATTTAAATCAACACATTCAAAACGTTACTTGAAAAATGGGAAACTCAGCTCAAAAGACAAAGGAAGAAGAAGTGTTCATTACAAATGGACCTAATTCGTCAACGAACATATCAGAGAACACGTCACCAATAAACAAATACGAGATTATCATATTTGTAACGATGGTAGTCTTGATAATTATATATATAATCTTTAGATTAAAGGGTTATTTTCAAAAACCGTGCGTAAAGAAATAACCAAAACAAGTTTAAACAAAAAAAAATTTTTTAATATTATACTTTTGTAATACTTTTAAGATACTTTTTAAATAAATAAAGAAAACTTTAATTTTTATTAATTAAGACAATATATAAGATAATTAATAAATTTTAAATAATAATAAATGAAATTTCTAGAATAATAACTAATTATGAATGGATAATTAAAAAAAAAATATAATATATAAAAAAAAATTTTTTTTAAATGAACAAATTACATTTAAGTTAATTTTTCTTTTTTTTTGATAAATTAATAAAATTTCTTTTTAATAAAAATGAAAATTAACACAGATATATGATATTTTTTTTTTAATAATAAATAATGTTAAGCAAACATTTTTCTTTAAAAATTTTTTCATACAAATAAAAGTTGAAAATAAAATTTTGTGATTCTTTTTGATGATTTGATAACTGATGGAATCCACTAGAAAAGCGGATGAGATAATTAAGGAAATAGAGAGAATTCTTCTTAACTTGAATAAAAACCCGAATAGGAACTTTAGCCACAAGCACATATTAGATTGTACGACACAATTGAAGTCGTACAGATTAGACTTTGAAAGGTTAGTCAAGACATTAGTATCAGAACTCGACGCTGAGACTTTAGAGAAACTTAAAAATAAGTTTATACAGAAGTATACAGTTCTAAAAGAAAAATTGAACAACCTCTCAGCGGAACTGTTAGAATTATCTATAAAAGAAGATACAGAGAATTTAATAGAAATGGCGTCATTCGACATAGAAAAAACCCTAAAAATTGTCCCAACGTTTGACGGAAAATCCAACGATCTTCCGATATTTTTAAACCTAATTCAACACTTTAGTGAAACACTAAAGAACGACGTTGAAAAGACAAAATTAATCGAATTCGTTTTGGATACTAGACTAACTAGTAATGCCAAAACAAAGTTGACAGCAACTAAAAAACCAAAAACCATTCCTGAGTTGAAAGAATTATTCAACCGTATTTTCAAGAAGAAGACTACATGCTTGAACTTACAGACTCAACTCACACAGTGCAGACAGGGGAGTTCATCTGTTGAATCTTATAGTAATAAGATAGAAAACATAATAACAGAACTAAATGAACTTCAAATAGCTGAGCAGGGTGATGCTCATAGTGACATTATCACTAAGCTAAATGAACAGACTGGACTGAATGCATTTAAAACAGGTTTAAACGAACCAGTTAAAAATATGGTTTATGCTGCTCGGGTAAATTCTCTTCAGGAAGCGATTCAATACGCTACTGAAATCGACGAACAGACAAAGACGGCCAATATGTTCCATTTTAATTCGCGAAACTATAGAACGGGCTATGGGAATCAAATTTCGCATAATTTTAATAATTTTAAAAGGTCAAATTATCAAAATAAAAAGAATAACAATTATAATTTTTATAAAAACCATACCAATATTAAGAGTAATGGATGTAATTGTAGCCATAATGGTAGTAAGAATAATTGTAACAATGATAATAATAATACAAATAATAGAAATTTTAATGGTTACCGAAATAGAAATAATTATAATAATGTAAAAAGAAATTTCCAGAATGGAAGAGTTAATATTGTACAATCGGAAAACAGGGAAGGGGTCTCCGAAAACCAGTTGTCGAGAGATTCCCTAACTTTAGAAACCCAATAAAAATATTTTATGTAAATCCTAGCACACAAACAAATTATATTAGAATTCGCACGAGCATAACAGAAGATTTGAGAACGTTTTTAATAGATACGGGAGCAGATATCTCACTGCTCAAAATAAATAAAGTTGCAAAAGAAGTAGATGTAAAAGATGATAGGTGTAAAATTACAGGTGTTACTAATGACGAAACATATTCGTTAGGTATGATAGGAGCAATTTTGAATCTAGAAGAAGGAAATATAGGACAAGAATTTCATTTAGTAAAAGAAGATTTTCCAATAAATACAGATTGTATTTTAGGCAGAGATTTCCTGCATAATAATTATTGTAAGATAGACTATGAAACTTACACAATTTCACTATTGATAAACCATGGAGAAATCACATTACCAATGTATACAGAATTACAACAGAGCGGAGTTACGATACCAGCACGATCGCAGGTTATTAGAGCTGTTAACATCAATTTAAAAGAAGACACCGTTGTATTAAATCAAGAAATACAGGAAGGCGTATATATAGCAAACACAATAGTTCCAGCTAAGAGGATTGCACATATTCAGATATTAAATACGAAAGAATATGATGTCACGTTAAGAAAAATTTCTCCAAAAACTGAACCATTATGCAACTATCATGTACTGAAAGTGGACAGAAAAGATAAGAAGATTACAGTGGAACAACGTTTTAGCAAAATATTGAAAGAATTAGAGTTAGACTCATTGGAAGAACATGCTAGAAGTTCAATTATAGATATTTGTAGACACTATGCAGATATATTTTACGTAGAGGATGAGCAGCTATCAGCCAACAATTTTTATAAGCAATCAATACAAACCGTGGATAAAACTCCAGTATATATCAAAAATTACAGATTGCCACAAACCCACATGGAAGAAATTGATAGACAGGTAGAAAAACTGATCAAAGAAGACGTCATTGAACCATCAGTCAGTTCATTTAATTCGCCACTATTATTAGTGCCAAAGGGAGAGAATAAGGATAAGTGGAGGCTTGTCGTGGACTTCAGACAGCTTAATAAAAAAATTATGGATGACAAATTCCCTCTAACAAGATTAGATGACATCCTGGATAATCTTGGAAGAGCGAAGTATTTCTCAATATTAGATTTAACGAGTTCATTCCACCAAATTGAACTAGAAGAGGAATCAAGACCACTAACATCATTCTCAACCAGTAAAGGTCATTATCATTTCAAAAGATTACCGTTCGGGTTGAAGATATCCACCAACAGTTTTCAACGTATGCTATCGATAGCTCTAGCTGGCCTAGAAGCAGAAGCGTTTCTATACGTTGACGATATTATAATATTCGGATGTAGTTTAAGTCATCACAACACAAATTTGGTAAAAACTTTTGATAGATTACGGAAATATAATTTAAAATTGAATCCCAAAAAGTGTAATTTTTTAAAAACTGAAGTCACATACCTAGGACATCTCATTACAAACGAAGGTATAAAAGCTGATCCGCGAAAATACGATGTAATAAGAAACTATCCAACACCAATAAATGCTGAAGAAACAAAAAGATTTACAGCGTTCTGTAATTACTACAGACGATTTATACGAAATTTTGCAGAAATTGCCAAACCTTTAAATAATCTTTCGAAGAAAAACGTTACATTTGATTGGACCGATGAATGTAAGAAAGCATTCGCTACACTTAAGGAAAAACTTATCAATCCACCAATACTCAAATATCCTAATTTTGAAGAGAAATTTATCGTAACAACGGATGCGTCGAACTACGCACTCGGAGCCGTACTTTCACAAGGTGAAATCGGGAGAGATCTACCAATATCATACGCGAGTAGATCTCTGAACAAACATGAAGTAAACAAACCAGTTATAGAAAAAGAGCTACTAGCAATACACTGGGCTATTAACTTCTTTAGACCATATGTGTATGGTAGAAAGTTTACTGTAGTCACTGACCATCGACCTTTAGTAAGTTTGTTCACTCATAAGAACCCATCGTCTAAATTAACGAGGATGAGGTTAGATTTATGCGATTACGATTTCGATATAACATATAAGCAAGGAGAAATGAATACTAATGCTGATGCATTGTCTAGAATCAAAATTGACTCAGATGTTTTAAAAGCGATGATACCTACATCTACTGTTAGCATTGTCACGAGAGCTATGAAACGAAAAGAAGAGATAGAAAAGATTGAGACGAATGATACTACAGAATTGGATAAGGCTGGCCAACCTTATGCATGGCTCTGTACATCGATCTCAGAAATAAAAAATTTAAGAAAGTTAAAGTTTAAAAATAACAAAAGTTTGCAAAATGAGGAAGAAGTTTTGATGACATCCAGCGATAATCCGCCTATGAACTTAGGTTTTAAGCAGGAGAAACTGAGATGGAAAACAGACGATAGGATAATTAAAAGTTCAGCGCATAAGAATAAATATAATATTGATATCAATGACGAAGAAGTCGTAGTAGAAATCAGCGATAATCCACATATGAACTTAGGTTTTATGCTGGAGAAACTGGTATGGGGAATGAAAAATGAGAATATTGAAAAGTTAGCGCTTGAAATTAACGATATAATATTTACACGTGTTAAGATAAATGAATTCAAGAAAATATTCACCGAACTGCAGTCGGGATTAAATAAAGATATTAAGCAAACTAATCTAAAAATAATAATTTATGAAGCTCCATTAAGAATAATTGACAATGATAGAATGTTAGAAATAATTAAACAATTTCATGATAGTCCACACTCTGGAGGACACTCAGGTGTGAGAAGGACAGCTAACAAAATTAAGCAACGTTACATCTTCAAAAATTTAAGTAAACTGGTAAAAAGTTATGTAAGTAAGTGTGAATTGTGCGCTAGGAATAAGCAGAATAAAAATGTAAAAGAACGAAATGAGCATGTAAATAGAACTAATCTTAAGATAAGTAAAGATAATTTAATCAATGAAGTACATAATTATATATTAAAAAGATATATTCTAAAAAAAAACAAAATTTCAAAATTCGTTAATAGATATGGTTAAAAACAGGTGATCGTAAAAAATTAGATCCACCTTATACAGGACCCTATGAGGTCATAGGTATAAATAAAACAAATGTTAGAACAAGAAACGTTAACTTAATTAAGGAAGTACATAAAAATAGACTAAAAAATTATGTTCCCAAATAAAATCCCAATAAAAATTTGCTAAATATTAAACGTTATGGATACTAAACATTTTAAAATCGAAATTTATTTCATAAATTACGCAAAAATTTGTTTTCTTACCTTTAAAAACAAAGTTTTGTTAAAAAAGGAAGGGAAGTGTAGAGATACTACTACATCTACCCATCCAAATCAAAACACATATAATAAGTTATAAAGGAATTCCCGTGACGTAATTTCTTTTTATCAAAACAAAATAATAATAATTTAGTAAACAACATTTCATATGTTTACAATTATAAGTAAGCAAAGTTTTATGAACTTTATGAATTATACATTACTCAAAGTGTGTCATCATATATTATGTTTCAAAACATTTAAGCTAATTTTAAATAATTTTAAATAAAACAAAAGGTAAATAATTATGATGACACAGATTTTATTAAGGGGAAAATAATAAGTAATTAAATTGACATATATATTATATGTACATTTTGCTAGAATTGCATTTTCTAGCATAATTAATTTGAAATAAATATATTGATTGATTTAAGTGGGGATTAGGAAAATGAAAATGCAAATCCAAAAATTGTATAAAAGAAAGTTTTCGAACAAATAAAAATCAGAATCAGTTTGAATTTAAATAGTGTTTTACTTTCTCTGATCCTCCCGACGACCTCAGTTGACGCACGTCAAACGGGTCTAACGGTTCTTTCCTTGGTGCAAAGTTGTTTCGGCAAACTGTATCATTGAAAAGCCGGACAGTTCTGGACTTACGGACGTATAGACGGGCAGTGTTTAAATATCTCTTGTGGTATATTTTACCACCAATAAAAGTTAAAGTTAAAGTTAGTCAATATAAGTTTAAAGTGAAAAAAGTTATAATACGCAGTCAGATCAGGGTAGTGCACAAATGTCGTTTACTCACGATATAGAGAACGATCATAAGGTGTACACCCACCACACATTACACAGTTTGTTACAATTACACAATTTGATGAAGTATTGATGAGTATATTTTGCATAATGTATAACATATTTTTATTTACTATGTAAAAAATACATGCAAGTTGTTGGAAATAGTTACATATATAACTTTGTATTACAATTTATGATTTTGATGTTTTTTATGGGATAAATTATATATTATATTTAATATATACGCGTTAATACTTCATAAATACATGAAAATTGCCTAATTGTAGTAACTAGGAGGGCCCGGCGTGCTTCGCTACGCTTATAAATAAAGTTTTTGCGTAGACATTTTGTTGACGTAGAAGCAATGATTTCAAAAAGTGGTAATGAGAAATGCTAGCATATAATTTTTAATTTTTCTTTTTAAATATATGAATGAAAAATAATCAGAACTCTAGCTGATCAGTTCGGGTATATGAAAAATTCGCGATCAAATAAGTTAGTGATCAAATAAGCTTACTTGAAAACTTATTTGATCGCTAATTTTTCATATATCCGAACTGATCAGCTAGAGTTTTGATTATTTTTCATTCATATATTTAAAAAGAAAAATTAAAAATTATATGCTAGCATTTCTCATTACCACTTTTTGAAAGCATTGCTTCTACGTCAACAAAATGTCTACGCAAAAACTTTATTTATAAGCGTAGCGAAGCACGCCGGGCCCTCCTAGTTTCAATTATTCAGTTATTTTTCTTTTTACTTGCAAAAATATACTTAAGTCGGATGAAATTTGTGGCACCTATTCACAAAACATTGACACCAATACCAAAACTACGTGAAAAAGCCTCAAAAATTCAACCGCGCATAACTCCGATTCAGAGTACACAAAAAATAAAAGCAGAAATAACTTTTTTCCTTTCGTCAATACCAGCAAAATATCAAAATTTCAGATTTTTTAAAAATCAAAAATTTAAAAATCAACAAAAAAATGTACGTTTTCAAAATAATAGTCCTCCTATAATAAAAAAACAAAGAAAACCGTCCTTGTTCAAAGACAAAAGACGACTGAAATGAATGATTTAAAAAAGAAAATAAATTTTTAAGTTTCGTTTTTGTTGTTCGTTGTTCGTTGTTCGTTGTTCGATAGCTAATATATAAAAAAGAAAATATCATTCATAAAATATCATCATAAATATCATTCATAAAATATCATTCATAAAATATCATTCATAAAATCAACATTATTACGCATATTACGCATATAATCTCTTTTATTCCGACGACTCGAAAACCGTCCTTTGTTCAAAGACAAAAGACGACTGAAATGAATGAGAAAAAAAAGTTTCGTTTTTGTTGTTCGTTGTTCGCTAATATATAAAAAAGAAAATATAAAAAAATAAAATAAATTTTTAATTTCGTTTTTGCATGTATGTAAACTTATAATGCATATGTATATAAAAAGTTTTCCGTATATAATAACTTTTTTATTTATGATCCGATTTGTGTGAATCCGAATCCGAATATAGGTTACACTAATATCAGTTAGCTGTGAAAATTTGAAATGAATCCATCAGCGAATAAAAAAGCCTTAGGCTCCACAAAATTTTGGGTTAGCGTATTAATATATAAAGATATGTGAAATTTTATAGATAACTTTTAAAATTATTATTTTTAAATATTTGGTTTTAACCACCACCTGCAGGCGACCACCAATACTTAATTATTTTCACTCACTAGTGATAAAAAATTTTCAGTCACTAGTTAGAAAAAGTTTCACTTTCACATAGATAGCCTATATTAAAATGGCATTTTCGTAGCTTGAAGTAGAAAAATAATTTCTTTCAGTGACGATAAGCGTGTTTATCTTACTTGTTTAATTGTTTTGAAATAAAAATATTGTACTAATATTAATTCGCAGATGATAAGTTGTCAGATATAAATGATATACAAAATGATGATCCAAGTGAAGTTTACAAAATACTGCAGCAACTCAGATTAAAATAATATTTTTTATATGTTTTGTTTTATGCTTTTATATGTTTTGTTTTATGATCAGCTTCCATGTACATTGTACATACAATAAAAAACATATCCATTGAAAAAAGAAAATTCATTCATTATATGTTAATATTTATCGAGCGCGCCGTATTACAAAAGGGCAGGGCGCAACCTTTTATTTGCGACTGATAGCATCTGCTACGACTGACTATAATTTTTGTGATTATAATAATATTTTTTACCTATTTACTAAAAATCAGATTTTAGAAAGTTCTTGCCTGATGTACCAATTTTCTACAACTTCAACGCGTGACTGACGCGTCCAGTTACAAGATTTGCATGACTGACGATCGTAAAACTTATTTGTAATTAATATACTACTCTCGAACTAATTTTCAGGTGTTAGAAAGTAGTTGCAAGGTACATGTTTTTTTTTCACAAAATTGGAGCCCCACTCGCACTAAACACTAACGAATCCAGATGACTGACGGCATACTATTTCTCTACTCTACCTATGTGCAATAATATTAAAAAACAAGCCTTTAGAAAATACTTGTAATTTTTATCGCTCGCCTCTCGGACTAATAATACCTCTGTAGCGGTCAGAAAGCAACTAGATCAAAATCAACCTGTTTATATATTTTCAAAGGAAAACAAACCAGAGAGAGTATTAAATAGTAGTGCTTTGTTCAGTCAAAAATATCGTTTTCATACTAATAGTTGCACTACTAAGAGCTGTTTTTGTTAGGAAGAGAAAGCCACCCTTGCAAAGCAGAGTAACTGCGTAGGTTGTAGAAACGCACACAAACAATGCTTATACAGTTCAAAAAGTTTAAAAGTAGTTTATATAACTGAAAATTTTATTCTGTAACATATTTTAAATATTTTGAAGCCGCTTTTTCAGTTGCTGCAGTGTGTGCGTTCACGTTTTCGTTCCTTCAGTAATTTTTACCCTTCGATTTTTTAGTTGATGAAAAATTTGCACAACGATTTTGTCGCCATCTGCATTTTTAAATAATCAAGTGTTTGAAATGGCTCATATTTATATTTACAACATGTAATAGCAATAACATTATGCATAACATCACGTTTTTATATTAATATTATATTCATATACAAACTATATAATCACAAAATATTCAGTACAATAAATTCTGCAGTTTAAGCAAATTACAAAATTCAAGGTGTTTGACGTTTGTGATGTCAACAAATACACAATTTTTTTTTGTTTCGGTATTTTCTCTTTTTAAATTGTAATGTTCTTATCTCTTTCTTTTTTTTGTTCAGAGAAAAAGTTAAAATTAAACCAACTCTGATGAAAAATCTGCAGCAGAAAAAATCTCAATTTTTAAGAAATATGATGTTTAAAAAAAAAACTGAATGAAGGAACGCAAACACTGCAGCAACTGAAAAAGCGGCTTGAGATCAATATTTTAATTTTGATTTAATTCTTTAACATATTTAAAATACTTTTGAGTTAATATTTTCAAAAAATAGCCGGAACGCGTTCAGGCCGAACAAAAGGGTGCCAAAAAACAAAATTTCTCTCTCTCTCTCTCTGGCGTTTACATCCCATGGAGGGATTTTGCCGTCTGTGCAATCAGCTTCCAATCGTCTCGTTCCATGACCAGTTGACCCCAGTTTCGACATCCTATATCACGAAGGTCTTGGATGATGTCATCACGCCAGCGTTGTCTAGGTCTTCCTCTTCGACGAACACCAGCTGGTTGTTGTTGGGACGCTTTTTTAATCATTCTATCTAATGGTGCCCTTTCTACATGACCAAACCATCTAATCCGGTTAGATTTAATGAATCCGATTACATCGCAGCCTCCAAGAAGCTGTCTGATTTCATGATTCATTCGGATTCTATACTGATTTTCAGCAACTTTACATGGACCATAAATTGTTCGTATGACTTTCCTCTCGAATGTTGATAAAATTCTACAATCGGAGGAAGTCAGTGTCCAGCTTTCGCTTCCAAAGGTAAGCACAGGTCGAATTAATGCTTTGTAAAGTGTGAGTTTGCACGACTGCGAAAGATGTTTAGATCGCAAAAGTTTTGAGTATGCGTAGAAAACTCTGTATGCGGCTGAGACACGAGCTTTAATATCTGCCTGCATGTCATTTGACGATGTTATTACAGACCCGAGGTATTTGAAGTTTTCCACACGTTCCACTTCATAGTCGCCAGTATTCAGATTGCCGGGAGGTTTATTCCTGGATGTTGTTAATAGTTTAGTCTTGCCGGTGTTAATGCATAATCCAAGTCGTTTAGCATTTCTTTCAAGCCGAGAGAGACTATCCTTGATATCGCTTGTTCTACGTCCGAGAAGCACAATATCATCTGCATAGCCAAGAATTTGACTAGATTTGTTAAATATACAGTTTTGTGTCTCAATGCGGCTTTTTCTTATCGCGTACTCAAGCGCCAAATTAAATAGTACGGGTGCGAGTGCATCACCTTGTCGAACACCTGATGTTATATCAAAAGAGTCAGAAACTGACCCTTCGATTACTATTCTACAGTTTGATCCCGATGTTGTGAGTTTGCACAGAGAAACAAGTTTCTCTGGAATACCAAGGCATATGAGTGCAGACCAGAGGTTGTTGCGGATGATGCTATCATATGCTTGCTTGAAATCAACGTAGAGCTGGTGAATGCTGATGTTGTACTCCCAACATTTTTCCAGAATCATCCTTAAGGTAAAACATTGATCTGTGGTTGAACGGTTGGGACGAAAACCACACTGATAGTCGCCGATGATAGATTCGGCAAACGGGATGAGCCGAGCGAGTACGACATTAGCTAGTATTTTATATGCAGTGTTCAACAGTGCGATTCCACGATAATTTGCACACTTTAGGCGGTCACCTTTTTTATGTAGCGGAACAATGAGAGCTGTTTTCCATTCAGCAGGTAGTTCTTCTTGGTCCCAGATTGCAAGAATCAGATCATATATACGTGAGACCAGAGCTGCTCCTCCATTCTTAAGTAGTTCTGCAGGGATTCCATCGATACCTGGTGATTTGCCATTTTTTAATTTTTTGATGGCAGCTTCCACTTCTTCTATTGTTGGGTAAGGGACAAAAATCTCCTCACTTGACGGAGCAATTGCTCGAATAGGATGAACTTCGTTCGTCCTATTCAGTAGGTCTTGAAAGTGGGATCGCCATACTTCCAGCACATCACGTTCAAAAAACAAAATTGTGGTAGTAAATTTACAAGATCTCGGGCAATCGGCATTTTTTGGAGTTTGCCGAACGAAAAAGCGGCTGAATCGAGGAAAATGACAGAAACAAAAGTTGTCGGACTCGTCAAGGACAAGCGCCTCACGAAGTATAAAATATGTGGTAATCATCAAATGAAAGGGGCGAGAACGTGGTGACTATAATTTATGCATTTTTTTCTGTAATTTGTGATATTGTAAAAAGGAAGCTAATATTAAAAACAAACACGTTTTAAATTGTGTACTGTTTATTATTGAAAAGTAGTGTGTGTACCAGAGTACACAGGTAAGAAGTGAAACTTCTTTATGACATATCATTTTTCTACTATTTAGAACTTCACAGAAATTGGGTGGATAAGGTTTAGGAAAAAAAACGCCGATTATTGATAACCAATTGTTTGGTGAGTATATATCTTCGTATATATCTCTAATACACTCCCATTCACCATGACCACCGTGACCCCATTACCACCATGACCAGCATGACCACCTTGACCACCACGACCACCATGACCGCCATGACCAACATGACCATCATGACCACCGTGAACACCATAACCATCATGACCACCGTGACCACCATGACCACCACGACCACCGTGAACACCATGACCACCATGACGACCATGACCACCGTGACCACCGTGACCACCATAACCACCATGACCACCGTGAACGCCAGGACCATTACCACCATGACCACCATAACCACTATGATCACCATGACCACCGTGAAAACCATGACCACCATGACCAACATGACCACCATGACCACCGTGACCACCATTACCACCATGACCACCATGACTACTATGACCACCATCACCACCATAACCACCATGACCACCTTGACCACCATGACCGACATGACCAACATGACCATCATGACCACCGTGAACACCATGACTACCATAACCATCGCGACCACAATGACCACCGTGATCACCATAACCACCATGACCACTATGACCACCATGACCACCATGACCACCATGAACACCATGACGATCATGACCACCGTGAACACCATGACCACCATGACCACCATGACCATCGTGACCACCGTGACCACCATGACCACTATGACCACCATGACCACCGTGAACACCATGACCACCATGACCACCGTGACCACCATAGCCACCATGACCACTATGACCACCATGACCACCGTGAACACCATGACCACCATGACCACCATTACCACCATGACCACCATAACCACTATGACCACCATGACCACCATGACCATCATGACCATCATGACCATCATGACCATCATGACCACCATGCCCACCGTGACCACCATGACCACCGTGACCACCATAACCACCATGACCACTATGACCACCATGACCACCATGACCACCATGACCACAACGAACACCATGACAACCGTGACCACCGTGACCACAATGACCACCATGACCACCGTGACCACTGTGACCACCATGACCACCATGACCACCGTGAAAACCATGACCACCATGACCACCATGACCACCATGACTACCGTGACCACCATTACCACCATGACCACCATGACTACTATGACCACCATGACCACCATAACCACCATGACCACCTTGACCACCATGACCGACATGACCAACATGACCATCATAACCACCGTGAACACCATGACTACCATAACCATCGTGACCACAATGACCACCGTGATCACCATAACCACCAAGACTACTATGACCACCATGATCACCATGACCACCATGAACACCATGACGATCATGACCACCGTGAACACCATGACCACCATGACCACCATGACCATCGTGACCACCGTGACCACCATGACCACTATGACCACCATGACCACCGTGAACACCATGACCACCATGACCACCGTGACCATCATAGCCACCATGACCACTATGACCACCATGACCACCGTGAACACCATGACCACCATGACTACCATGACCACCATGGCCACCATGACCACAATGACCACCATGACCACCATCTACAATCGACACATCCATATAACATTTAGTACAATACTACATAAATAACAGTGCATGCACAATGTATGAGATATTTCCTCATGAGATTTGAGCAACTTTTTATTATTATTGTTTAATAGAAATACAATGCTTTAAAATGTAGGTAGCACAATTCTCTACTAATCATGAGGAAAAAGTTAAGAAATGTTTAACTTTTTCATTGAGGAAAAAGTATTTCAAAAATAAATTTTGTTTTTCTCAAAATAAATATTCATACAAACTTTCATGAGTAAAAGTACTATATTTTCATTGTGCATGCTCTGTTAATAAAAATAAAATTATCAAAACAAAATTAAAATTTATAAAAAAACAACGTAACCGAAAATTGTGACGATTTTTTTAAATTTTATAGTGCTTTAAAATTTCTCTCATACGCCGATAAAGAAGTTTCACTTCAATAATAAAAAATTAATTTTTCTATTTTGCGTCTAAAATAAAGTCATTTCGATACCCAAATGCGTATCGAAATGGCCTTCATTAAGATACGCAAAGTTTTGTTTTTCAAGGTTGGTCACATTGGTCATACAAACGTCAGTGAAAGTTAAAACGAATAATTATATAAATAAAATTATTCTTATTAATTAATCTTATTATTAAAAAATAATCTAAATTAGTGTTAAATATTTTAATTAATTAAAATAATTAGTAATAATAACAATATATCAAATTGACTATATTTTAATAAAATACACATTTTATGAAACCTAGTTTTGCAACAAAAAAATATATAGAAAAATGATGAAACGCAGAGCTTACTATTTTGAATTGAAATCTTTAGAAATTTTCTTTAAAACATCAAAACATAAAAAATATTTTTTTAAATTTCAAGACAAAAAATGCAAAATAGAAAAAATAGTATAAAAAACTCGTTTCATAAGACGTTTTATCGCACTTATCCTTTAGAAAACTCCCCGCTGCGCGGGTCGTTTTCTAAACAGATTGCGTGCGATAAAATCGTCGATTATGAAACTAGTTTCTTAATATACTATTTTGGTGTTATAACTTTTGATTAATATTAACATATAATGAAATCTACTTAATCTAATCAAAAGAGAAATTGGTGCGTCAACAATCACCTATCTATTTTGGTCCAACAAATTTTTGATTGCATTATTTAACAATTACCTGGTTGTTTATTGGTTGATTTTTCTAACAATCTATTTTGGTGAAGCAAATTTTTTTGGATTTTTTGAATTATTCAACAATCACCTACCAACAATCACCTATTTTTATTACATTATTCCAGGGTTGTAACGTATAATACGGTAACGTATAAAACACGTATTATACGTACGTATAAAACGTATAAAACGTACAGTATAAAACACACAATTATTTACGTTTTATACCGTATAAAAGTAAAATCCTTAATAAATAAAAATATATTTCTATAACATTAACGCGGGCGTTAACTCGTATCATACTCGTGATATTTAATATTTATAAAGCCTAGATTTCGGGACTAATGGGAACAGTTGCTTTAGAAAATATAGCGTCGGCATGATAATTTCTTACCCAACTATTCCTATTAGTTCAGAAAACTTCCACATTTAACGTAAATGCTTCTTTTCAAAATATAATTATTTATTTTCAAAACAAATTTAGCCTGCAATAATTTGACATTTCCAACCATACCTATTATTCATCAATGACCAAAAATGAATTTACTCAATAAACTTTTCACTAAACTTTTTCGTTTGACGTAAATAAGTATTATTTTAACTATTACAACTTTTGTATAAAAAGAAGATTTGATCTGCAAGAACCTGTTATTTTCAAACTGTGTCTATTAATTGGAAGTGGTGCAACCCGGCTTCACACAACAAAATTTTTTTAAAAACATCTCTCTAATAATCTCTAATAATTTCCCTAACTGCTATAAAAAAATGACATTTATTCTGAAACAACATTATTAATCCAGCTGTTCTTATTAGATGGGAGGAGCTGAAGTTGGATTGAACCATATTTTATATATTCAATAACATTTCATGATGCCAAATAATTAAGTTCATGAGCCAAATGTTTCTCATCCAAAATGCTTCCCATTAAGTATTAAGTAAATGTTGGAATCAAAATGAAAGAAAATCATATAGTATACTTGTTGAAAAATTCAAAAATAATTTAATTGCTTGAGTTTAAGTGCTCAAAAAAATCTCTAATATATAATTCAAAATTTTCAATATTCAAATCTAGTGAATTAAAAATTATTAACCAGTTTAATGTACAGTAATATAGTCTTTCGTATAAAGTATAAAAATATACATTCAAATAACATCTAGAATTTAAATAGTTTTTGTTATAAATTATAAAATATATAAATAATTTTTAACTACGTAATTATATTTTTACTAAAATATATATTTTTACTAAAAATATAATTAATATCTGAAGTAAGAAGTATTTTTAATTTTTTATGAATGAATTTCAAAAACAAAATCATATTATACGTTTTATACGTTATATACGTTTTATACATTTTATACGTTACGTATTATACGTGTAACGTATAAAACGTTTTATACGTGTATATTAACAACCCTGCATTATTCAATAATCACTTGAATGTTCTTTTGATTGCTTTGTTCAATAATCGCCTATTTATTTTGGTGCAAAAAAATTTATTTTTATTAAATTATTCAACATTCACCTATCTTTTGGTGCCACGATTGATTAGATTGGGGTCTGTTCAGTAAAATATTCTGTCGAATTTCCGCTATACTTCTATTTTTTGTATGAATTATTCTTCCCCGTTATAAAATTTCATACAAAAAGTAGAAGAATAACAGAAACTTTTTTAAAAAAATTTTACTGAATAGAACCCATTATTCAAAAATCGCCCTGTACGCTATTCCCGCATTTTCCTGTGAATTGGGAATTAAGAAAAAGTGCAATAAATGAAATTAAAAAATATTTTCTAATACGAATTTGATATTTCCTGAATTAATCAACAATCACTTATACACAAGGGTCGATAATTATTGAAAAACAAAAAATAATAGTAGGATGAAAGCCAGTAGAAAAGGAGGAGAATATTATAAAAATGAAAGGAAAAATAATTTACGGGCGATCTGAGGTCGGGAAGGGGAAGGGGTGAGTTTTTAAGGGTAAAAAACGGTTTATCTCGATTTCCGGCAAAACTAAAAGTTCTATGGAAAAAAGTTAAATGACAAAGTTGTAGGTAATAACAAGATCTAAAACTTTTGCTTCGACACTTTTTTCACATAACCTCAAAATTTATGTGGAAAATTCAAAAAACCAAGTTTTTGGTTTTTTATTTTTATCTTTTACAAAAAAATTTTTTTTTCACGAAATTTGGTGAAAACTTACCTTTTTATGTCCCAAATACGCTGTGATTTATTTGATTTGAAATATTTATTTTTTCACCTTATTTTGAATTATTATCGAAAAAGCAACCTAATTTTCAATCGAAAATTCACCCGTCAAAATATCAGCTTTTTTCAAAAAGTTGAAATGCTTTCTACTCGTTGAAATCTCTCCTTTCCGATGGTGAAAAAAATATATAGTATTACTATAGCAAATTTTCTCAGAAAATGCTAGACTTTGTCACGAGTCCTCGTCGATATTGGAAAATCCTTCTGGTTTACAAAATTTTCTAAGAACACATTTTTTGTAGCGTAGTATAAGGTTAATTATTTTAATAAGTATTTAAGTCTTTATAAATAAGTTTACAAAAGTTTTCCTTTCGAATACACCCTAAATAATTAAAAATTATAATTAATAAAAATTTCGAATCTGAATTTGATAAAATCAAAAAACCTACTTGATTAAATAAATGTTTTTGTTGCTATTTTCTGGTATAGTGTGGCTTGTAATATCACTATAACTATTCAGATGATCCCGTTGAGTCTGTTGAATGTCTTAACACTTTAATATATTGTTGCGATGGAAATGAAAAAGAACAATTTTGCCTTCTACAGTCAGTGATGTCTTATTCGAAGATGATTCATTAGCAACCAAAGGGGTAGGCAGGATTTCAGTTAGGTAGGGGCAAAGATAAAAATCGAGGACATTTTTGAAAAAAATCGAGGACAATTTTTTTCGAACCATATTTGTATTTTTATTTATAGAAATAACATACAATTGACGCAGTATTATAAAACTAGATTTCTTAGATTTGCGACAAACCTTTTTATTTCGCGTTTTAAGTATTTAAATATTCAAAAATATTACATAAGTAGTCTTCTTGGATCTTCGGCGAATCTTTTCAGAACATTTTCTTGTATGTAGAATTTTTTGGTTTTCACCATTTCACGATGTACGCTCAAAAGACATAGACCTGAAAAACAATATTCATTTTCGATGTAAAATTTTGATCGTATAATATGTTAGCTTGAATTTGTTACCAGTTAATCGATTAAACTTCAACCTTTTATTCCGCAACCATGTTTTGACTCGCCTCAATGTGCAGAACGAACGTTTTATTGTGCATGTTGTACATGGCTGAGCAATCGAAATATGAAGTGCGTGTTTTATAGAGGGGAAAATGTATTGGCCTCTTTCGCCACGTCCGTTAATTTCAAATTCTTTGGATCTTCATTGTTCATATTTTTATCGGCCCAAACTTTGTACCAAAGCTCTATTTCACTATGTAAATTGTCAAGGCTATAGAAGCTTTTGATTTTAAATTTCCCATTGTATCACTCAGCATATTAGCAGAATGGAGCAACAACAGTGAAAAATCTGGAATATTGTTTTTTGAAAATCGTTCCTTCAGAGAAGATAAAAATGAGTCCAAGTATGGAATTAGAATCGATTTTCTCCAATAATCAGAAAAACTTGAGGATGGTTGATTAGAACGATCTTGTTGTCTTTCAACAATTCTAGGCAAAGTCAATTCAATTTCTAATTCTTCGGCCGTTTTTTTAACATCATCCATTAAATCTTCAATTACACTATCAGAATTTTTGCGGTGTTCGTTGATAACTGCTTGGAGTTTATTAATATGTGATTTACACGAAAACAGATCAAGGCTTTTGGCTTGAAGGGCATTTACGATAGGTGAAGTAAAGCCGAATATTTGACAACCAGAAAAACACAAATAATGAATGAAGATTTGGCTACTGCACTGTGCAGCTGAAAAGCAGTTTTTCTGGTCCCTGTATTGCCTTCTTTGGAACATAAATTAAGGCCGCCCACGAGTACGTAATATTTTCGAAATTGTGCAATACTTTTTGTGACCAGCGTGTTTCACAAAACATTTGAATGTTTGCTACATGTTTCCTTCTTAGCACTGACTCTCGAAAGAAATTTATTATGTCTTTTACTGTGGAAATTGTGGTACGCACTTCAGGCACAAAATTTGAATTCTGAAAATTTGAATTAACCACCAGATTTAAATTATGGATTTCACATTGAAAAAATAGGGTCAATGGATATTTTTCAAATAATTTTTTGAAAACGCCGCCGTTGTTCTTTCCAGCCATTGTTGGGCAGCCATCGAAACCCTGTCTAACACATCCCATCGAGTAAAATTCACAGTTTGCATGAAGCTGTCAAAACTGATTGAAATCGTATCTGCATCTATTGCCTCTAGAAGAACAAAACCGAGAAACTATTCCCGAATAATTCCTTTCTTTTTGTCGAAAAAACGAATGCTAAATGAGCGCTGCTCCTCGCCCGAAATAACAGCTGTTTCATCAGCTAAAACGCTGTACGGGTCCGCTTTTTTTATGTCATCTACTATCAAATCTTACACTACTTCCCCACATAAATGAATGAGCTGGTGTTGTATGGTTGGATATTTCAATACTTGATTATACCCGATTCAATCTGCAATCTGATCAGATCTTCGAAATTTCCTATAAATTACGATTATTAATTATTGAAAAGAAAAACCATTGAAATACGAAGCGCGATGTAATGATGAAACCAATACCTTCATGTAATTGTTTTCCTCTTAGAGCTAAATCATGGGTGTCGCCAAAAATGATTGTATTTATGATCGATGGAAGAATTGTACGTTTTTTTCTGTTAGTTTTTGATGGCCGGATAGCATCATCACATCGACTGGTACCGATTTTGTGAAATTCAGCGCTGCTTCTGTCAAATTTCGATGACAATGGCTTGAAGCATGTCTTTTACATTGGTCGTGCATGTCTTTGTAATTCTGAAGCGGCTTTGTTATGAATGCTCCCAAAAAACCCTTGTGCACAGTCATCGGAAAAAGTACACAATACAAACATAGTGCAGCTTTCAATTTCTTGGAGTATTGGAGCCAAGGTGCATATGTCTGCGACCAGTTGTACATAAAGTATCGTTTTAAAGCTATTTTTTCGCAAATGGCCCAGATTTTCGAAAAAAATCAATAATGGCAGCGCGTCAAAAGTCGAGGAAATTTTAGGCATTGGCCCCCACTAACCCCCCAAATGTTTATGCCAATGTTAGCAACGCTCCTACAGGGAGCATAAATGGTACTTAATGAAAATTTTATAAAGATATCATAGATGAACAAGTCTACGTCTACAAGTATCTTTCGTCACCCTCGATCAACATTTGCGACCGATTATTGACGAAATAAAAATGTGAAAATTGTGATGTTGCCGTGCGATTTTTTTTACTGAGTTTCTCATCTTTGATATGCCTAAGTGAATTTTTCATAAACATTTTGAAATTAGTGTTCACAAATTCCTCAACAAGCTTAAAATATTTTCAAATGCTTAAAGGAATTATCCATTTCAGACTGTTTCCGTAACAAAAACAACATTTAAGAAAAAATTAAATTAATTAAATTTAAATTCCGTGTTTGCATTTTAATTTTGGTTTCTATCTAAAAGGTGGACCATCAAATTCCAATATTAAATATACTTTAACAATTATTTTTCATCGAACTTCACTTTTAAGATTTATCGTCTTAAAAAATAAACAACAAAAGGAAAATTCAATTCATTAAAATATTTATCCTAAAATTATTTTGTAAAACAGATTTTCAGATTTCCTTTTGTTAAGATGAGTTCTATTGTGTGATCGAGCAATGTTTATGTATATAATTGTGGAATATTTTCATATGTGGAACGATTTTATGAATTTTAATTAATTCAATAAATCATATCAGGCTTTTTGTTTGATAATGGAATTCACAAATTTATTTTTATATAAAAGAAAGGAATAGCAAAGAGATAATTTTTGGTATTTTTTGGAAGGTAAGCTTTTTGTAGGTGCGATATTTTTTTGAATGAATTAAATCGTTCAACAGGATACAATAGTATTTTATGTTTTACCTTTTTCTATTTATTATATTTGTTAGTCATCTTTAAACATTATCACGATCTTTCTAGATTTAGATTTAAATTCACTTCCAGTTTACGGGACCGAAATGAAGTTTTGAAATTTCTGAATGGAACGAAGGTTATCGTACTTTTTTGCACGATCAGGCGATTTTGCATGTTTACTGTTTCGTAACTAAACATAGTAAGTTTCGTTTACAAATAACAGGTCGGTATAAGTAATTACTTACCGATCATACAGGCGGTAAGTAATTACTTATCGGTAAGGGAGACCCCAGGGTGTGAATACAAAATGGTTTTTATTTAAATAACTATGTTAACGCTGGATCTTGTTCCCTACAAATAGGAGGAAAAAATTAGTGAAAAACAAATCTTACTAACCTTATTTTGTTCAATCTAGCGTTGACATCTTTGCTTCTTTTGGGAATATTTAATTTTAGCTGTAAGAAATGACTAAAGAGTGTTAATATGAAATGTTATTTACGTTAAAATAGTAACCATTGTTTACCTTTAAAATTATTGTTGTTTTGGAAAATGTCATTCTGACATTTTTATTTATCGAAGTCAGTTCAGTTCACATTTTTAACACACCAATAGTTGTCGTCGTTCTGACTCGATAATGCAGTCTCGTTTAGTACTAATAAAGTACTAATAACTGCAGTGTTGAAAATGTGTGGCTCTGCTGTCAGTAAAAAAGATTTATTGAACATATGTTCTTATAGTAATTTTTGTTCGAGAATGTCATTCTTATTTTTAGACTTTGGTCTCAAAGGTCTTCTCTAGACTATCTTAGTTTTTATTCATTTAAAATTGTTTTGCTAAAAGAAATAAAGTTGTATTGTTTGTGAAATCAAAAATATTATCTTGTTCGTTTACTTCCTGATTGCTGAGACGTTTATAAAGGTGCGAGTAGTGTTCAACGTGTACAATTTTAAGAAACCAGCCACATGCTGGCATGCATCGGCCATCTTGTGTGTTGAAATCATTGCCAAGTTACTCTACGGGAAATTCATCGTCTTCGAGTGCCGGTGTAGTGTTCGGTGGTCATAATTACCTGGATTGATAAACGACTACATTTTTCTGTGAATCAATTTTTAATATAATATATTTTCAGATGCATGGTCATCACATCACGTTATTGTTTTCAGCCTACAATAGGCATCGAATATATTGCACTGGATATTGGTAGGCGAATATCAAGTCTTAGTCGCCATTGTCGTCACATGTAAGCCTACAATAGGCATCGAATATATTGCACTGGATATTGTTAGGCGAATCTCAAATTTTAGTAGCCATTGTCAGCCTACAATAGGCATCGAATATATTGCACTGGATATTGGTAGGCGAATATCAAGTCTTAGTCGTCATTGTCGTCTTAGTTAAGCCGAAATTAAGCATGGAATAGTGTACTGGATATATTGTAGTTATTGCTGCTGCATCTAAGCCTATTACAATCACCGTGTGTTTATGCATCAGTTGTCATCGAAATGAGTTTATGCATCAGTTGTCATCGAAATTAAGCATCGAATAGTGTACTGGATGTATTGTAGCTATTGCTGCTGCATCTAAGCCTATTACAAGCACCGTGTGTTTATGCATCAGTTGTCATCGAAATGAGTTTATGCATCAGTTCTCATCGAAACCTAATTCGGCACTAAAAATAATTTAGCATGGCAACATAATTTATCATCAAGTACAAATCAATTAAGCAACACGTCAAATTTCACCATTATTATTGAAACGTGAACTTCATCGATCATCATACAGTCCACTGCCCAGTCTTGGGCCGCTCCATTTGGTCCTTCGAGCCGGATTTGGAGCCCTGAGCCACCAGCATCATCACTCAACTGGATCATCAGGTACAAATTATAATTGTAACTAGATATAATAATTTATTTACATTTTATTGATTCATTTAATTGTTATATTGCTGACATTTTATCCTATATATAAACCTTTTGGAAATAGTACTTCTGCTTTTGGTTTTTTTAAAAACTTGTCTTCTATTTTTAATTTTTCTGTCTGGTCAATTGCACCACTGTTAATGGTGTCGAATCTGCGGTTCCTGGTGTCGTGACTGTATCTAGTGTCTGTCTGTTTTTAATTCTGATTGAAGGCCCATTGTCCATAGTCTACGTGTAGGTACACGTACAACAGGGTGTCGTTAAGGGTGGACGTTTTGTGTATTTATTGGAATTGTCCAACATGGCCGATGCATCAAAGATCGAGTTGCTGAAAAAGCAACGAGCAGCGTTTAAAGGGCAGTTAACCAATTTAAAGGCACAATTGTCGACACTCTCATCAATTGGTGGAGTTGAGTCAGTGTTGAATCGAATCCAATCGATAAATGGCAAATATGATGGGGTGCAATCTAAATTAGAATTAATTGATGATAGCTTCATTGCAGATCGGATTCTTTTTGATGACGATTATCTGGCGTTTGAAACGATCTTACGCGACAAAATTCATGACTTCAAAAAGGTGGACGATGCTGCAACCTCAGCATCATTCCACAACACATCCCTTCACGATCTATCATCGAATCCGTCCCCTACTGTTGGAATGAGATTACCAGAAATTACATTGCCATCGTTTAACGGAATGGAAACCGAGTGGCTTGCGTTCCGTGATGTCTTCGTGGAGTTGATTCATTCAAAGGTTCTCGATCCTATCGTGAAATTTCTTTATCTCATTTCAAGTATTCGGACTGGTACAGCTTATTCTTATGTTGAGAGCCTTCCTGTTACAGCGGCAAATTATGAAATTGCCTGGGCAACGTTGCGGGATCATTATGATAATGAAGCATCCATTCAACGCCTACATACCCGTGAACTCTACGACATCAGGACACCCCAAGAAAATTCACCAAAGGCACTACAATACTTTGTTGACAAAGCAGTTAAACATGTCAGTGCACTTAAATCACTAAAGGTACGCGTTAACGAATGGGATCTATTATTGGTTCACCACCTGACTCAACGTTTGGATAATTTATCTAGATTATTTATCATCAAGAGTATGAAACCAAATACAATTCTGTCATTCACTGAGTTGGTTGAATTGCTCCGTTCGCGCATCAGAGTTCTGGCCGCAGTAATTTCCAATGTTCCTCAAAGCTCATCTCGCCCGTTAAGGTCTCAAAGGTCAATGTCTTTTAACATAACCAATGCTGCTGATTCCACTCCATATAACACCAAATGTCCGTATTGTTCAGGAGATCATACTTTAACTCAGTGTCCTCCGTTTGCTAGTGAACGCATGAGTCCCAGGTCAAGGTTCTATTTCATCAAAGAACGTCGACTATGTGGAAATTGCTTGGTGGAACGACATCTATCCAGCCAATGCAACCGTCCTGCCTGCAGTAAATGTTCACTAAAACATCATACGTTGCTCCATTTTCCTCAGGAGAACCCGCCCACCATGAATTCGCGAATTAGTCGTTCAACTAATCTGTCTTCACTCCAGAGCTGCGATACTATCGAGCCAAGTGGCTCTGAAACCGTTGCTGAGGCCCTTTGTGTTTCAAACGTTACATCGAACTCAAGTTCTCTAACATCGTCGGAAGAGTATAAGGAGGTACTTCTTATTGGCACCGCTCTCGTACATGCATCAGCAAATAAAGGGTTTTCATTGCTTTGCAGAGCTTTGTTGGATAGCGGCTCTACGCTGAATTTCGTGACTGAAGCCACTTGCAAACTGCTACAAGCTCGTCGTTACCCAACATCCAAGGTTGTGTCTGGAATTGGAGCGGTTGACACTACCCTTACGCATAAAATCTATCTTACGATTTCGTCTAGAGTCACAAAGTTTTCCGCTGATCTCAAATTCTACGTACTTCCAAGAATCACTAATGATCTTCCATCGTCACGAATCTCTGTGTCGTCACGACCACTTCCTGATGATGTCGTGCTCGCCGACCCATTGTTCAACATTCCAGATCGAATTGATCTACTGCTGGGGGTGGAAATTTATCACCAACTATTTAAGGGCTCATCAGTCTGCTTACCCGATTGGCCGCCATTGTATGACTCCGAGCTTGGTTTTGTTATCTGTGGCAAAACTAAAACTAAAACTAGTATCAGTAAATATCCTCAATCGCACGTTGCCCTATGCAGTATTCAGACCTTAGAAACGCGTGTAAAACAATTTTGGGAGCTTGAAACCTTCGCACCGAAGCCCGTGTTGTCCCAAGAACAGATTGCCATTGAAGAACATTATAAGTCCCACGTCACTCGAACACCAGAGGGACGCTATATTGTCGGTCTACCCACGAAACCAAACTTGACGCTGTTAGGATCATCGTATTCATCCGCACACCGTCAATTTCTTTCACTTGAGGCTCGTCTCTTGGGTAAACCTGAAATCTATAAAGAGTATCAGGAGTTCTTGAATGAATATGAACGGTTGGGTCATATGACACCAACACGTGACATGCAGGATTACCCTGCTTATTATTTGCCGCATCATTGTGTCATGAAGGAACAAAGTTCCACCACCAAGCTTCGGGTGGTATTTAATGCATCCGCTCGAACGTCGACTCACATATCATTAAACGATTGTCTAATGATTGGTCCAACCATCCAATCAGATTTGGTGTCAGTATTGCTTCGGTTCCGCAAACACATCATCGCCTTTTCTGGTGACATCGCCAAAATGTACCGCCAGATTCGTGTACAGGAAGATCAGCAAAAACTTCAGCGGATCTTGTGGCGTAATCACCCTTCTGAAAATATTCAGACATTCAACCTCAGCACTGTAACCTACGGCACTGCGTGTGCTCCCTTTTTAGCGACCCGTACACTAAAACAACTCGCGTGTGATGAGAAAACTAGATTTCCTGCGGCCGCTGACGTTTTAACAACCGATTTTTACATCGATGACGTATTGACTGGCGCGGCAAATGTCAACGATGCTATAAAGCTGAAGAATGACTTAGTTGAATTACTCCATCTTGGGGGTTTCGAGTTGAGGAAGTTCGTGTCTAATGCCAACCAATTGACATCAGACGATCCGACAAGATCATCAATTACGCTTGTGCTGGGCTTGAATTGGAATATCTCCTCCGATGCGTTTGAGGTACACTTCAATAAACTACCAGTGACATTGGCTAGCACAAAACGGACCATACTGTCCGAAATTTGTCAGCTGTTTGACCCTTTGGGTTTCTGTGCTCCGGTCATTGTGACTGCTAAATTGACCATGCAGACAATATGGATGCACCAGAATTTGTCTTGGGACGATCGTCTTCCTAACACCGTTACCCTTCATTGGCACAAATTTAAGGACGAGTTGTCTGCATTGGAAAAAATTACCTTACCTCGACCAATAACATCTAGTCACGAAATGAGTATTGAACTTCATGGTTTCTGCGACGCGTCCGAGCGAGCGTATGGTTGTGTACTCTATGCTCGATCTATAACACAAACAAATCAGTTTCATGTAACGTTATTATGTTCTAAGTCCCGGGTCGCACCATTGAAAAAAGAGACAATTCCTCGCCTGGAACTGTGTTCAGCAGTCTTGTTGGCAGAAGTGGTACACAAGACAATCAATATAATGGGGATGAAGTTTAATGCTATCTATTTATGGACGGACTCAAAAATTACTCTGTTTCGGATCAATTCTGAACCGTACAAGTACACGACATTTGTGGCGAACCGCTTGGCCAAAATTCAAGAACTAACGGCGACGAGTGACTGGTTTTATGTACCAACTTTGCAAAATCCGGCTGATATTGTATCTAGAGGGCTCATGCCATCGCAATTTCTTTCTGCCTCTCTCTGGTGGAACGGCCCAGGGTTCTTGAAAGTCTCTTCGTCAACGTGGCCGATAACAGCTAACCAAGATCTTTCTCAGGATTCAATGAACTTGGAATGCCGTAAATTGCCAGTCCCAGTTCTGATTCAACTTCCCGTCGAAGAACATTTTATCTTTCAACGCTTCAGCTGTCTTAATCGCTTGATTCGGGTGGTTGCCTATATTTGTCGCCTTGCTAATCATGCCAGACGAAAACATGACCCTACCACTACGCCTTCACTGCAGCTCCAACCTTTTGAAATTCAGATGGCAACCTTACTATTGGTTCGACTTGTCCAACACCAAGTGTTCGCTGAAGACATAAACTGTCTCAGAAAATCTAATCAAGTTTCATTTAAAAGCAATCTTGCCGCCCTGACTCCGTTTTTCGATGATAGTGGAATACTGCGAGTGGGTGGTCGAATCTCACAAGCATCAATAACAGAAGATCACAAGCACCCAATCTTGCTACCAGCACGTCATTCATTTACCACATTACTTGTTCGAAGCGAACATATGAGACTTCTTCATGCTGGCCCTCAAGCTTTGCTGTACAGCCTCCGACAAACCTATTGGATTGTGGGTGGACGAAATGTGTGCAGACGAGTGGTTCATGACTGCGTTCGTTGTTTCCGAGTTAAGCCATTGATACGCAGTCAGGTCATGGGTGATTTACCTCTCGATCGAGTAACAAAGACTAGTCGAGCATTCACAGTCATCGGTATTGACTTTTGCGGCCCATTCTATTGTATTCAGTCTATTAGGTCCAAAATTAAGCACAAGTGTTACATATGCTTGTTTGTGTGTTTTACTACCAAGGCAGTTCATCTGGAAGTCGTGATGAACCTATCAACTGACGCATTCCTTGCTTGCTTAAAGCGATTTGTGGCTCGTCGAGGAGTCTGCTCTAAAATCTACTCCGACAACGCCACGAACTTTATCGGGGCTCGAAATGAATTACGAGAAATCAAGACCTTGTTCACCTCGCAATCTTGCCAAGAATCGCTGTGTCAATTCGCCGAATCTCACAATATCGAGTGGATTACAATCCCACCAAAGTCTCCTCATTTCGGAGGCCTTTGGGAATCTGCAATAAAGAATGCTAAGCATCATCTTAGACGAGTTGTTGGAACCTCCAGTTTCACTTTAGAAGAACTGCTGACGCTAACAATCCAAATTGAGGCTTGTCTCAACTCACGGCCCTTGACTCCCTTGTCAAGCGATCCTAATGACTTCACTGCCCTTTCCCCAGGCCACTTCCTCATCGGAACACCGTTGACAACGTTACCTGAACCATCGTTGCTTGATGTGAACGTTAATAGACTGTCGCGATTCCAGAAACTTCAACAAATGGTACAACACTTCTGGAGTCGGTGGCACCGCGAATATCTGTCTGAGCTACAACACCGGTATAAATGGCAAAGAGGAACAGTTTCTATCCAAGTTGGGTCAATGGTAGTACTTCATGATGACAACTTGCCGCCATTGAACTGGATGTTGGGACGTGTCACGGCTGTTCACGCCGGGAAAGACGGTATAATTAGGGTGGTTACTGTAAAGACTATGCATTCGGAACTTAAGCGTGCCGTGAATCGCGTAAGTGTGCTTCCGATTGAGATTGAACCACAGGATGGTCTTCTGTCAAACTTGAATGGATGATGTCATTTTTTTATCATTTTACGCTGTCAACACCACTAGAATACACATATCGTTGCAATTATGCAAATCTATTCAATCTTTTTTTTTCTGTCCAATCTTCAGCGTCACCCAGTAGAACTTCCTACTTTCTGGTTGTATCGTTTTTAGGTTGTAATCGTTTAAATCATTAATTTTCAAGTGCACCCAGTAGACATGAATTACTGTTCGGTGACACATGTTCAGTGTTCAAATCCATAATTTATTGTCATATCATTCCTATACGTCATAACTAAACCTTCGTATTCGTGTTTTCCTCAAGCTATGATTTGCCGCCTATTTAAAGCAGCATTACGGAAGAGACATCAATATCAATACACGTCTCTACAACTTAACTATACCTGCATATCAGTTAACATTGTGGCCTATGTCCAACCTATCATTTTTGGAAGCAGCGTATAATTTTTATCTATCATTACTGTGGACCTATACTGCATTAGTCTTAATTCGATACAGTGCCGTGATATCTTCGTCTGAGAGAATGAATTTTGTAATTGATGAGATCAACACCCGCTGGCATATTGGACTATGAAAGGTCATATTTCATATTTCCAACAGACTTCACTTCTGCAGTTTGTCTTCGTTATTTTGACAGAGTGAGTCTGACAGTCCCATTTCGTCGTACAGACGTTGTGTCAATTCAACCAAGGGTCATCTCTCAACCGTTTGATACCAGTCTTTACTGTCAGATGTAGTCCACACAAATGTATAGATTCCTCAAGCTATGCACATACCTCTCATTGGAGTGTATTAACAAAAATGTTGCTTCGAATATTATCATTCGAAGCATACTCAAACTTATCTCTTGAGAGAATTCTTCATCAAGCTATGTCCACACAGCATAAAGGCTTTCGAGCTGTGTTTACTACCAGGTGGTTTTTTTTTTTATTAAATTCCCCTTAACCTAAGTTTTGCTAATCTCTTCGTAAAGCTATGATTTGCCGCTCTTTGATAGTAGCATTACGGAAGAGATATTACCATCTTTACTTATCTCTTAATTGTACTTATCTCTTACAACTTAATTGTACCTGCACACCAGCTAAGACGGATTCAACGTCCATACTGCATATTTGACAGCAGCGTATAATCTCTACATATTACTAGTGTGGATCGCCACATTGTAGTATCTTTATCGTCTTAAGCCGATACGGTATATTCAGACCTTGGATCATTTGAACTAGTTAAGGTTTCATTGATTGATTAACACCCGCTGGTATTTGGATTATGGAAGGATAATTTTATCGTCGAACCTAAATCCTTCTCATATTTCCAACAGACAACAGTTATGTGTTTATTAACTTTTCTTCGTCACAGAGTGTGTCTGACAGCCCATCTTCGTCGTACAGTCGTTTGTCTCAATTTAAAATCAAACTCTTGATCCAACGTTATGTTATCGGCCTTTTATAAATATTCAGATATAGATCCATATATATATATGTAAAATAGTCTAGTGAAGAACACTGTTTTTTCACTGTTGACCGGATCATAAATAGCATCGCGTATTAATGCTATGACTGAAGGGTCATCGTTATTATAACTGCTCCATTTAACTAATGTTTTTGTATCCCATGTTGGTCATCAGCATTAATTCGTATATTGCCTTAACATTATGTCTGCGTTTTCCTTAATGATCAGTTTATCATTATAGGAATATTTAATCGTGTATCTTCGATTTCCGTAATCATTATAGGTATTATTTGGTACATTTTATATTGTATTTTCGGTCACCGTAATGGTTATAGGTCTCCCTATTGGAACTCGCAAGTTCCAAAATAATTTATTCGCATCATATCGTGGCTGATTGAAGGAGTATATGTCCTTGATTGATCAACACCTGCTGGTATTTGGACTATGGAAGGATAATTTTATCGTCGAACCTAAATCCTTATCACAGTTCCAACAGACAACATTTATGTGTTTATTCATTTTTCTTCGTTCACAGAATGTGTCTGACAGCCCATCTTCGTCGTACTGTCGTTGTCATTTTTTAAGGTCAAATTCCTGTTGCACCCAGTTGTTATCGTTTTATTTTCTATAAACATCTCGATATAGATCCGCATTCATATGTATACTAGTATACTAATGAACATGGTTCTTTGCTGATAACCGAATCATAATTAGTGCTTCACCTGCCATGTTGATCATTAGCATTTTAAAGCGTATACTACCTTGAGTATTGTTTCTTCGGTTCCTTTAATGGTTAATTCATCATTATAGGAACATTTAATTTGTATCTTCGTTTTCCATAATAATAATCGAGTTATTGGAATTTTTGGTTTTGTATCGCCATATAAGATAAAAATCATCGCCATTAATTTTGGAACGTTTTCGATTCATAGGTCCCACCTTACATTTGGCCGTACCCTTATGATCGACTTAATGACTCAGTCAGTCTCTTTAACTAGTGCGACATTAGTGTGGAGTATTTTCAGTAACTATACCTGACATCTCCATCGTCGTACTTTATCAGTTTGTTTATTTGGTTCCAATTAATTCAATCGCTTCATACTTGCCACTATTGTTGCAATTTACCTCATCAGTTTTCTGGCGAATTTGCATTGATGCATTCATAGACACCAGGAACAATGATTTTTCACCTCATTTATGAGTAAAGTAATTTACTTACCCGAAAAAAATTATGCTGTTTTTTTTTCATTTTGAAACAATGCAAAAGAAATTATTTCCAAAAAATTATTTAGGCTTTATTGCAGCAATAAATTTAAATTGGTCATTGATTTTATTACAAATTATCATTATCTGAAATTGTCTGAATTAAAGTATATATAACAATTTCTATGGTCTAGAAGACATAGTCATTTAATTGTACTATCAATTACAATTGTCTAAAAATTGAAGTAATTAAAGTTTATATAACAATTAATATTATTTAAGTATACAGTTAATTAAATTTCAAAATTACAATTGGTTAAATATCGTCTCTAATATTTTTAAGAAAAATTGGATTAGTTATTTTGAATAATAGTAACTTAGGTTAGAGATTAGATGTTTTTACATAGCATTTTTGATCTTATGTTTAATTTAACTATGTTAATATACATGAGTGAATATCATTCATAATTATAGGTTTAATTTAATAACACTTAAATTGTAAGTGCTATTAAATATTATATAAGTAACTTCGCTGTCAGGAATATTATTGTTTAAAGTTCCTTTAAAGGGGGGCAGAAATGTTAACGCTGGATCTTGTTCCCTACAAATAGGAGGAAAAAATTAGTGAAAAACAAATCTTACTAACCTTATTTTGTTCAATCTAGCGTTGACATCTTTGCTTCTTTTGGGAATATTTAATTTTAGCTGTAAGAAATGACTAAAGAGTGTTAATATGAAATGTTATTTGCGTTAAAATAGTAACCATTGTTTACCTTTAAAATTATTGTTGTTTTGGAAAATGTCATTCTGACATTTTTATTTATCGAAGTCAGTTCAGTTCACATTTTTAACACACCAATAGTTGTCGTCGTTCTGACTCGATAATGCAGTCTCGTTTAGTACTAATAAAGTACTAATAACTGCAGTGTTGAAAATGTGTGGCTCTGCTGTCAGTAAAAAAGATTTATTGAACATATGTTCTTATAGTAATTTTTGTTCGAGAATGTCATTCTTATTTTTAGACTTTGGTCTCAAAGGTCTTCTCTAGACTATCTTAGTTTTTATTCATTTAAAATTGTTTTGCTAAAAGAAATAAAGTTGTATTGTTTGTGAAATCAAAAATATTATCTTGTTCGTTTACTTCCTGATTGCTGAGACGTTTATAAAGGTGCGAGTAGTGTTCAACGTGTACAATTTTAAGAAACCAGCCACATGCTGGCATGCATCGGCCATCTTGTGTGTTGAAATCATTGCCAAGTTACTCTACGGGAAATTCATCGTCTTCGAGTGCCGGTGTAGTGTTCGGTGGTCATAATTACCTGGATTGATAAACGACTACATTTTTCTGTGAATCAATTTTTAATATAATATATTTTCAGATGCATGGTCATCACATCACGTTATTGTTTTCAGCCTACAATAGGCATCGAATATATTGCACTGGATATTGGTAGGCGAATATCAAGTCTTAGTCGCCATTGTCGTCACATGTAAGCCTACAATAGGCATCGAATATATTGCACTGGATATTGTTAGGCGAATCTCAAATTTTAGTAGCCATTGTCAGCCTACAATAGGCATCGAATATATTGCACTGGATATTGGTAGGCGAATATCAAGTCTTAGTCGTCATTGTCGTCTTAGTTAAGCCGAAATTAAGCATGGAATAGTGTACTGGATATATTGTAGTTATTGCTGCTGCATCTAAGCCTATTACAATCACCGTGTGTTTATGCATCAGTTGTCATCGAAATGAGTTTATGCATCAGTTGTCATCGAAATTAAGCATCGAATAGTGTACTGGATGTATTGTAGCTATTGCTGCTGCATCTAAGCCTATTACAAGCACCGTGTGTTTATGCATCAGTTGTCATCGAAATGAGTTTATGCATCAGTTCTCATCGAAACCTAATTCGGCACTAAAAATAATTTAGCATGGCAACATAATTTATCATCAAGTACAAATCAATTAAGCAACACGTCAAATTTCACCATTATTATTGAAACGTGAACTTCATCGATCATCATACAGTCCACTGCCCAGTCTTGGGCCGCTCCAAACTATATAGGGCAATTTACTAGCTTCAACTTTAAATAATATTCTTTTAAAAAATATTGCAATTAAAAGATTTTAAAGCAATTTATTTTGAAAAAATATTCGATGAAAGTTAGTTTTGCAACAAAAAAACTAAAGAATTATGATGAAACGCAGAGCTTACTATTTTGAAATGAAATTTTCTTTAAAACATTAAAACTTAAAAATGAATTTTATAATTTCAATAATTTTTATTGATCGTGCAAAAAATATAATCAGCATTTTGGGCATTAAGATTATTACCGATTTCGGATATATTATACTTTGTCTCGATCTCAAAACATATATCCTCAATCGGTAAAGCAGTCTTACTGTCCTTAATGCTTAAATAACTATAACATATTTTAGGGCATAACCAGCAAAATGGAATCAAATGTAAAGCAGGGCTCTCCTTTCTTAAGCTATTGCGTTTAGTTTTAAATTTAAAAACAACTCAACATTATGGGGAAGTAGGTACCAATCAGTTTTGCTTACTTATATAATTCCTTGTTTTATTTCGTAGAGCTAACTATTTCGTTATATTTAATTTTTATGCTCAGTCTGAAAAACGTTTTTGTAAGCTCCTGAGATGATGTGACAATCGAAATCGGATCGAATATATTAATTAAATAAAGTTAAATAGTTAAATTATTTATAATAAAAAAAACTGCGAAATAACAACAACGAATTTTATTTACAATTCATCATGGTTCGCCAATTACCAGCGGTAAAATTCATCGAATTTACAACTATAACTATATTTAAATACTTTTAAACTGTACGTGTTTCCCGATGACGTCATTTCAAATTCGATCGATTCAGAACAAAATCAAAAAAGCCTTCTTATGATTATAAAGTTTTGTATTTTCATTTAAACTTTCTATGAAAATATTTGCATTTTTATATTCGCATTAGGGATAACATTCATATTTAGAAACAAAAATAAAAGGACTTGATTATTATTATTAGCAAAAACTTTTTATAATGATTTCTGTTTTAAATACATTGAAAGGTTTTTGAACTTATGGTAAACTAGATCGCTGGAACACTAATAAAATTGAACTCAACTCGCAGAATTATGATTTAATTAAGTCAGCAAATAATCTGGAGCCTCTGGGAGGATAAATTACTTAAAGATATTCGAAGTATTATTTGAGATTGAAAAACTGCAACAACATTTTCTTTAAATTTCCTTTAAATTTTTTTAAAATTTTTTTTAAATAATTTTGGAGATTTGTTATAGAGAATTACAATGAAATTGTGGAACACTTTTATAAATAATTATACAAAGCTTTTATTTAAAGTGGTGTTAAAATTATATATAATTTGATTTCTGATTAGTTTCGGTCAAACCGTTTTAATATATGATACAAAAAATATAGCAATTTGGTCAACAAGATCTGGATAGGCTCTAGGCAAATGCTTCTCAACCGTTGGTCAACGACCCATTAGTGGTTCGCAGAAAATGTTTAGTGATCCGCAAATTTCTTTTATATTTTATAACAGCTACAATTTTGTTTTACTCGAGCGCTTTTTTCACTTCTCAAAATATGTGAATACTATTTCACAAATTAAATTTTTTTTCTATGATAGCATATGAAAAGTCTATTTTCATCACGCTTAATCCCCTGTGAAAATGGGTTCTTATCCACTAGTGTAAAAAGAATAACAAATTGTAGTTGCTATGGATTTTCATATAATTTTAAAAAGTTTTTAAATCAAAACAAGCATGAAAAAATAGAATATGAATTTTGAATGTTATTTTGTCGATTTCTAATTTAATAATATCTAATCAACCGACCACCATAACTAATATTAATCGTGACTGATCTTCTGTCAAATCGTTTTTTTTTTGTTTGTTTGTTTTCCTTTATTTCTCTGAGAGAGAAACCGGTTTGTCTTCCCAGAGACGTGCGTAAATTTTTCATTTGATTCAAAATTGTACAATTATTGCGAGTTTCTTTTAAATCTATAAGAAAACAACCTACCACAAAAAATAATAGTTTCTCCCTCACTGCTACTATATAAAAAGAAATAAAAAAAATGACAGATTAGGATTTAATTCTAACCAAACATATAAATTTTAATCTTTTATCTATTAAAAATAAACTACACAATAATGAAAAGTTGGTCGCCAGCTAGTTTTCATAATATACTTTCAGGATGTATACATAACTTAAATATTTGCACATGGGCATTATAAAATAATAAAATATTCACTATTATAAAATCACTGGAAATAACACAATAAATGTAAAATACTCTCGTAATTATTTTCATTCATTTTATAAAAATTAGCACAACTAAAAATAATAGATTGTACTTTTTGTTTCGTTTTAAATTATTTAATTGTTTTTAATTTATAATTTAATACAATAGTTGGTTGTTGTAAATAAACAGAAATGCAAATGGCGAAATGAGAAATTGAATATGACATATTAGCAAACACGATTTCTTATGTCTCTCTTCATACAATTTTAAAGTTATGTTCTCTCTATATCAAGAGACGCGGTAGTGTCTTGCGCGCCATGTTTTGAAAGACACTACTAGTATATATACTGTGCACCGAATAGGTTTTAAAGGTTAAAATTTTCATTTCGAATAATTTGCATTTTTTCTACAACTGTATTCAAAGTTATCAATAAAAGTATATCTTATTTAACTATATGTTTCTCATTAGTAAAAAAAAAGTCAGCATTCATGCTTTTTTCTGAAAGTTTATAAAATCAAAATTTTGCTTTCCCAAACTTTTAGTAAAATTAAAATGTTTTTACAAATTTTTATACCACGTTGGTAGCATTGATATGAATGTAGTAATTTAGTATCATTTTGGCGAATTTTCAAAAACCAACCAAATGTACAGAATTGAAAAACACAAAATTATGCGAATTGAAATTTATTATCCCTCAATATTGGTAATATTTAACAACAGTAAAAAACCCAGATTAGTTTGCAAACATATAGTTGTTTTCGATAAAAATATTTGTTAGAAAACCCATCAAATGTTTTATTAATATATTAAATGGAAGTTGGTAATTATAAAGGTATTAGAAAAAAGAATATATTTATAATATGCTTTCAGTAAAAAGACCTATTATTGATGTGTTAAGAAAACGATGTTGTGAAAACATATATTCGGTCTATCATGTAAATTTGTTATCTGAGAGAACCCAACAAATGTTATATCGATAATAAATTTTAATTTTTATTGCATTTTATTTTAGAACGTTGGTAGTTATTTTGACGTGATGAGATTAAAAAATAATTTAGTAGGCTTTAAAATTTTGTGTTTTTAAGCTTTATGAGATATAAAGAAAAGAATTTGAGAAAATTTTATTATTATTTTAAGGGTTCCGTACTTTGAAAAAATAGAACAAAACCCTTATGGTGAGGACTTGATTGTTTATTATCCATTATTCACAACGACTTTCTCACTGAAAATGAAAATATATGTATTTACGTATATTTATGTGGTAAGATAAGGCGAAAATGACAAATATGTGCCGATTTCGAGATTGAGGTGATATATAACCGTAAAAACTGAAATTTTTTAAAACTTTCAGTCAATCATTGACTATAAAGTTTATGGAAGACACCAATGGTACTTGGCTGAACATAATCAAGAATTTTTAAAAATATTGTTTAATTGCGAAACACTTAATTTCACATCTTTTTTTGCACAATGTTGTTTTGTTTCTTATTTATTTAGAGTAAATAACAATCGATTTAAGCTTTTATGCTATCCTCAAGAACTTTTATAAAATTGTTATGTTAATTTTTTAAAATTATTAGTCAAAGACTATAGTTTTTATGTGTGTGTTCCGTTGTATGTAATAATTTTATTAATTTTCGAATGCATTGCTTTAGACTTATTTTCGAATATTTCTTTTACTTTTTCATGAGTTGTTCATGTCATGAGTTGAGTTGAGACCTGTTTACATAAAAACGATACTTTTATTTTTTAAAATATTGCACCTAGGTCCTAGATTGATAAAAAATCGAGAGCAAAGTTCTCTGTAGAAAACATTTTATATGGATAATAATAATTTGATTCTCCCATATTATATTATAACTTTACAAAAAACAGTCAAATCGTCGCAAAAACAACCAAAAGGCTGTAAAAAAGCCGCGCCATGTTTTTCTTTAGCTTGAAACTATCATTTTAACTATAACAAATAAATTCTTGTATCTTATTCTTTACAAAAACTTCTCAAATCATAAAGCACTAGTTATAAAATTTCTTAATGGCATTTTGTTTTCTAAACATCTAGCTATATTATATAATTTAAGTAATACTCTAGAACTACATATCATAATTCTAAAATATATAATAAATATGCACATATATTAAAATTTATTTAAGCAGAGGAAATATAATTTATTTTTTTTTCTATAAAAAACCGCTCACTTTCACTTACATATTTCTTGAACAAAAACCTTGGTGCGACCTTTTCTTAATATGACAATAAAGCCAACCGCATAGTGACTATGGTTGACTCATAATAAACATTATATTGAAATAACCATTGATTAAATAGCAATCTTAAATGAATATCAATGAATGTTAAAATTCAGTACGAAAAGAAATTTATTGATAATGTTATTTCATAGTCATCGTTATATTGTTATAGTTGCCATTTGCTAGATATTCTTACAGCAAATCATGTCTTATATAAAATTAAGCAAACCGTAATAATATAAAGGGAATTTCAAATAGATTACTATACTTCAGGAAAATTGTAGAAAATATGATACTGACCTAATTAATATAATTAGAAGTCCACTGTTGAATTCATCGGCTTTTCACAGTCGTCTGAAAATAGACCTTAGGAATGACATTATTAAATTAATTGAGAAAAGGTCGCGCCAAGGTTTTTGTTCAAGAAATATGTAAGTGAAAGTGAGCGGTTTTTTATAGAAAAAAAAATAAATTATATTTCCTCTGCTTAAATAAATTTTAATATATGTGCATATTTATTATATATTTTAGAATTATGATATGTAGTTCTAGAGTATTACTTAAATTATATAATATAGCTAGATGTTTAGAAAACAAAATGCCATTAAGAAATTTTATAACTAGTGCTTTATGATTTGAGAAGTTTTTGTAAAGAATAAGATACAAGAATTTATTTGTTATAGTTAAAATGATAGTTTCAAGCTAAAGAAAAACATGGCGCGGCTTTCTTACAGCCTTTTGGTTGTTTTTGCGACGATTTATATATACTCTAAGTTTCTAATAAAAATCGTTTTTCGGCAATCGGCTATAAAGTTTAACTTTACTGCCGCTAGGGAGTTAGTTAAAGACTTACTTTTTTGACTTATAATCAAAGCGGCAATAATGCAAAAGTAACGCCATTTTTATTTTTTTTACGGCAGCAGTAAAGTAGAATTTGTTATTTGTTATTTAGTCATTTTTTCAAACAAATTGTATAACTATGACAGTAAAAAATAAGAAATTGATTCTAATTGGATTATGAAATTTTGAATTATTGTATGTAACTATGACAACAAAACATAACAAATAGTTTTTTTTTTAAATAATGAAATTTTGAATTGGAGCTTGCTTTGATAAAAAATTTTATTTATACAAATTTAAACGTTTTTTACTTTTTGGACGTAATTATGACGGTAATAAATCATATTCATAAATTTTTGATGTATTATAATTTCATATTTATAAAATATTTAAACGTTTGTCGAAAAAATAGTGTATTTAATTCGGATCTAAAATGACTTTTTGTGTATCGTAGGGATGGAAAAGTCGATTCCGATTCTACTCGAGAATCGACTTTTCTGTTAAAATAATCGAATATAAAGAATCGAGTTTTAATTTTCAAAGTCGATCAAGAATCGATTCTTAGTATTCGACTTTCGAATTTAGTACTATAGTCATACACAGTTGACAGTGATTTAGTCAATCATAAGTGGTGGTGACGTGGTGTTAGACACAGTAATATTTCTGTAGATAAACTACACCAAGTCACATTTTTTTCAAAATACGTTTTTTTTATACTGTTAGAGTCAGGATTTTGTTCTCTACCGAGAGGTTAATATCACTGAGTCCTAAATAGTATAGTTTTCGAGATAGAACAATTGTAAATGACACCAAGTCCAGAGCCCTTAGAGGTAAAGAACGTCAAGTGAACAAATTTTGACACCAACTCCAAATGTTTAAGAGGTAAAGAACATCAAGTGTACATAGTTCTGTTTATGACTAAATAGTGTTGTAGACGACAACAATGTATTTAGAGGTAAATACCACCAAGTCCACATAGTCAATGTGTCTAGGTTTTAACGGCTTTCTTTTAGTTTCTTAAAAAATTTAAACAATTTTAAACGTCTTTTACGTTAAACTTACATTGTATATTTTGAAGTAAAGTTTATAAAAAAGCCTTTAACATTATTTTTGGAAACACCTTTTATGTACAATTGTCTTGGACTTGGTGCTGTATGTTTCAAGGGACTTGGAAATACTAAGATCCATCATTGTGAGGTAAAGCACACTAGGTCCTTTTTAACAAATAACCGTTACATAATATGACGTAATTTAATTAATTATTGATATCATGGAAATTAAAAATAAATTACAAAGTAAAAAAATTTTCGGGGTAAGGGTAGCAGTTAATAGAGATATAACAGGGTTTGTGATTTTCAAACAGTTTTTTGGCTTTCCTGTAAAATTTTAAAAATGTGACTTGGTGTCGTTTACCTCTCACCTACAGATTTATAACCTTATATTTAATATTAAAATAATTTCTTTTTAATATTAATAATTGTATTGATACACGATTATACGAAATGGCACCGAGTGCTGTGTGGATTTATTATAAAAAAGTGAATAACGGCTCAAAGGTTAAATGTCGTGAATGTGGTAAACACTTTAAATTTAACAATAGTAGCAACATCAACACCATGTGAGCGTTTATTTTCACATACTGGTCTGATTGCAAATCAGATGCGAAGTAGACTAGCGCCTGATCATTTGAATATGCTACTATTCTTAAGATCAGTTGCAGAAAATTTGTGGTTTTCATAAAATGATTGTTTAAAATTTTTTTCAGTTTATTTTGAATAAATGTATGAAATAATATATGAAATATAAATTTGAATTTAATTCTACCAAAGCTAGTTTTTCTAACATAGAAATCGATTAAAATCGAAAGAATCGACTTTTTCGGTCGGAGAATCGATTCTTGGAATCGAAATTTATAAAATAAAAGTTGGAGTCGAGAATCGACTTTTCTATAAATCTTTCCATCCCTAGTGTATCGTCTATAATTGTCAAACTATCACAAAAAGTAGCACTTAAGCTCCTAGTTAAATAATGTACTATTATATATTTGCTATCATAGAAAAAATTGAATTTCCTACGCGAGATGAAAACATTTTACGCTTGTGAAATTGCCCTACTCGAAGCTAACGCGTCTCGTGAACTAATTTTCACTCACGAAAAAGCGGCGTTTTGATCCCTTTTAGGAAAATAAGCTATTTTACTGCAATAGCATATACAAATTCTATTTCCATGCAAGCTTAATCTCTTGTGAAAATGTTTTATTTCACTTGTGTAAAATTATAAAAATTGTTGTTGCATAGCAACATGTTCATGTAATTTTCATGTAAGTTTTTAGATCAAAGTCACCATTAAAAAATAGAATATTAAATTGGAATGTTGGGTTGTCGATTTCTAATTTAATAATTTAAAATAAATGTCGTTTATATAATATATATCGTTTATATATTTACTATCGTCGATAAAATTGAATTTCCTATGCGAGAGAAAACGTTTTACGTTTACGGGAACAAAGTTTTACTCACGAAAAACAACAAAATGTACTATATATTTTTCAGATCGTTCTCACTCGTATTTTTTTTATTTTTTTTACTTTACTCTTTTGGAATCGATTTTACTGCTTTCTTTCATTTCATATACTGGAAAAGAAAATTAGTATGTTTTCGTCATTCTTTTTATTTATTTTAATAACAATATATACTTGTATAATTGGACAAGCCATTCAGAAAGATAATATAATTTTTTTTTAATACTAAATAAAGCATCAAATTTGAAGCAAAAATTAAAATAATTCGCTCATTATAATAATAATGAGCGAATTTAACTCGCTCGTCGAGGGTGCCGTGTATATATTATTCTACGAGAATAGTTCTTGTCCAAAACACAATTTTAAAAATAAGCCAAAAACGGTGACTTACAAAAATTACGAAAATTACAAAACATATTGTTTTGCACTAGAAAAACAAATTACCTTTCATATGACATCCCACTTGACATGATCAAATAGCTATTTATGTATTAAGGGAGTAAAGTAGATCTTTTTTGCTTGAGAGTGAAATTGACAAACACTCGAAAGCAAAAAGATACTTTATGCCCGAATTACATACAAGATTTTTGTACGAGTAAGATTCTGTATTATTTGCATAAATTAAAATATATATATATATACACAAAATCGTAAAATGTTTGTTGTGAAAATTGTTTAATCCAAGTAGTTTTTCGTTTGATAATTATTTTCCTAAATTTCTATAGTAACCAATTTTTTTTAAATTTCTAAATTAATTAATTTATATATAAATACGTAAGCACTATTTTTGTGGTACAATTTCAAAATATTTGCCCCAACAAAAGTGTGGCAATACGTATATCGTTGGAAAGGTCTTGAGTAGTATATGTGCTGAAAATTTTGACGATTTTTTTAGAAAAAAGGGGAAAAATGTGATAGGTACGTTTTTTGAGTTTTTTGTTCGGTCATTTTGATTTTTTTAAGTTATTTGTTTCAAATACAATTCAAAATCAAATATCTATATAATATGTAAACACGTAAGTACTATTTTTGTGGTACTATTGCAAAATATTTGCCTTAACAAAAGTGGGGTAATATGTATATCGTTGGAAAGTCTTGAGTAGTAGATGTGCCAAAAAACAATATTTTTGGAATAAGATTTTTTGAGAAAAAAGGGGAGAAATATTAAGGTGTGTTTTTTCAATTATTTTGTTTTTTTCAAGTTATTTGTTTCACAATTCAAAATCAATTAAATCAATTAATCAAACTCTGAAATAATGTGTTGTAGCTTTTTTGTTGGGAGGTCTATTTACAATTTCCATTTACAATGGCTGAATTTCGGCCACTGGACGATTCCTAGTTTATTTAAAACACTATGTTTTTCAGTTTAATTTGATCTATCGTATTGCTAAGTATGCATATTTCTTGTAAAATATTTTTTGAGAAAATTGTTAAATTCACGTAATACTTTGTAAATTTTTTTCTAAATTTCTTTAGTAACCAATTTATTGAATTTTAATTGTGTATAAAATTACAAACAAACAAAAAAATGTTAGATTAAACAATTTTCTCAAAATAAAATTTCACAAAACATATATGTCTGTAAATATATGCATGCTTGTTTTTGGATATAGCCGTAATGTATGCTTTAGGGTGTAAAATAGTAATTTTAGGCATTAATATTTCAATTTTAAGCATTGTTATTTCAATAGGGGAAAAGGCCTGCTTTACGCACAGTTTTTGAATTGTAAAAGTGTATTTTACGGTTTACTCGTACAAAAAATAATTGTTTTCACAATTTCTACTTTGAACCCCCTCCAATGAACATTTGAAATTATAACTACCAACGCAAGTTGGTATTTATAATTTATTCAACTTGTATGTTGCAGCATTTGCAATAAGCGCTTTACGCACTTCTAAATGTTCCCGCGCAGAAATTAGTTGGGGAAAACCTGAATATAGTCAGGGCGTGATCAGGGCCTGGTCAGTCCTACAAGGGCAATCCCTATTAGGGCAATCTGATGTGGGCCTGTTCCGGGCCTGATTTAAAATACCCTTTTATGGTTAACCTTATTTGAATATATACCCGGCCCTGATCAGGTTTTTCGTATCTGACCCCTAGCTGAAATTTAAATGGGTTAAAATTCACTAGAGTATTATCCATTTTAGAAATATATAGTTAAAATCGTTTCATGTATATTTTAGTTGTAGCTTTTCAGCTGAACGACTATAATAATAGTCATTAAGGTGGTATGTATGTTTTAATTTTTTCCATTGTAATATTTTTATTTTAATTTGGTTAATTTATGTATATAACACACATGGCCAAACCGCGGCTCGCGAGCCGCATGCGGCTCTTTGAAAGAATAAATGCAGCTCTCGAAAAGAAATGAAAAAATTAAATAATATTTAATAATTCATAAAAAATGTAACAAAATTAGAAGTAATGCATATAAATTATAATGCTGTTTAGTATTATATGATTTAATACAATCATATTATTATATTTAGGTCCGTCCTGTCGAAGTTACTACTATTGGAATTTTTTGCGGCTTTGTTTTAGTTTGATACTACTTTACTTCGTGAATCAAGTTTATAATCCGCTGTTATAAATAAATTTAACTAATTTTATTATTTAAGGTTATACGTTTAACATATTCTAGTGGACTAAAAATAAAATCACCTGTATTTGTCTCAAATTAATGCATACAAATCTTTCTCAAAATCAAAAGTCTTTCCTTTTAGATTCGTTTGTTTTTCTATGATTTGCATTCGACTTTTTCTGCAATTTTTTAAATTAACAATATTTTTGATATTTTATCTTTAGGCAATTTGTCGACGTTAAATTTAATGTATCTTTTAATATTCCAATTAAAAAATGAATAGGCTCATAATAAAGTAGAATTAAAATACACGTGCAAATCCGACATATGCTACCTCAACCGCTTCTACATTTACGACAGTAAGATATTACCCTAAACAAAAAAAATGAATAATTGACCATAATAACGAGATTAAAAACTTAAGGAAATTGCAAGAAAAAAACAGTGATTTCATTGATTTAATGGAACCTTTTAGAAATTTCCTCAAAGAAAAAGAAAAACACTATCTGGAATTAAAGGATGATGAATGTATTAATAACATATTACGAAGGTCATATTATTAATGACTGTATGTTTTTGACTGATATAACGGAGCATCTGCAACCCCTCAACCTAACATTACAAGGAAAAGATAAAGTTATTACTGATCTTATTCAAACGATTCTGAGTTTTATTAAAAAATTCAACTTTTTCTACGAGATTTAACAACAAAAGTGTTCAACCACTTTCCTCGTCTGAAGACTCTCTAAAATTAATATGTAATAACAAACTGAGTGAATACGACAGTAAATTAGCAGAATTATTAAAAGCAGAATTATTAATTGAATTCAGAATTATTAATTATTATTAAATTATTATCACTTGCGATTTTATGATCTGAATAATTTAAATATTTCTCTTAATTTACTTGTAAATCCATTCGCGATTGACATTATTAACGAGGGCTTATCGATTCCTTGTTATATTTTGAATGACAGTGCCTCAGGAGAAATGGAATTACTAGAGCTACAGGAAGATCACATTCTTAAAACGCATCACAAAGCTACACAATCTCCAAATGAGTTTTGGAAACTAGTGTCTCAATCAAAGTACCCCAATTTGAAAAAAGCTGCAGCCAGATTTTTGTCCATATTCGGTACAACATATTGTTGTGAATCACTTTTTTCAACAATGAAGTTTATAAAATCAAACCACCGTTCACAACTTACAAATGAGCATTTAACGGAATTAATTCGTACTGCGCTAACAAACTATGAACCAGATTTCAAAAAATTCACGCCAAGTTACAAACAAACATGCCATCTGCCAAACATGCAAGCAAGTCATGTAACAAAATTTAAATATGTATTTGTATGGATTTATAACCATAGTCCATAAGTACATATTTGTTTTTTCAATAAAATAAATATTTCCAAACATCTGATACTTTTGAAATTTTTTATTTTTTATGTTGGCTCTTGTAACGAGAGATTATTGTACTGCGGCTCCACGTGTATTGAAGCTTGGCCATCTCTGATATATAATATATAAATATATATCAGGGTCTGGTCAGGATATCCCTATCTGGGCCTGATCCGATTATCCCAATCAGGGTCTGATCCGGTAATCCCAATCAGGACCTGATAGGGCAAAAGCGTTACACTCATGATCAGGGCCCAACCAGGCAGCCCTACCAATGCCTGATCCGGGTTAGGGCAAACCTGATCAGGGCCTTACTTGACCCCTAACAAATTTCTGCTCGGGTTCCTATGATTTTACCATTTTATATCATTTTTTGTATTTTTAGAGTCTTTGTTTTATTGTTCAACATTTTAATTAACTTTTTTTGGTATTCCCTATTATGATTTATATGTAAAACTTGTATTAATATTAAGATTAAATGTATAATTGAATATAAATATTTGGTTAAATAAAATAAATAAATAAATAACAACCAAAAAAAATGTTGGTTTTGATTTAGCGAAATTCCTTGCACCCATGAAATTTTTTAAATGTTTTCTTTTGTAATGTCCATAAATAAGGGGAGAGGAACAAAACAAATTTAACATTTTAGAAAATAAGTCGAAAACTGTGCTTTCGAGAATTACAAAAAAACTGTTTTGCAGTACAAAAAAAATCGCCTTTCATATGACACCTCGACTGGCTTGACATGATCAAAAATAATTTTTTCCCAAAGTTTCAACTTCCCCCTCTAATGAACATTTGAAATTATAACAACCCAAAAAAAAATTTGGTTTTGATTTAGCAAAATTCCGACAACTGTAAATTTTTTCCTTTGTAATGTTCTTAGATAAGTGAGGGGGGAGGTGGTTGGCACAAAAAAAAATTTGAGATTTTCGAAAATAAGTCGAAAACTGTGCTTTCGAAAATTACAAAAACGCTGTTTTGCACTACAAAAAAATCACATTTTTTCGAAATTTCTACTCTTAAACCCCTCCCCTCCAATGAACATTTGAAATTATAACAACCAAAACAAAAATGCGGTTTTATTTATGCGAAATTTCTACACCCGTGAATTTTTTTCTTTTGTAATGTTCGAAGTTAAAGGGAGGCACAGAAAAAACCACTCGATTTTGGCAATAACTCAAAAACAAAGCAGTCGAAAATTCATTTTTTGAAATATTTCGATCTTTTTCGATTTTTCTAAACCAAACTCGATGCCTTAAAAAACTTTTTTTTTACTATATTTTTTTTTTTTTTAAATAAAATGTGTTGTGTAGTAGGAATTACAATATGTGTCACAATAACACATAAAAACCTTTTAAGACCAAGGTCCCACAACAACATACGTTCAAAGGTGTTAATGGACGTAAATCTTTCTTTTTTTGTTGTTTTTTTATATTTTTTGTTACTAAACAAAAAATCCTATCACTGACAAAATATGACATAGGCCAATATTTTATGATAGAATAGAGAAAATAAAAGTAAATTAAAAAGTAAATAGCAAATTTTTACAAAAATTTGCTGAAACAAAACAAAAATGTAGTTGCCAATAATTCAGCCGGTTGCATATTCCTTGATCCTGTGACGCACTGTCTTTCTTGAAGATTAAAGACACATAGTTATATGAAGGTTCGTTTCTTCAAGGAAGCAATAGCGTCTCATCATAAAGGATAATTTCTTATCCTTATCTATGTCCATAAAATATAGATAAAAACAAATATATGAAATTTATTTGTTATCAGCAGGCGTGGGAAAACACATTTAATAACTGTAGAAAATTTCAAGTTGGTAGCACATATAGTTTGTGTTGCCATGCAACACATTTTCAACACCACCATCAACATTAACAACAACAACAATTTAATTTTAATATTTTTATTAATTTGAAAATTAAACATGGCGGCTGAATAGATGCATTGTATTTTTGGTGTGCTATTTAAATCTAATTATAATAATTAATCGTGTCATAATAACTATTTATTAATTAATTAAAGTTGCCCGTGCACGTATCTCTAAAACATACAGTGATTCTAAGTGAATTAATTAGTCATATCGTAATAATATAACCCTCATTTAGACAATTACCAATTTTATAAAGTGATACAATATGGCGAACGATTCAATATTTTCTATTTGTGATGCATAACGCTAATATTTTACATTAACAAAGTTTTAATTTTTGTTTTTCTTTTTTGAACTGCTGTGAGTTATTATTATTGTTACTAGTGGTTAATCGCCTGTGAAAATTTCTTATAATGGGTCCAAGAAAGAATTCCAACCAAAATCGCATGGATAAAATGAAAGAATTGGCTAAGAAAAAAGATCTGTCATTGAATGATATCTTAACTTCTATAATCACAGTTCACGAAAGCTTGGATAGTAAATTCGATATAATTGAGGAAAAAATTACTAATTTATACGAAGAAAATTCACAACTTAAAATCGAAATTGACGAAATTAAAAATCTAACTACTTCAAACTCTAATAAAGTAACAAATGTTGAACAACTAGTGCATAACCTGCAACAAAAAGAACTTCGAAACTAATTTAATTAATTTTATTAACCAAATGTGTATTCATTTAAACTTTAACATCGACCAAATTGATTCCTACTACAACAAAAAAAACAAATTCAATAAGGAAGACAGCCAGTCACACTCTAATAGTAGTCAAATCATAGTTAAGTTTAAATGCCTTGCTTCAAAAAACATATTTCTTAAAAATTCTCGTGAGAAAGGTCCCATTTTTCTCAAAGAAATACTTTCTGATACTCCTGATGATACAAAAAAATTATTTATCGCTAATCGACTAACTAAATATTTTTCTCAACTATATTCTCACTGCCGAAAGCTAAAGGCTGATAAAGTCCTGGGTGCAGTCTGGTTTTATAACAACAATTTATATATTCGATTGTTTTCGTCTAACAACAAAACTTTGGCGGCAATCCGAGTTAATTCTATGGAGGATCTTCAATCTGCAGTCAGAAATCATAACACAACTTCCTAAATCATATTTAAAATTACAAAGATCATAAGGCACACCAAAATTCATAGCTAAGAGTAAATTTAACATAACTTAGAAATATATTATTTGTGAATTTTTTTTTTTTTTGTTTGAATGTATAAATATATATATTAATTAGTTTTTTGAAGTTATACTTCTTTGCGCTCGTTGTAAATATTTTGATGGGGTGTTAAACGAGAAACCGCGTCACGCTGTTTCAATTTATATTTTAGCCCTTATGCTGTACGGTAATAAAGACGAAATTAGTAAATCAACCTTATGCTGTATGGTAATAAAGACGAAATTACTAAATCAATCATATTTTATAATAATAAAACATTATTCGCTTAGTTGTCTTTGATCAATTTTTTTTTCACTTTTCGGAATTATCATTAAAATGAATAGTTAATGTACAATGTGACAAACAAATGTGTACATTTATATGAAAATTATGTTAAATTATTTTTTAACAAATACATATTTCTAATTTACAACAAATATGTTCTTATGGTTTGCAATTATATAAAATATGTACATATTTCTATGCATTAGCACCAATACGATACATATAAGCATTGCTTATATATGATTAAACAAACCTGCTTGCATTAGCAGAACTGCCCTCACATGTTCCAAAAATTAGAAATTGACGTTTCTTTTCCTCTTCTTAGAAACATTGATGAACCAAGAATTTGCATTGGAACCTTAGTACCGAAGAAAAAGATTATGAACAATATCAAAGTTACAGATTTAAAGTGTTTTACTTATTGAGTGATATATGCTTCTCCATTACTTTCAAAACTATTATTGTTATTGCAAGGGATCTATAAAATATATGCAAATATGTTAACATATGTTGTGATTTGACTGTTTTAATAATAATATATAAGTCTGAATTTACAAATGAAATTAGTCTTATTATTATTTTTTCCAATTTTTGTTTTAAGTTGTGGGAAGGAATGTCGAAATAAGACGATGACCATAAAGCAATAAAACCCATTAAACGAAAATATTCACTAAAAATGGTGGTATTTTTTAATCGGCCGGCGTATGCATCAATGGAGTAGAGTATTGCAGACAATCGATAAAATATATTTGCAAATTGAAATACGACCCTCTTCAGAACAGCAAATTTTCTGGATTGATAAATGATTATAAGTCTACATGAAATAGGACGCTAAACCAAAAGCAATGAACCAGTGTACCTATATTTTGTATGACGAGTACGGTGGCTTCGGAGTAAGTAATTGACAATTGTGACATCCAATAAACAAATATATTTACGCTCACCTAATTGTTCGTTACACATTGAATTATTTGAATTAAATCTTTGGAATAAAATTTTAAATTTTTTCTAACCCTAATCTTTTGCCATCTACATTTATAAAAATTATTGAATTATTATTTGCCTGTCAATGTGTTTTAATTTTAACGTACATATAATATGTAAATTTATCTATAGCTTTAGAGACATTTACTTAATGGCTTTTGGTGACTGCAAAATGATACTATTACATTTTTTTCAAACTTTTTATATATTATTAATAAAATAAGTTAAATTAAATGACATTACAAAAAACTATCGGACAATTTACTCAAAAAAAAAGCAGTTTTCAACCACTTTATCTGGGAAGCATGGGCATCGCCGTGCGGGTGTACCTAGTACACTAGTAATTATTTATAACTAATACGAATTAATAACTATACGGTCTTATACTTTTTGAATAATAATTTTTTTTTTGAATAATATTTTTTTTTATTTATTTTTTGAATAATATGTTTCTTTTTTTTATATTTTTTTTTTTGAATGATATTTTTGTTTTTTTTAGTTATTTTTTTCAATGGATCCTATCTGTCTGTCTGTGTGCGTGTGTGCGAGCGAATGGGCAAAGAAGTATAACTTCCACCGTCTGGTCCGACGCAGACCCTACTTTTTTTTTCTTTTTTTTTTCTTTTTTTTCTTTCTGTATTTGATAATTTATACCGTATTTGTTTGCAAAGGTAGAAGAGTAAGGAGAGGAAATTGAAAACAGTTTTTCTTGTTTATCGTACATTATATCGTGTTTTTTACATATTTAATTATTTAATAATTAGCTGTGTCTGATTGGAATTATGATTGAAGATGAAATTTCAATAACTCATCACTTAACAACATTTTATAGTGGAAGTAACAAGTCCGTTAATTTGGCATATTTGAATGTTCAAAGCATACGAAACAAACTTGATAGAGTTGTTAGTCTCATTGATTCATTCAATTTTACCATTCATATCATTTTGTTATCTGAAACTTGGCTTTATGAAAATGAAAACAAATTTTTTAATATCAACGGCTATACAGCCTATCATTCAAATAGACCTCAAACTGAATTAGTTGGTAGAGGGGGTGGTACATCTATCTTTATCCTAAATGAATTGTCATCAACGCGAATTGGAAGTGAAAATCAAGATTACGTTCAATCTGTTGTAGTAATACACTAAACACTTAATTTGAATATTATACCTCTTTACAGATCACAGCAAATGACTGATAGTCATTTTCTTTCATTTTTTTTTTTTTTTTTTTTATCAAATTTGAGTTAATACTTAAGTTAATAAATCATAAACTGAAAAACTCATTTGTGTTAGAACGCGCAGTTGATAGACATGACCATGAAACGCGTCGAAGGTCGCATTTTATAATCAGCAATTTCACAACTAACATGAACTATCATAATGTTCTCTATAGGGGACTTAATGAGTTTAACAAACTTCCTAGATCTTTCAAATATGAGCTGTCTTTGCCGAAATTCAAAATGTTGCTTAAAGGATTTGTTGCTGATAATTAATTAATTTCATAACTTGAATATAGAAGTTTGTATTATTATAATAATTTTATTATTGTGATTACTTGTTTTCTTTTCTTTTCTCTTTCTTTTTCTTTCTTTATTTTAGGAATTTTTGTTTTTTTGAACCCTTAGTACTTACATAATGCATTCTGATATTTTTTTTTATATACTCACACACACGTGGACTCTATTAACAACATAGCTAACATTCATTTTCAAAGTCATAAATCTATATATTAATTACGTCAGGACTTTCAAGTCTGTAGTAATTGTTCGATGTTTTAATGAGTGTCAAGTGTCCTTGTGATAAGCTAAATGTTACTATTTTCTATTTTGAATTCTCTTATAATATATGTTTGTTAACCACGTATGTGTGTGTAATGATAATGATAATCATTTGTTATTAATTATGCCTTTTGCCCTAATTGTTTAATTATTTATAGAATTAAAATTATTAAACTTTTAGCCTAGTCTTTAAGTTTTTTTTTCTTAATGTTATACTGAAATAATTTAATGAATAAAGTAAAAAAAAAAAAAAAAAAAAAAACTCATACTACACAAATTTATATTTGCATTATATAATATTTTTTATACACGTAAATTTGAAGTACAAACACACAAACTTAATACTGATTAAATTCTTCGTTTATATTATATCGATCAGCTATTTGAAATATCTAAATAGAAAAATAATATAGAATAGATTCATTTTGGTTTATATAAATAAATTATACACTTTTTATAATATTTTGGAACAATTTAACTATTTAATTGACTTTACAACTAGTAGTTATAATAGTTTGTTACTTTTCATTTAAAAATATTCTACAAAATCACAATTTTGAAATTCGCGCTAAAAGTTGTAAATAATTTTATGTACATAGAATTTAGGTTATAGCATGTACCTTTGTCATTTTAAAAACTTTTTTGTAAGCTCTCTTAATCATTTACCAAGGAAGCGATAACATCATTTAACTCTTTTTAATAAAAATAATAAAAAATTGTTAAATAATTATTTATTCTACTTGGGCATTTGATTTGGGGTATACAATATACATTTATATTTTCTGGAATATTTTTGCAATTATCACGGGATATAAAGTATATTTCTACTAACCTTTTTACATTTTGCGTTAGGAAATATAATAGCCAAGATTATCTCGTGCAACAACAGTTTGTGAATAAATCGATTATGTAGAAATTCGGACGGACAGCGAAGTCTCACCAATAGGGAACCGTTTTAACTTTTTCAAAGTACGGAACCTTTAAAATGATTTTCTTCCGGCAACTACAAATATAGGTTAAAATATTTATGTTTTTTACAAAAATAATTGTGTGCGTTATTTGTCTTATAATAGAATAAAACAAACAGCTGTTAATTTTATTTTGTTGCGCGATTGCTGCGGAACACAATATTAGTATTTTATTAGGTCAATGTTCAATGTTATATTTTATTTTTCGAGCAAAAGTTTTCAAATTTGCAAATCTGCGAGAGAATAAAATTCATTAAACAGGAACCTAATACGACGTTTTATCCTTCCGACGATCCTTCCGAAATAAAATTATTCAATGGTAAAAATCAATAAAGCGAATAAAAGCCAATGAATTTTATTTTATTTTTCTTGTACCATTAATTCCAAACAAATAAATAAATATTATTCAATTTCGAAACCTATTTTTTGTTTGCAATTTTGAAAATGAAATGACCTACAATGAAAGACATGAAATTTTATACTAATGGGATTTAAGAAACCAAAAAATCATAAAAACCTTTTTTTTCACAATAGAAATTCAATTTAATTTAATCGTAGTAGCCTTTGCCATTTTCAATATTCGAGAGAGGGACATACGCATTAGTTTGAAATTATTGCTTTTTATATAATCAGAGCGAAAATGTTTTTTTTTGATTTTATATAAAATACAATCAAAAAAAATTATTTCAGAGTTCAATACCACAAATAAATTCAACGCAACAGAATAAAATTGACAACTGTTTATTGACAACTATTAAGACTAACAACGCTTACATTTATAATTTTAAAAATCAATCTATATTTCAAGTTGCCGGAAGAATAAAACAATTGATTTGATTGTATAGAACTCTGAAATAATTGTTTTGATTGTATTTTATAAATTAATTAAATAAAACACGCTCCGATTACATAAAAATAATAAATTCAGACGATTTCTAGGACCATATGATATAACAGTTTGGGTCTTACCTAGTAGGCTCTAAGGTTTCAATTCAACGTGCAGCCCAATACAGTGCCCAAAATAATTAAAATAGTGTTTATTAGTATTCCATGAAGTAAAGGCTGTCTGAAAAATAATAAATTCAGACGATTTCTAGGACCATATGATATAACAGTTTGGGTCTTACCTAGTAGGCACTAAGGTTTCAATTCAACGTGCAGCCCAATACACTGTCCAAAATAATTAAAATAGTGTTTATTAGTATTCCATGAAGTAAAGGCTGTGAAAACCTTGGAGTTAAAAACTTGTCAATTTCGTACTCACTTTTTAATAGAACGCCGACTAGCTCAAAATTGAGTATGTAGTGGTCTCAGCATTTAATTTCCACGTCATTCGCCAAAATTTGTGACAAATTTATTTCTCTGGATCTCAGTGACTTATTTCTCTGGATCTCAAACAGCATTCTGGATTTGAAAACTGTTGTCGATATTTATGTCCTAAAACCAAATTCATCACCACATAGGATTATTATTGTTTATCAAGTTTCTTTGAGGAATCAATGATCGTTTCAGCTGGATTCATCGTAATATATATTAATGTAAAAATATGTAAAATCAGAAACTTTTCTTTCTTGATTAATTGATTAATTTAATAGTTCTTCCTGTACAGAATCAAGACATTCCATTCTATTTCTTAATGCTGTTCAAGAAAAACTACTTATTTGTTAGAATCCTGTGATAGAACGCCTGCATTAGTTGAAAAGGCATTTGATAAGGTATGTCTCTCTTTAGCCTGCTTTTATCATAAAATCAGAAAAATTATTGACTTTACGTTCCAATAACTCAACATTAACTTTTATTCACAATTTAAAATCAAATCTACAACTTCATAATCCTTAAAACAAAATAACTAGAATTAAAAATTACATTAAATTTAAAATTCTTCAATCGTAAATAAATAAATCAACAGCGTGATACACACAATAATAATGTCTTAAAATTCCCACAACTCAGCCCATCCAACACAAATCTTTAACAAAAGAATTCACTCCAAATTTGATTTTACAAAATCAAAATGAAAATAATTAATGAAAATTTAAGTTAATGTTGAAATAAAAAATAAATTATTAGCAGTATTATTTCTTTACTTCTTCCTTTTTCTGGTTCTTTAAAAATAAAATCGTAATTGTTTGCTTTATTTGCATTTAAGCATCGCTAAGGCGTATAGCTGTAAAACTAAATAAGATACCAAGTTTGTGAAATTGAAACAATAGATGCACTTAGCTTTGACGAAATTCAAGAAATTATAACTTTATATCTTAGTTAACATTAAAATAATTAAAGATGGTGGGCGACGAAGCCAAATTTTCCTGAATATTTTTCGAAATTTATAAATTTTAGCCTGGTTGATGATATATTATTCTGATTATATCGTTAAAAGAACATGGTATTTAGAAGATATTCAAGATACTCAAAGTTGTTGGGGTTATAGTCAGCAGGCCATCGCCGGTTTTATTAGATGATTACCACATATTTTATACTTCGTGAGGCGCCTATCCTTGACGAGTCCCCCAACTTTTGCATCTGCAATTTTTCTCGTTCGGCAAACGCCGAAACATTACGATTGCCCGAGAATCTTGTAAATTTACTACCACAATTTTGTTTTTTATTAATAGGGGGTGGAAATTTGTTTTAGAAAACGAGGGTAACTTTGTCCAACAAAAATTTGTCTCCTTTTGTCGAGTCCGATAATTGACATTTTGGCAGGTTTGGGTTAAGGGTCACAACAACCCATAGATACATTTTAAGACCTAGATCCCAAGCTAACATGCGTTCTGAAGTGCTTTTGGAGGCTTTTTTTTTAATTTTTGCGAATTGAAGTCACTCGACATTATTGATTCGGGCAAAGCATTTTAACTGTATCATTCATGGACAAAAATGTCCCTTCGCAATTCGTACCTTGTTGCAGTTAGCAAAGGAATCGAAAGGATCCAAACTATATTAATAATTGTTCTCGCCAATTTAAGCTTATGTATTTCAATTATTTTTGCATGGTATGATTTAACCATTGTCTTAGCATGACTTGAAAACCTTTGTCCCTAATCAAGTAGCCCAAACTCTAGAGGACTGTAAGGAGTCTCAATGGCACCACATTTTATTACATGACAATCTCGCTGATATTGCATATCGGGGAATTTCGCCATTAAAAGTTCTATCTCATGATCAATGGTGGCACGATTCAACCTAGCTAGCAGTATCATCCTTACTATGGTGTAATGCCAATCCAATCACAATTCAGGATACCGATCAAGAATAAAAATCAATTCAATCTTATTCAACTACGATAACCAATTCTGTTGAGAATATCTTAGCCTTCTCTTATCTTCATCGCATGTTTTGTCTTATTTCAGACGGCTAAAACCTTACAAATTTCTGCCAAGAAGAACTCATAATCAATTAAATGCATTTAGCATTATTAAAATCGAAGATAGACTCAGAACTACAGTTCAATCCACACAACAAATATAGTTTTTGCTCAAGATTACGTTAATCTAACAAATATGGAACCTCTTTCACGTAATTGTTGTTTACTTAGCTTAAATCCGTTGATGGATAAACACAACGTTATACTTTTAAATGGTAGCTTTCAAATATACCAGTCAAATTTTTAAAAAATGGCCAATTATTCTTCCCTCAAAGTGTAGGTTAACGACACTTATCATCAAATATATACATCGGCTCACTCTTCATGGAGGTATGTCGTATGGAGGTATCGTTTTGGATCCTAAACTAAAAATGGAAATAAAAACATATATTGGACGAGTTTTAAATAAGTTTTTATTTACTGTAAAAAATTAAATAAATAAAAAGGTATTTTTGTTTGGTCTCCAAGTTGTTGTATATTAAATTAAATCAATAATTTAAATTAATAAATTATTGTTAAATTGAATCGAATTTATTTTGTGGATTCAATTTAACAATAATTTATTAATTTAAATTATTGACTTAATTTAATATGTTGGACGTTGTAAAGAATGTTTCTTGCAGAAACAAAGGACAATGCACCAATTAATGGGAGAAATTGCAAATCGAAGGGATTACAATTTCAATACCACTCCAAATTGTTGGAGTGACTTTGCTGATCCACTTATTTTTAAATTACATAAAGGTCGATGTATCAGAATTGCAAAGGGATATTTTGCTATTTTAGTCTATTCACTTAACAACCACGGCTTTTTTAAATGCTTTCGAACGTTTTTTCTCCCGTCGTGGTTGGTGCAAAAATATTTATTCCGATAACAGAACCAACTTCGTAGGCGCTGATCCGGTCTTAAAAAAGATCAAATCGCGATTTATACTGCAATCAGTGAAACTGTAAATATATATGCCTCCAAGTAGGTAAGTTATCATTTTATTCCACCTGGATCACCACATTGGCAAAATTTGGGAAGCGGATGTAAAATCAATTAAAACTCATTTAGAAAAAATGGTACAGAAAGCCACCCTAACTTACGAAGAGTTGACCACAGTGAATTGAAGCATGCTTAAGCCCTCGCTCAATTTAAGCTCTTTCTGAAGATCCGAATGATCTGAACTCATTGACCCCAGGGCATTTTCTGCTTGGAGTCGCAAGACTAGTTCCTCCAGATCCATCTTAAGAAATAAATTTAAGTAATCTTAAACGGCTGTAATTACTCGATCAACTCAAAACTGACTTTTGGAAAAGATGAAAGTCTGAATATTTGCATCGACTTCAACAAAAGTCGAAATGGGTTACTAAGAAACAAAAATAAAAAGTTGGGGATTTAGTGGTAATCTATAATGAACACCCTCATTACTGGAAACTCAGTAAAATTACGGCAACTCATCCTGGATCTGATGGCCTAGTGCGAGTTGCTACAAATAGAACAGATATAATATGTAGGTGAAATTAATCGTTCCATACACAATACATATTTCTTAGTTTTCGTTTTCGTTTTCTTTATTTATTTCATGTCTCACTTAGAATTAAATTATGCTGATATGAAAGTCCACATCCTTATTACATATGTTCTACATTAATTCCTTCCAAAGAACTTCTTGTTAAGAAGATAAATATTTTTAAATCACTTCCAAAAAGTTACCACAACGACGAAAAGAGTGTATGGAGTTTTAATTTTTCTCCTAATTTCCCAATCATAAAAATTGATAATAAACGTCAAGCCGCCCAGTGTCCATTCCGTGCGCACACACATTTTGTCCCTATGACAGTGAGTGGTCTTGACTTCGTATAGCACGCTTTTGAACATAGTCCGAAACAGCCAGGCTGGAAAAAGGATTCGTTTTTAGGGTTCCGTACTTTAAAAAAGTAAAAACTGAACTCTATTGGGGAGACATCGGTGTTCCCTAAAATTTCTACATAATCGATTTTCTCAAAAGCTAGAAGCTATAAGTTGATAGCACAACTGATTTTAAAAAAGCAAAAAAAAAATGTGTGTCTGTCTGTTGGCCGGCCGCTGTAGCGATTTAAAAATATTTTTGTTTTAAATTCTTTAATTCTTAGTTGCTGAAATAGTCTAAAACAGATTATGGCTAGTTACATGAACTCGACTTCGGGCGGACCAAGTTCGAATACTTTTTATTTCAAAAAATTATGCAAAAATATTAACATTACTATCAACACACCGGTTTGCTATTCATTCGATTATCACTCAATATAGTTATCTAGAAAATGTCATCTATGAGTTGAACACTAATTACAAAAATATTTATTTGAATCAAATCTTCAAGTAGAAATCGACCAGAAGATTAATTGAACTATAAAATTGTTAGAACGATTACCTTCAGTCATACCAAAGAACTGCAGGAGGGTAAACCAATTATTTGATTATATAACATGGGTTGGCCTATGAATGAACTCCTAGTGAATATGCTAGAAATTTGCACTCACTAATTCTACTAGTGAAACTCAGTATACAATAATAAAATAAATGATCTGACTGGTTATCAAATAAATACAATGTTGCGAAAATATTCAATAACTTATTGCAAACGAACTAAAAAGTAAAAAATAAAATATTTTAAGACAAAGACATTTCCTGTTAGCATGAAGAAATTCATTAAGCAAGAAAATTATCATTTTCAAAAAGAAGACAAAACGTGTAAAATTAGAAAAAAAGTTTGTATAGCAATAACCTTTTATATGACATCCAGGTGTGGGTCAAATATGATTGTTGTTCACGATTATTGATCATTGTTTCGCCAAACCACCAAGCTACACATTTCATTTTCATTTAATCTTTACAAATGGTTACAACCCACATTTTCAAATATAAATTAAAAAGTGAATAGAAAAACAAAAAAATTTAAACGAAAACACATTTACCTTTCATACGACACAGATAACGTTTGCAAAGAAGAGTCAACCGTTTACAACTTGATTTTTAAAAAAGGAACAACTTTCGTTGACTATTTTGTTTTTTGTTCTTTCAAATATCATTTAACCGATCGAATGTAAGTAATCCTAGGTCGCACAACTTATTGTTGTACTATTTCTTTCTTGTTCACTTTTTTGTTCAAGAACATTTTCTTAACGATATATGCTTTCGTCCCTTCAGTCAAGCTGTCGCATCTAACTAACATTTATTTCTGCAATTAAAGATGTCACCATCAAAAACTCACACATCTTCTTTTATTTGATTTTTATTTTACTAACACTTCAAATCAAACTATTAGTTCAAAACATAATTTCCTAAAATATCATATCAAATTAGTTCTCATAATAGAGAAAAAGAACAACAATAAACCATACATTTTCATCCCACAAAAACTACTCATCCACCACAAATTCACATTACGAAATTTTTTTTTCACAATGTCTGCGTTTTATATTCAAAATCAACAAACCAGAGAGAAAATTCCATAAAGCATAGCGTAAACATTACAACCAAACCAAACAAAATATTTGTTCTTTTTCTTATTCCTTTTCATTATTTTCATTTTCCAATTTTTCTTTTCGATTTTTCCTTTTTATATGCTTTTTCTTTGTCTCGTCGATGTACATTTCTTTTCATCTCTTGTGTTTTTGTTTTTATGTATTTTTTTTATCTTTTAACTTTGCATATCGTGGCTCATTCTACAGTTGTTTGAGGTTTATAACGGACGTGTTTTAATTCAAATTTGTTTGTTTTTTGATAACATTTAATTTGTAACGTAATAATCGCATTTTCTGACGTATTATTAAAAGTTAGGTTGTTCTTGGTGCTGTTTTGTACTCCGCTAAGAAAAGAAAAATTATTTATTGTTTGAATTAAAGTAACAGGAAGTTTATTTTATTAATTAAAATTATTTTTTTTTTGTTTTGGTTTTCCCACCAATAAGTTTTATTTTATTAGTGTGCATTATTTATTTAAATATAAAGAGCAAAAAATAAAATTTTTAGTGTTCTGTGAATCGTAATTGATTTTAAATTTTAAAAAAAAAGTTAAAAATAAGAAAATTGAAGGTGAAAAATTAATATTGTGAACAAGTGAAAAATAAAAGAAAGACTGAATAACAAAATATATTCAGGTGAGATTAATTTTGTGAAAATTTTATTGCACACCGTTTGTTGTTGTTCGTTTTTGTGGTTTTGTTTAACTGGAATTTTTGTCTTTTTTCGTATGAAAATTATGTGATATTATATATTGATGGTAAGGTGATATGGGAATTTTGTGATTTAAATTAGATTTTTTATCGTTCATTTAAAATGTTATTTTAAATGAGATTATAAACTGTGGTTTAGTTGTCATGATTTTGATTAACATATTTTGGATATCGATGAGGTTATTTATTATTTTATAAAATATAATTGAATTTTTTTATTAATTTAAATAAAACACAATTTAATACATTACCAGATACAAAATTAACAGGGATTTTCTCGTTATTACTGAATAAAGGTAATTTGTTATCAGATTTAAAAATACAAGCTGGTTTTTAAAATGACTCCAAATATAATAAGCCTGTTTTAACAGTTATAGGCCGAGATAAAACTTTTTTTTCAAACATTTTCATGATAAGCGAATAATAATACCGCAATTAATAAAAAGCGTTTCCTAAGATACATGAAGTGGGACATTCGATGGCTTGATATGAATAAAATACAAATAACCACTTGAGAAAATATCAAAATTGTTAGTTATCAAATTTACATTTCTAGTTTTTTTTTAATTTACTATACAAAATCTGATGGAATTATCAAGCAGATTAGCCCGTACAAAAGTTCAAGAAAAGGAAAATCGATTTTCCTTATATGTAACCGCCCTTTTTCAAGGATTCCATCCAATTGATAATGGAATAGAAGTTATAAAAATTTTGCTGAACCAGGAAATTTTTGTCATCCCAATCGACGACTTTTTGTAATCTTCGTTTCCGTTTTTGGCAGCATCTCGCCTCACGGGGTGTGTGAAACATAGAAAATAAAAACTAAATTAGGGATATAAATTAAAAATAGAATGGGGAGGGTGAACCTTGTGTTACACGAGCGTTCTGGGGGGGAATCTAAATATTATATAAAGTTTTAAAGTGTAAGAAAGTTCAAGAAGCAGGATCTAGAAATAGGTAGATTTCTTTGCCAGACAGATTGGGTGTGCCTAATTGGTTTACATAAAACAAAAAATTGGTGACGCTGGTGCATTATTGCTAATGCATTCTAATATTGATTGAAACCTTTAACCAACGTTAACTTTTTAATCGACAAACCGGTTTTAATCGACAAACCAACACTACCGATGTTTTAGTACTGTTACCAAAATATTGGTAACAGTACTAAAACCGTATATAATATATATACCAAGTTTTAAGTTAAAAGCCAGGATTATAAGTTATTAAAGATACTCCCCCCTCCGTTTGTCCAATTTTGAACAGAATCAAGATCTTTCATTTTTAAGTGACATTGGATCATATACCAAAGATTCATAAAGATCTCATGAGTTTTTCCAAATAAACCACCCACCCACAATCATACACCTTTTATCTTCACCATAATTGAAAATTGTGTGAATCAATGCAATCTATCGAGAAGAAAAAAACTTACATACTCCAAATTTTATTTTATCTTTGATTTTAGCATCATTCATCTAAATAGACAAAAAAAACGTGTATGGGTGGGTAGGCGGTTGACAAAAACGTATAGGGTCTTGATGAAATTTCGGTTTATGATCCAGGTTAACTTGATCTGGATTCATTTTAAAGTTGGACAAATCTTCAACAACTTTAAATCCTGGCTTTCAATTTAATTGAGACTGGGTATATAAGGTTTTAATACAGTTTTCTGCATACCAACTTTCGGTTAAAAAGTTGTTTTTGAATTTTTTTGAAGTGTTTATCCCTATGGTCTACGGCTGTAGTGTAGAACACTCGTCTAAAATTATCTATTGCTTTTTAATTTTGTTAATTCTTCTATTACATTTTCTTATTATGTTTATTTGATCTTTAAAAATTGTAATAGAAGAGGAGAACATAATAAAAGGCAATGCAAACCAAAATATAGTTAGCTAATACTAGTTGCTGTGTTGTGTAAAATAGTAGATGGGTCATTGTTGATCATACATAAATTTATTATTGAAATAAATGTTTAAAGTTTTAAATTAATAAATCCGTGGTGTTTTTGGTGTTTTTGAAAGTGATTTATAAAAGGGTACGCATAATCTTCGAAATTATCATCTCGCATGCTTGATATAGGGAGGCTAAACGCTAAGGGAGAAAGTAACTTCATTACAATGGTGACAGCATAAAACACTTAAAATCACATTTAATCAAAAAACCATGCTAACAACTCAAAACGGAATTTACGCTCTACGGTATTTACACAACACATTCGCGCTTAAAATATTTTTTGCATCAAAAGAATACTGTTTCCGTCAACATATACAGTATTGAAATTCAAATAATTATTTTCGTGAACATAAATAATTATAAATTTTAGCTTTCATTCACATTTTTGCCTAATTAGAATGTATATAATAATCAGCAAAACCATACAACAAAAATATCGTCTTAATCAAACTATATCGTCATAATTGATTAGTTTGCTTATCAAAATTATTCAATTGAAGTATAAAATGCGGCAAAAATCCACATCATTTAACTTCGTTTAAAACCGTATGTTTCATCATTGATGTCGTCATTTTGGAGGTCATTCATTCAAGAGGTTGTCCACATTATCGGTCAAATTGAGAGAAAAACTGACAAAATTTTCGTCTATGTATTATTAAAATCGACCGAAATTGCAATTTGGAACGTTTCATCACAAACATCATCATTCATCTTCATCGACTCGACAACGTGTTCATCTTAGTTAAAATTGTGAATTATTAAAAATATAAAAAAAATATATTAAATTGAATTTGCATGCAAAAATAATATATGATTTAAGTAAGTGGAAAAAAGTAACAAAAAAATAAATGTTTGTGACAAAAAATATTATTTGTTAGAAAAATAAATAAAATAAAAAATTAAAAATCATATTAAAAAATCTCATAAAATAATCAATAAGTGCAATGTGCATCTTAACTGATAAAGATAATCAGTTATAAATTAAAAAATAAGTAAAAAAAAAATGTATTGTTTAAATTTAGAGTAAAAAAAAAAAAATGCATAAAAAATATTCAAAAAAAAATTGTTCTGTGAGTATATAAATTGATGAATAATATAAGTATTAACGATACAAGAAATTGTGTATGTGTTCAAAAGTTGTTGCATGAAAAAATAGGTAAGCTTTTTAAATTATTCTTGAAACATATTTCTCTCAAAATACATCGTTTACATATACATTTAAACTCTTACACATTAAAATCATTTTTCATTATTTTTATATTTACTTATGAATAATAATATTACTTATGTACAATTGAGAAATAGAAAAATTTTACGTCGCTCAAAATCATTCTCTGATATTTTGGATAAACGGTTAATTCAAAATGATAATATTACTAATTTAATGAGCGAAATTAATTCGAATAATCATGATCAAGAAATTATAAATATTGATTCAGCTGATGAAAGTTTCGAAACGAATAAAGATATAAAAATAAATAATTTTGAAAATCCAGTTGTGAATAATTTAGAAAAAGAAAAAAATATTAATTTAGAATTGAATAGTCAAACGGGTAATAATTTAAAAAAAATGGCTTTTGATAAAGATTTTGCGATTAAAATTATTCCAGTTTTTAAAAATAAAGAAGATATTCATAAATTTTGTAAATGTGTTGAAATAGTTTGGAATCCCTTAGCAGATATTATTGACAAAACCGTAATGAAGTCTAGTAAAAAATATTGTATGAACATCATAATTTCTAAGCTGGAAGGTAATGCTTATAACGTAGTACGCTAAACTGATTTTGTAGAATGGAAAGATCTTAGAAAAGCTCTAGAGGCAAAATTTATCAAAAGAAGATCAAATGGAACTGTTTCTCATGAAATGATTTCTGCTACGCAAACTAGTGACGTGTTAACCTTTGGAAATAAAATTGAAAATTTATTAGGTGAACTCAATGAAATATGTATTCATGAGCAGGGTGTAGAACATGTTGAAATTATTCAAACTCTCAACGAAAAAACGGCTTTAAATGCATTTGTTAATGGTTTAAAAGAGCCTATTAGAACTATTGTAGATTCTCACGATTTTGACGATTTATCTTCTGCGATTGCGAAAGCAATAGAGAAGGAAACAGCCAAAAGTTCGGTACTTTTTCAATCCAATTGTTTTAAATGCTCTTTTTGTAAAAAAAATAACCATTCGTATGAAAATTGTTTTAAACGTAAAAATAAAAATTTTAATACAAACAATAATTCCACCGTTCATTCAAAAAATGCTAGTCCTAGTTCAAATCAAAATCAAATTGAACCGTCTAGAAAATTGTTTTGCAATTATTGCATACAAAAAAATCAATCAATTGAATATTGTTATAAAAAAAAGTTCAATGATTTAAAAAAGGACAATTCCAATTCTTCGACAACTCAAGCAACAAATGTTCATCAAGTTTCAACTTCTGATGATAATACACCACAGAATTCCAATTCGGAAAACTTCAATCGAACTCCACAAATCCACGGCACCCCCGTGAGAGTTCAGAACTTGAGTGCCAATTAGAAAATTCATCTGAAAATAATAATGTATCAAACGTTGAATTTTCAGTCACAAACGCTTTATTGAACAAAACTCAATCTTATTTTCATTCTTCTAACACAAATAATTTAGTGCAAAATGACAGTGTAATAAATTTATTTTGCATTAATAATTCTAAAAATAATCCTAGTTTTTTGTCACTTAATTTAGATATTCTTAAAAAGCCTTCTCAGTCATTTATTTTAGATACAGGTGCAGACATATGTCTTATAAAAAAATCATTTATAAAAAATGATGTGTTATGTTTTCCTGATACAAAATATAAAATTCAAGGAATTACTAAAGATCGTTTATCGACTCTAGCTGCTGTTGATTGTTATTTGTTACTCCCTTTTTCAAAAAAACTTTCAATTCGATTTCATATAGTTCCAGATGATTTCCCAATTCAAGGTGCTGGAATCATTGGTAATGATTTTATAGTTAATAATAAATGTCTCTTAAACTATGAGCTTATGACTCTACAGTTTAAATATTTAGATCATCTATTTACTTTAGATATTTCAAAAAATAATTCAATCAAAGATTTTAAGTTCCAATTTCCAGCTCGTTCTGAAAAAGTTATAAAATTACCGGTAGTTTCTGAAAGCAATAAAATTTTTTGTTATTCTCAAGAAATAAGCTCAGGAGTGTTTCTAGCTAACTCAATTGCTGAACCGATTAATAACGAAGCGATTTTTTCTGTCCTTAATATTAATGATTACCCAGTTTCTTTTAATAATATTGATATTAAGTTTGACAATTTAAACGACTATAATGTATTTTTTGTGAATGATTGGTCAGATAATTTGAAAAATCGATTCAAAAAATTAGATTCGGAGTTAGATTTAACTTTACTGAACACTGAAGAGAAAAAATCAGTACAAAAAATTATTTACGATTTTAATGACTTGTTTCACCTAGAAGGTGATAAATTAACAACCACCGATGCGATTGAGCATAATATAACACTCCAATCAAATTCTAATATTGTTAATCAAAAACCATATCGTTTGCCAGAGGCAGCTAAAAATGAAGTTAACGAAAAAATTAACGAAATGCTAGAAAATAATATTATAGAAAAGAGTATTAGTCCTTAGAATTCTCCAATTATTTTAGTCCCAAAAAAATCAAATTCAAATGAAAAAAAATGGCGCTTAGTAGTAGATTTTCGAAAACTAAACAAAATAACTGTAGACGAAGTATTTCCTATTCCAAATATTACTGAAATATTGGATCAACTTGGTCAATCAATATACTTCAGTACGTTAGATTTAGCAAGCGGTTATTACCAAATCAAAATAAACCCTCAAGATAAAATGAAAACTGCGTTTAGTACGTCAACGGGTCATTATCACTTTAATTGTATGCCGAATGGTGTTAAAGGTGGTCCTGCAACGTTTCAGCGACTGATGAATCATATCTTGAGTGGGTTGAATGGTATTAAGTGTCTGGTCTATTTGGATGATATTGTTGTTTATGGTAGTAGTTTGGAAGATCACAATAAAAAGTTAATTGCTGTTTTGAATCGTTTGCGTCAATATAAATTAAAATTGCAGCCGTCCAAATGTTGTTTTTTGCGCCGGGAAATTCGTTATTTGGGACACATTATCACAAGTGCTGGTATAAAACCAGATCCAAATTTGACAAATTCAATCCAAAACTATCCTGTTCCAAAATCAATTAAGCATGTCATGTCGTTTTTGGGTTTAGCTGGTTTTTATCGTCAATATATAAAAAATTTTGCAGATATTGCTGAACCATTGACAGCTTTGAAACGGAAAAATTCGAAATTTAAATGGGATGCATTTACTGAAAATTCTTTTAATAAGCTTAAGGAAGCACTCATTACTCCACCAATTTTGCAATTTCCAAAATTTTCAAAAATGTTTTATGTGTCTACAGACGCATCAAATATTGCTATTGGTGCGGTGCTTTCTCAAATGACTGATTCAAAAAATTTACCATTGGCATATGCTAGTCGGGCTCTAAATATAGCAGAAAGAAATTATCCTACAATAAAAAGAGAACTTTAAGCCATAATTTGGGCTGTTCGAAGATTTCGTCCCTATCTATACGGTAGAAAATTTACAATAATTACGGATCACAAACCCCTAATTTACTTACGTTCGATGTATAAATCATCTTCTTTGTTGTATAGATGGTATGTTGAGCTAGAAGAATATCCGTATGAAATTGAATATTGTCCAGGAAAATTTTTGCAAAATGTCGATGCGTTATCTCGAATAAACCATGATCAAGTAGATGAAACACAAATTAATGTGGTCACTCGTGCAGGTTCAAAACGTGATGATTTGTTGAATAATTTAAATTCTGTGTCTACTCAAAATGATGAATCACAAATAAGACTAAACTCATCTAACTCAATCGATTTGCAATCACAAAATCAAAATTCTAACTTGAATGATAAAATTACTGAGTTGAAAACAGATGATGAAATTAACAGAGTCATTGAAGAATTTCATTTAAGTCCAATTGGGGGACATCAAGGAGTTTCTAGAACGTACAAAAGATTAAAATCGTACTACAATTTCAAAAAAATGTTTCAAAAAATTAAAAAGTATATTAAAACATGTGATCATTGTCAACGAAATAAATTTACAAAAAACCAAAAAAATCCTATGTGCATAACATCAACATCAGATTATCCTTTTGAGAAAATTACATTAGATATTGTCGGTCCAATTTCACCAATTTCACACTCTGGTAACAAGTACATCTTAACAGTTCAGGATGATTTAACCAAATATTCTCAAGCTTACCCTATTGTCAATCAGGAAGCATCAACGGTTGCACAAATTTTTTCAGCAAATTTTATATGTCAATTTGGTTGTCCCCACTCTATTCTTACAGATCAAGGTGGAAATTTCATGAGTCACGTTTTTAAAGAAATGTGTAAAATTCTTAAAATTAAAAAAATTAATAGCACAGCATATCATCCACAGTCAAGGAGCACTTGAGCGTTCACATAGAACGTTAGGTGAATACTTGAGAACTTTCGTTTCAGCTGATCCATCAAATTGGGATCAATTTATTTCGTTTGCAATATTTTCGTATAATTCAACCCCACATACATCTACAGGAAAAATGCCATTCGAACTTTTATTTGGTTTTAAACCAAATATTCCTACTTCTGTTAACTCTGAACCTAAACCAATTTATAATTATGATAACTACTGCAACGAACTTTTATACCGTTTACAAACTTCATGGAAATTAGCTAAAAAAAATCTTATTTTACAAAAAGAAAAAACAAAATCTATTTACGACTCAAATGTTAACTTTGATATCATAAATGAAGGCGATGAAGTCCTTTTAGACGATCCTTCATCACCGTCAAAAACGAAACCTTTAAGAACTGGTCCTTTTGTTGTAGAGAAAAAATTATCTGATGTTAATTCAATTATAAAAGTTGGAAATAAATCAGTAACTGTCCATAATAATCGTTTACGTCTCTATCATAGATGAATCATAAAAGTATAAAAAAAAAAAAAAAAAAATAAGAAAATGAAAAATATAAAAATAAAATTATAAGTTTTATAAAATTCATAAAATAGTAAGTTATTAGGATATATTGAAATCATGATTAATACAAATAAAAACACATTTTCACAAGAACACCAACATTTATTCAATTTTGCAGAAAATTTATGTTTTGGGGAGGTTTATCTAGCCTGCTTTTTCTTCTGTAAAATTAAAATAATTTTGATTCTTTATTTATTTTATGTATTTTTTTATATTAGCAAATAAAATTTTTATTTAAAAATAAAAATTTTGAAAAATAAAAGTATAAAATTGATTAAGATAAAAAATTAAATCAAATAATGCATTAAATTAGAATCTTGTAAAATATATATATAAGCAATTATCAGTTAAATTAATATGATGAAATAAAAAAAAAAAAAAAAAAAAAAAAAATTTAACAATATTTAAGCTAGTAATTAAAAAAAAAAAAATTTTGAAATTGTTTGAAATAAAATTAAAATTTTGTCCACTCTCATTATATCAAAAAGTAAACAAATAAGAAATAAAAATTAAAAATATAAATTTGAAAAAATATGAAAACTAAAATTTATTTAAATAAGTTCCACTTTAATAAATAAAAAATTTTGAATTCATTTTGAAAAGTAAATAAAACATAAATTAACAAAAAATTCACATTAAAATTAAAATCTAAAAATTTCACTGGATTACAATTAAAATATAAATTTACAGATAAATTATCTTTAATAATTTATCTTTTCTTTGAGGGGTGAGATGTAGTGTAGAACACTCGCCTAAAATTATCTATTGCTTTTTAATTTTGTTAATTCTTCTATTACATTTTCTTATTATGTTTATTTGATCTTTAAAAATTGTAATAGAAGAGGAGAACATAATAAAAGGCAATGCAAACCAAAATATAGTTAGCTAATACTAGTTGCTGTGTTGTGTAAAATAGTAGATGGGTCATTGTTGATCATACATAAATTTATTATTGAAATAAATGTTTAAAGTTTTAAATTAATAAATCCGTGGTGTTTTTGGTGTTTTTGAAAGTGATTTATAAAAGGGTACGCATAATCTTCGAAATTATCATCTCGCATGCTTGATATAGGGAGGCTAAACGCTAAGGGAGAAAGTAACTTCATTACACGGCTACAAATAGATTTTCATGAAACGTTGGTTCCAATCAATATTTTATTATAATAAAACCTATAGTTTTAGACATTCGGGGTACATTGTACAAAGGGTTGATAAGTACATATTTTTAATAATGCTTCGACAAAAGATGCAAATGAGCAATTTCAGACAAGTTCAGCAAAGTTTTCGGAAATTTTGACTTGACCCCTTTTAATATTGATTATTTTTTGTTTATAGATAATCTTTCATAAATAAAAAATACAAGTTCTCTTAGAATTTTTTTTTTCTACCAGGGGTCTTCACAGGGTGCCCCTCAATTTTTTGTTATTTTGCGATGTGAGTGCATTTTGACGAGCGATTGTAGAAAAACTGCTCAATCGATTTTCATATATGATATGTCGTTGAATAGGTATTAGAACAAAGATTTTAAAAATGTACACTGTTAGTTTTTTGAAATAACTTTTAACGGTGTAACATAAGAAAAGATGGCGCAGCCTCTTTTTTTTTTTAAACTAAACAGAAGTTTATTTTATATCTAACTACTTGTGAAAGTTTAGGACATGCGTTATTTTTTGTTTTAAAGATAAAATTCGTTGTGCATATGACTGACGGGAATCAGTTTTTTTTTTCTGAAGGAAGATTATAAAAATGGCGTTATAAACTAAGAGATTTTTTTTATGTTTAATATTAAGTATTTTATTATTAAATGAACTTTTTAAAATATTATAAAAAGTATATATGTACAATAAAGAAAATATGAGCAATTTCAGTCAAGTTCAGCAAAATTTTGCGACATTTTGACTCGACCCTTTTTAATTTGGTTTATTTCTTGTTTATAGATAGCCTTTGATAAATGAAAAATACGACTTCTCGTAGAATTTTTTTTCCACCAGGGGCCTTCACTGGGTGCCCTTGAATTTTTGTAAGTTTATCATGTAGAAATCATTTTGACGGACAACTGTAGAAAAACTGCTTAATTGATTTTCATAAATGATATGTCGTTGAATAGTTGTTAAAAAGAAATTTTTGAAATTGTGCATTGTTAGTTTTTTAATCCTATTTAACGGTGTTACATAAGAAAACTTTTTTAATTTTTTTTAAAAATAAAATTGAAGCTTGTTTTTATTTAATTGCCTATGAAAGTTAATCCGTTTAAAAAAACACCAAAACACCGTCCAAAAAACACCGTTAATCCCATTAAAAGGAAGCTGTTTTTTTAGATATGCATGATTGAAAAAGGTGAGTATAGGCGTAAAATAATATGGATTAAAAAGGATTAAAAATAAATAAAAACTATTTTAAGGATTTTAAATTATATATGGCTGTAATTAAGAGAAAAATTTTAAAACTACTACTACTACTATTACTACTATTATTACTATTACTACTATTACTATTTTAAATCCCATTTTTGTTATATAAATGAAGTTTGAAATTAGTCACTATCAGTTAAATTCTATTATTTTAATAAAAACTTTCAAAATTTAATTTTTCTAAAATGAGTGAATATAAATGCGTTAAACCATTTTAAATTCTAAGTGTTTTTCAAATAAAAGGAAAATCACAGAGAATGTTCGACAACATCTAGATGTTTCTGGGATTAGTGCAATGGAGAATAAGCGAATATGTTCATCTTGTTATTTAAGTTTAATCAAACAGTCAACACTGTCTTCTGGTTCAGATTTATCAACATCACTAACAGTGGGTGACGATGCAGTATCCAATGACGCATCTTCAAATCAAACATCAGATGAAACGCAAACCGATCAAGTGATTGGTGCCAGATTAATCGAGATTATGTTCAAACACCAAACTTGATTAACTTAGAGCGTGATGAGTTAATTAATAATTTAAAAATACATATTGTGCCGCATATATCGGATCATCTTTCACCTCTTAAAAAAAATTGTGTGGCAGTCGCGGCTACAGAAAACAAAAAGGCGTACAAATAACTAAGTCTATTCAGGAACTTTTGACTGGAGAAGTATTAGAGTTGTCTGAAAATGTAAAAATAAGGCAACGTTATGAAGAAATTATTAGAAACCTAAAGACAAATTTCGACAATGGGGATTATGCTGAAAAACAAAAAATTTTGTCAATTTTACCGCAAGAAATGAAAATGCAGGAAATTCAAGATATATTTGGAAGTAATGCTACTCGTCATTTGGTTAAAAAAAGTAAAACTCTACATAAAAATAATTTTCAGCATTCATCTGCGACGGATAAAAGGGGTGTATCCTCAACAGATATAAATGTTGTAGAGCAGTTTAAAAAAAATTTAAAATTTTTTAATTTTAAAAAAATTATTCAATAATAAAATATTTGTAATTTAATGTTAAAACACAATCTTTTACTTTATGATTCCATAATAACATAATACGAACATAATTCTTCTCCAGTCAAAAGTTCCTAAATATATTTAGTTATATATACGGCTTTTTTGTTTGCAGTCGAGACTGTCAAATTATTTTTTATAAGAGTGACAAGTGATTACTAAAAGTGATAAATAAACATTTCATTATTTTATGCCATCTAATACAAAAAAAATAATTGCAGAAATGTTATCCTATTCAAAAGAAACTTCTGTTTGTAAAATAAGTAAATCATTTTTAACAATTGTATTTATTTTATTTATTGTACTACATATATAATTTTTATAATATTTTAAAAAGTTCATTTAATAATAAAATATTTGATATTTAGCATAAAAAAAAATATCTTAGTTTATAACGCCATTTTTATAATTTTCCTTCATAACATAAAAAACTGATTCCCGACAGTCATATGCACAACGAATTTTTTCTTTAAAACAAAAAACAACGCTTGTCCTTAACTTTCACAAGTAGTTAGATATAAAATAAGCTTCAATTTAGTTTTAAAAAAAAAAAGGCTGCGCCATCTTTTCTTATGCTACACCGTTTTTTTCTTATGTTACACCGTTAAAAATTATTTTAAAAAATTAACAGTGTACATTTTTAAAATCTTTGTTCTAATACCTATTCAACGACATATCATTTATGAAAATCGATTGAGCAGTTTTTCTACAATCGCTCGTCAAAATGCACTCACATCACAAAATAACAAAAAATTGAGAGGCACCCTGTGAAGACCCTTGGTCGAAAAAAAAAATTCTAAGAGAACTTGTATTTTTTATTTATGAAAGATTATCTATAAACAAAAAATAATCAAAATTAAAAGGGGTCAAGTCAAAACGTTGTTCTATCTTCGTGAAGTTGATTAAATATATATGGCAAGGGACTGATTCGTTTTTGTACCAATGTCCAATAACATTCAATAACATCTACACCTGATAATAACATCTACACCTGATAATCAAATCAGATGAAAAATATCGAATTAGATGAAACATAAGCATTTAGAACGGTTCATACAAATTCTCCATACTTCTTCTTCCGGTTGTTCACTACATGTAAAACATTTTTTTGCAATACTTTGCATTTTTTTCAGTGTCCTTATTCACACTACAGTCTACTAATTACTATAATGAAATTATTATTATAAAGCTTATGAAAAAAGTTTCAATTATTGGAGAAGATAATGATCTATTTTTGGAGCACATCTATTATACAGCTGCTCACTTTTCTCACTTTGTTTTTAAAGCTTGTTGGGTTGGGAGCACACTGATGAGTGAATAAATGGATGTTTTTAAATTATATTTAAAAAACTAATTTGAATCAATAATTTGTTTTATATTTAATTTCAATTTATTTTCAAAAATGTTAATTTATACAACTTTAAAAAAAGTCAGGCAAGTTCGAATATAATTCGCTCGCTGAGGTTTCCGTGTCTATAATATTTGAGAAAACAACAGTTTTTATTAGCATAGTTTCACGTTGGGTTGCATCTTACCCAAAGCTGTTTATGGTGGCTAAAGAAAGCTTCAATAAAGTCAGCTTATAAATTATTTATATTGGAAAATATATTATCAATTGTTATAGCTTTAGCATGTTGGTTCATGAATTTTTCTTTGTAAATTTTTTTGTAGAAAATAGTTTGAGAGCCAGTTTTGAGGATTTTTATTGAAATCAACACTAAAGTCACCACCAATATTACAATAGATGGAGGAAAAAGTGTCGTCAAATTATTGCCAACGAGTGGATTGTTAACACAGTTGAGTGATTTGTCTACTGAATATTGGGGACCAACAGGATTTGAACTTCAGCTAGTTGAACATTCACAATGACTGCCAGTAGAGCTAAAATCGGATTGATGGGGGCTACTATTTTTCTGCACTAGTGGTACAGTATCAGACCTAACGAAACCCCAACCTCGATTTATTTGACTGTAACAATTTTATAGTTCAACAGTAGTACAATAGTTCCACAATTTCAAAAATTATTGTAATTAGTGATCAACCTCACAAAGAGTATTTGCAAAGCAACCATATTAAATAATAATCTATCGAATAGCAAACAGGTATGTTATCGCATAATTTATCAACCTAGCGCCTTACGCCTAAAGTTGAGTTCATCTAACTTGCTAAACTTGTTTGATATAATCTGATCTTGTATGTTATTTCTATGTTTCGTTTGACTCAATATTTTACTATAATACACAATTCCTACAATGTAGCTAAATTTATCCTCTTCTACGATTATTTTACGTGAATAGTCTTTCACAAAAATACAATTTTAGAATTTTAATCAAATGAATCAAAAACGGTATTTTCGAAAACTACAAAAAAAATTGTTTTGGACTAGAAAAAAAATCACCTTTCATATGACCCCTACTCGACAAGGTCAAAAATAATTTCTTTTCAAAATTTTCACTCTCAACCCCCTCAAAATAACATTTTAAATGTTGAGCCGACTGCAATAGTTTTCGTTCAATCTTTACAACATTGTCCATAACAATGAATTTTTCCAAAATTTTTCTTTTGTATTGTTCGAAATTAAAGGGAGTCACAGGAAAACAAACACTCGTTTTTGGCAATATCTAAAAAACTAAGCAGTCGAAAAATCAATAAAATTTTTTTTTTGAAATATTTTAATCTTTTTCGATTTTTCTAAACCAAACTCGATTCCTTACAAAAAACTTTTGTTTTACCATCTTCTTATCTATGTCCATAAAATAGAGACAAAAACAAATATTTGAAATTTTTTTGTTAACAGCAGGCGTGGGAAAAACACATTTAATAACTGTAGAAAATTTCAACTTGATAGCACTTATAGTTTGTGAGTAAATCGAATATGTAGAAATTCGGACGGACACCGAAGTCTCACCAATAGGGTACCGTTTTTACTTTTTCAAAGTACGGAACCCTCAAAAGAATGTTTATTATTCGGATGTTTAAACTAAATAAACTAAATCTATATTTAGAAAATTAAATCAAGTTAAATATATGTTATTAAAAAAATGTTTTCTTGTCTACACCTATGTGTGAAATACTAATTATTTTTCGGCGTTCACAGACACACACACAGACTGCGTTAATTAATCAATTGTTAATTTGTTTTTTACTCTATTACAGGTATTAAATACAAAGTTTAGATAAATTTATTTACAAATAAGAAATTATGTAGGCGTATGTAACAGCAACACAGGTTGCAAGCACATACAAAAAACAAAAATAATAATTACAAATATTGAATACTAGCAGGTATTCAGGTAGCACTAGAAACCCCTTGCTTTACAAATGAGTGAGTTAAAGAACTCCTTTTGTTGGAATAGTTTTCTATGTCATCTTAAAATATTCTAATAATCTAATGTGCAATTCTTTTCACCTTTTTAAATCAATTTTGAAATGATAGGTTGAAAAGAATACAAAACAAAAACTAAGTGAAATATGGTTGTATTATTGATATCGTGATGGCGGTTGTAAATACTTTAAAATATATAAAAAATTTTTAGCATCTTTTGTAATTACGTAATGCGTATGGAGATATTTATAAAAAATTGGAATAATTTATAAAATAATTTTTTTTTTTGCAACCAGTTGTACACTTTGAACTTTACATCCGCTTGGGAGAAGGTTAAAGTCTTATTTTTTTCACCTATAATCAAAGCGGCTGCAAAGTAACGCCATTTTTTTATGGCGGCAGTGAAGTAACTTTCATTTTTTACGGTAGCATAAAAGTGTCACCATTTCTTTCTACATTTTTACGATGCTAGTTATTTTTTCAAACAACTTGTACAACTATGACAACAAAAAATAACAAATATTTTGATTGGATTATGAAATTTTGGATTATTGTATAACTAACTATGACAACAAAAAATAATAAATATTTTGATCGGATTATCAAATTTTAAATTGAACGGTTGCTTTGATAAAAAATTTTATTTATACAAATTTAATTCTTTTTTTCTTTTTTGGAAGTAACTGTAACGATATTAACGACATATTTATTAAAATTTTGATATATTAATTTTATATTTATAAAAAATTGAAACGTTTGCCGAAAAAATAGTGTATTTAATTCGGAGCTAAAGTGACTTTTTGTGTTTCGTCTATAATTGTCGACCTCACTTTACGGTCGGCAGTCATACAATAGAGTATACACAAAAAGTAGGACTTTGGCTCCTAATTAAATAATATATGTACTGTTTGTTGTAGCTCATTTTCTAATTTGTAGCAGATGCTTTATTATTTTTAAATTCGATCTCAAAATAATTGTTGGTAGGATATTTGATTTTATAAAAGCTTATAAAATTTATCGCGTTTTTTCCTGTACAATTTTAGTTTATTGGTAATCCAGGGATTTTTTGAATTAGCTTTTATTTTGATATTATTTCTCTCAGTATTGGCAAAAATTTTCTTTTGAAATATTTTTAGTAGTGCATTGAAGTTTTCTTTATGTAATATGTCGGTTTCGAATTCAGTTGCATCAATTTTTTCACTGTAACTGAGAATTGTTATGCGTGAAGATGGGAGGCTATGCATTCTGATACTAAGCAGCAATAAACGATGTCCAATGTGAAAAAAGTCATTCACTGATATGTGGAAAGACATTGAAAAGATGTCAGTAGATATATGATCAATGATAGTTTTACTATCATGTTGTTATGGACAATTCTTGTAGCATGTATTTTTGAAATTTTATTTAAAGTAGCAAAACCAGGTATATAGTACATCTAAGTAAGTGAACATTTTTATCCATATTCTTGTTTAGTAGATTTTAATTAAAATCGCCCATATTCTCATTTCGATTCATTTTTCCTTAGCTGTTACAATTTCCTCTACTTTGCTTAAGAAATCAGTTTGATTGGAGTTAGGAGATCGATAAATCGCACAGAACTAGATCATTAACGATGGCAAGTAGAAAAGCATTATTATCAAAACAATAATCATATATTCTGTGTGAAACAACTGAATTTAAAACGTATATATTGCTACTCCTCCACCTCTGTTAGTATCTCTGCATAAAAAGTGTGCAGTGTATTTATTTAGCTTGGATATATTTTGCACGCTTATGATTGCAACATCATCCTTAGGAGCTTACAAAAACCTTGTAAGCTCCTAAGGATGTTTTGTTGAGGCAGTTTTTGTAAGCTCCTGAAGATGATATTACAAACGAAATCAAATCAACCGTATAAATTAAATCTAATTAAATAGTTAATTTATTAATAATTTAAACTCTGAGAAATACTGCAACAAGAAATTTTATTTACAATTATTCATCATTTTTCGTCAAGTACGAGTGGTAAAATCCACCGAATTCAATAAATATTGTTTATAAAATGTTTATTTTGTTTCAAATAATTAGTATAACTTAGATTAGTGCCTCTTTCTTTGGAGTCCTCTTGATGGGGTAGGGATCTGATATTTTTTAGATGATTAAAATATGTCTAGACATTCAAAATATATTTATTTAATATATGTTGCAACGCTATACATCTTATCTCATATATGTTGGATTTAAGGACTGACCTTTTTAATTCTCGTAAAAGGACGGCAGTTTTGGCTAGCATCACTAGAGATTCTTAATTGATAATAATATAAGATCTGAAACGAAAACCTGACTCTGGAAATCCCTTTTTTATAATAATAAATTTAAAAAACTATGTAATGAATACACTTTTCGAAAATAATTTAACAGAACAACAAAAAAAATGAAATCAATAAAAATTATACAAATTAAAATACATAAGCTTACATTATAATAATTATTGAATGTTGAATGTTGATCCGCTGTAAATTATAATTTACCGTTGTCGATTGATTACAATATAGAGCCATCTCGCCACACAATTTAAAATCACCATTAGTTTCACTTTCATTCATAAAAAATTTTGATGCGGCTTCTTCATAGTCATCAAGGACTTCAGCACTTGTAACCATTTTTAAAATTGTAAATCTGCCACTCGTTTTATAAGTTGCTTTGTCGTAATCATCCACTTTATCACATATCATTTCCATTAGTTCTATTAAATAAGTAACGGATCTTCGACGTTGAACATTTTTACTAACTGAATTTCCAGATTGATGTATCCTTAATCCACTCAACTTCACTAATAGCTTCCTCTATTTCAGCCACTGTTGCTTAACAAATGAGAAATTTAACTTCTTTTGATCTAAAACTCCATATCAACCGAATCAATAAATATTTTCAGTTGTAATTTCCTAAGGGCGGTGATAATTCTAAATAATTTTTTGCCAAAAATTTCGAAAGCAAGTATATTGATAAAAGCACAAGGTTGTAGGCCGAGGGCTTTTATCAATACCACTTGCTTGAGAAATTTTTCAAAAAATTATGAGAATTTACCAACGAACGAGGGGAATTCGTTTAGAAAATTTTTTGCCATTTTTCATTTATTTATATAATTTTTATGATACGTTGGCCTACTGTGGTATCAGTTAATTATTTCAAAATTAGATTGATAATTTTTAATATCCCAGTAGGCCAGACGTATAAATATTTTTTATTAGTATAATTCAAATTTTATTGGTGAAATTGAATGATGTCATTACATTTTAGAGAATTTCATTGGTCTAAATTAAAATAGAGCTAAGGCAAAAATTTTCATTCTAATTTTTTTTGTTAACAAATCATTTTAATTTTATTGGCTCTACAAAAACATAACTCAATTCGGAACATTCAATAAAAATAACTAAAAATTACATTAATCACATTGTAACACAAACAATTTTTTTTTAATTTTAATTAAAATTCACATCACAAGTAAAAATGTGATATCCATCTTTTTGATTTATTTTTATGGGATTTCCTGGATCAAAATTATCAAGAATATACATAGCAAGTTTTTCAGTTTTTTGTTTCTTTTCCTATTGTCTCTTTCATCATCTATAAAGTAATAATTTCTCCCTCCGTATATCATCCGATCCAACAACTTTTCTAAAACTAAAAAAATTTGAACAGCTGTATTACATCTACATGAATAAACCTACATAGCAAAAACCTCTATGCAGACACAAACAAGTATTATTAATTAGTATGGTATATGGAGTGCAATTAACTAGAAAAAGTGTTAAAATATTATTGCTATATATAAATGCTTTTAAGTCTGTTTAATTTTAATGGCCGGCATTGAAATAAATTGGCAGATCATTAGCCAATTTCTTTTTATACGAATATTCTTACTTCCGAAGAAATATTCGAAATAGTCAGTCGGTACAGATTAACAACCTTTTATGTCATCAAGAAGAGCTGGGTTGTAGAAGTTTAGAAACTTAAACCCTGGATTGACTAAAAATTGTTTGCATAGTAACGAATGCAGCAGTTAGACTTACTACTGGTTGATTTTTGAATCGGGACCATTATTCAGTTATGCTATGTTTGGGTTAGTCTTGCAAATAAGTATCATCCTTACGAATTATTAACTGAACAACCTAGAACGCCTACAACCTCAATAAAATACAAAAGATCAACACAACCAAAAGTACTTATAGAAATTTTCAATATCGATTACAGTTAAAATAAAACAAAAAAATTATAAATCGATTTTTTCCATAATACAAACAAAAATAAATTATTTTGATATATTACGAAAATCATGATGTTCCTAATTTATCATCTTAAATTTCTTCAATTTTTTTGTATATTTTATTTTAAAGCTTTTTTCTTATTTAAGCTTTTCTTTAGATAATTTTGCAGGAAAAATACAAATACAAAAAAAAGACTATTATTATTATCATAAAGTCTGGCTGTCAAACTCAGAATTTGAAAGAAAATAATATAAAATTAACCAATGTTCATCCTACAAATAAAAGTAAGTTAATTTAAAAAAAAAACTTTAAAAATATTTTGTTTTTTGTAAGATGTGCAAAAACGGTTACATGATTTTCGTATCGTTATAGTTAATAGTAAAAGAACTTTTATAGAATACTAATGAGGAACGATAATTTTACGTAAAATTATTGGTTTGTTTTCGATCAGCTTAAGTATTATGTGTTGTGGTAAGTTCAAAATAGTTAGGAATATGTTTGAAACTGTAATTTAACCGAAAAACATTTGAGATCTCTGATATGTCGATTTGAAAATATTTCGAATGATTTAAATCTAATCGTTCACTTTCGGTATATTTAATTTTTGTCATTGATCATTTTTAAGGTCATATTGATATAGTACTCTGTGTATCGGGGTGCACAAATTTGATTTTTTCCGCACGCGTCGTAATTTTTTAACAAATTACAATTAAATTGTTACATTTCGTAACAAATTACAACAAGTGCGGAAAAAATCAATTGTGCAACGAGTTGCACGCCAGGTTTTTTGCAATTCCGAATCACAATGAGACAATTAAACAAAATTGCTCTGCATCCAACTTTTTTACACTCTACCTACATTCATATTCAGATTAGTTTATTTATAAACATTTCTTTAATCAACTTAACATTGAGTAAATTTTTCATACGTTCTTATTTCTTGTTAATGAGCGCTTATTCAACTTATCTTAGTAAAATAATTAATATAAGAGTGATAGTGAAAGTGATTACGAACATTAACTGGAAGCGGAAGCTGAGAAAGCTATGGCAATGTTGTTGCCATCGAAATCCAAGGAGAAATATAATAAAACTTATGCGAATAATTGGAATAATTATAGATTAGATATAAATATTATTTATAATATTTCTGATTTTAATTTTGTACTATATACTAGCAGCACTCGGCGTGCTTTGCTATACGCTTATAAATAAAGTTTTTGCGCATACATTTTGTTGACACAGGAGCAATGATTTCAAAAAGTGGTAATGAGAAATTATAGCATACTTTTTAATTTTTCTTTTTAAGAATATGAATGAAAAATAATCAGCATTCTAGCTGATCAGTTCGGATATATGAAAAGTTAGCGATCAAATAAGTTTTCAAGTAAGCAGGAAAAAAATTTAAATAAATTGGATTAGTCATCACTCATCTCTAGATAGAACATTATACAGAACAAAAATAGATTCACAAATGTTCACAGTGCTCATGCACCGATACGAAACACACAAAAACTATTCTAAAGAAGTTTGATAATCATTGCAAAACCGAGTTGACTGGAAACTAAACGTTTTAATTCAAATGCCATATCTGTTGGAATCATTGGAATACGTGGCAACACGGTTCATCTTTCGGTTCGAAGTTTCCATTTAAATTGTAGCTTCAATGACATTGTTCATCATCTTTTTCACCTAAAATTTCAAAAAAAATTTGTGCAATTACAAAGTATTTGGCATATTTGGTATTACAATGTGTGTCACAACAACACATAAAAACCATTTAAGACCTAGGTTCCACACCATCATGCTTTTTAAGGCGTTGTTGGACGCAAATTTCTTTTTTTTATGGTTTTTTATGTTCTTTTTAGAGAATGGAAAACTAAATAATAAATCCTTTTACATAATAATAAACGATATAGATAGGGCAATATTTCATAATAGGATGGAGGAAATAAAAATTCAATACTTTTTTTTTTCAAATTTGCAGGAACAAAGCTAAAAGTGGGTTACTAATTTTCGAAGTGCTACAAGCATATACCAAGATCATGTAACACATTTTTTTCCTCAATCCAGCATATATAATAGATATATGGAAGCTCATTTCTTCGAGCAAGCAAAAAAGTTCATTCTTTAAAAAAAATATAAAAAAATAAAAAAATTACTTCCATAAACACCTTAGAAGCATGTTGTTGTGGGACCTTGTTCTTAAAAGGTTCTTATGTGTTGTAAAATATTACTTATCCAATTATATCAGTGATATCTTACTGCCATTGCCAGTGGTATACGATATCTCACGTTAACTGATTTGCCAATAGCAGGTACTAAAGTACCCGAGGTTTTCACACCCATAGATCCAAAATTTTAAATTTTACATATGCTCCTGCGGGCGGGAAGATATATTAAATTCATTGGTATTAATGCATTGTTACCGTTTGCAAATCACTATTGCAAACGTGTTGACGGCTAAGTGCCATCATTTTTAATTAATTTGTTCATCATGATTGCTATCCGTTTTGGATTATACATAAGCAATACTTCTTTGTATATAGTATTTGTGCGAATTACATTTCGTAATTTTGAGCTTTAAAACGATATAATCGATGTAATCAACTATCTTCACTTAGTTTTAGAAACATGTATTACATACAATTGCAAACCAACAACATATTTGATGTAAATAAAAAAATTTATAAGATCATCATGATGTGTTAGATTCAAATATATATAGTTTTGATATATAAATGTTATTGTTTGGCAGATCATACTTTCATTTTTCAATTTCATAAAATTATGTTCGACGTAAAAAACATTGATCAATGCAAACCAAGTGTATAAAGCGATATTTAAATAAAAACCCAATTAAAATGCTTATCATTATTTAGGCAAAACCCCTTAAGATAATTATAAGGGCCTTGGAGTTCCATTTATATACATAATATATAGCCTATCTTCATCTGGAATAATATACCTTTCAAATAGTGCAAGAATTTTTCAAATTGGTGCAGTGGTTTCGGAGATTATCAAATACGAACATAGAAGAAGAAGATTAGTTTAATTTTTGCTTTTTTAGTAAAAATGCCAATATTTTTAGCTCATTTATGATTACCTAAACACAGCAAAAAGTTAAAACACTGCGGAAAAATAAAACAGTGCGCAAAATCCTCACATTTTGACAACATCGAAATACGTCGAATTGTGATTCAGAATTGCAAAAAATTAATTTATAGTACAGCTGATTTTGTTTTTGATTCCTTTCTAGCAATGACGAATAAATGACGCTATCGAAAAACTTTCGAAAAATTATCGACTTTACCTAATTTTTGAACAGTGTTCTTAGCTAGTCTAGGAACTAGAGTTCTTAGCTAGGCTAAAATATGAGAACTCCTCTTCATATTGTTTCCAACCTCAACTCCCAAAAGCCTGCCAAACTCTTTCTCTACAAGATCTTTAGCATCAAACTTCAAACTTACTCGCATCAAAAGAAAACGGATTATGCAAGTAGGTACACAATTTAGTAAAATGCTAAATTTGTGTTTTGCTAGCATTGAATTCAACACTGTTTGCAAAATCCTAATCCATAATTGTTTTAAGATCAACGTTTGAAAAATTTATCAAGCTTGATCTAATATCACTAATCGTCGAGGGGCGAATATAGATATGGTGTTTCATGGGACGCATGAAGCGTGCTATCATCAGCAAAACTATGGAAATAATGGACTGTTGAATCTACATTGGAATCTAACATTGTTTATGTACATTGGAATCTAACATATTATGCTACAATAACTGTTTCTGATTTACATTAAATATGCGCTTGGTTTGCAATTTTATATAATACATGTTTCTAAAAATTATCATAAATACGTTACAAATACGCATTCTTTATGTATGATTAAACACAAATGTTGAATCTGTTTGCATTATCAGAACTGCCACCACATATTTCAAAAATTGGAAATATGCGTTTTTCCATCTTCTTAAAAACATTGATGGACCAAGTCTTTGCAAAGGAACCTTATAAACGAAGTAAAAGATTATGAACAATAAAAACAAAGCAACAGGTATAAAGAATTTTACTTTTAAGGCAAATTTGCTTTTGTCGAACATGCGAATGATTTTACAATTTTAAATACCTTACGTAAAAAATCTTAATAAAAAAACAAAAGCAGATATGCGTATATGTGTGTAATACAGATGTTTTATTGCGATACCAAAAAGATTTACAAGCAGGAAGAATAACCAGCAACGAAGGTGAAAACAATGGTAAATTCATAATTTTAAACTACAGAAACAGTAAAATTGAAGTTCATTGTGCATCTTATGGTCATTTTTATCGATAATTTTGTCCAAATAAAACGAATACTAGAAAAAAACTGGCTATAAATCAACAAAACTCACTCCTACTCTCACCAGCGGTTATTCGATTGGTCTCTTCTTTTATTTTAAAATTACAATCTTTTTCGAACCGCCATCTATATATAAAAGTATTATGTTAACTTTTTGTGTGTACTAATGTGTTTTAAGTTTAATATATATTATTTTCATATGTAAATTTTTCTAGCTTTAGAGACCTTTATTAATTATCTAATTGCTCTTGTTGGCAAATTGTAAAATTGGCATCATTTAGCAGCCCGCAAATGTTAGAAAAATTGAAATATTGGAATCATTTGGTCGCCCAATTTCAATTTTTTTAATTTTTTTCAGGCTGCTAAATGATGCCAACATTTAGCTTACAACATTTTTATGATACTAATAAAATAAATTAAATTAAATTAAATGACAATAAACAAAAAGTACAAAAATTATATAACTTACTTACTCCAACTTACTCCAAGCTTCTAATTACTTTTTGAAGAGCACGGGCAACACCATTACCTGTATTCAATAATAGAAATATATACACGTACAATAATAGTATTCAATAATAGAAATATATAAAATAATTCAACAAATCGCCCAACGCGCCTAATAAGAAGTTTTCACTTAAAAAAAAAGAAGGCAGTCTTGAGGACTGCTGACAGAAGTGAAAACTTAAAACTGTGAAATAGCTGTGTTTTTTTGTATCTTCTGATTATTGTAGCATTGCAAATTAAAATTTCAGAATTTTTAATCATTAAAATTATTCTGGGTTTCAGATCTATCGGCATTCCAAGCAACCATTATATACATTTTTATATTTAAAATAATTAAAACATATCATATAAAAAATTTGCGTCTATCAACACCTTAGAAAACATGTTGTTGTGGGACCTTGTTCTTAAAAGTTTTTTATGTGTTGTTGTGACACACATTGTAATTTCTACTACCAAACACATTTTATTTTAAAAAAAAATAGCGTGTCATCATCAAAGAATGTTCCATAACTAAGACTAAGGGATGCTATCGTTGATTGAAAAAACTTCATCCATCAGCACCCCTAAGATATCACTTTGGCTAGTGATTTATCACTGCTATTCCCAGTGGTATACGATATCTCAAGTTAACTCATATGCAGGGACTAAAGTACGAGTGACGCGGAGTTGTCACACCCATAGATCGACAATTTTAAATTTTACAAATCTTCCTGCGGAAACTAAGTATGAAATTCATTAGTATTAATGCATTGTTACTGTTTGCAAATCACTATCGGCAAACTGCCACCATTTTTAATTAGTTTATTCATCATGATTGCCATCCATCATGCCATTAATCATACATAAGCTATGTTTCTTTATATAGAATTCACGCGATTTCCGTCTCGTAATTTTGAGCTTTAAGTTGATATAATTGATGTTATCAACTACCTTCACTTAATTTTAGAAACATGAATAACATACCATTGCAAACCAACAACATATATGGTATAGGTAGATGATAAAATTTGTAGCATCATGATGTGTTAGATTCCAATACATATCATTTTGATATACAAATGCAATTGTTTCAGATTATACTTTCATTTTTCAATATCATAAAAATTATGTTCAACAAAAAAAACATTGATCAAAGCAAACTAAACGTATAAAACGATATTTAAATAAAAACCAAATTAAATAATTATCAACATTTGGACAAAAGCCCTTAAGATAATTATAAGGGCCCTGAGGTGCAGTTTTTGAAAAAAAAATTTGCTAGTTACCTTTGGGCTAGTGTACACAACAACTTTCCAAATTTTCATGATGATCGGATGAATGGTGTATTAATGCATAAAAGACAAACAGACATACTTTCAATTTTACATATAGATTCAATATTTATTTAGCATGATTGCGCGAATGCTTGGTGACTCGAATTATGCTTGATGACTCGAATATATAAATTTTTCCCCATGCAAAATCGCACAACGCCCCCTGTGTTTAAATCAATCTTTTGTAATGAAGATGTCAACTCATATTGAAAGAAAAACATACTAAAATAGTAGGTTTGTTTTTCCTTATTTTATTTCACGGGATTGAAATTATCAATAGTTTATTATTGATAGCACTGCCTGCCAAAAAAATTATTAATTTTCTTGTTAATATCGAAACGATAATAATTTGAACAAAACGGAAAAAGACAGTAGCAATAACTTTAAAAAACTGCATTATCGATCAAAATTTGTAATAAGAAATTTTTATGATTTTTATGAATTCATGAATAAAAAAACAACAATTTTGATGGTATTTTATTAGAATTAAAAAAAAACAATAAAAAAATGTACCACTCCAGGAATTGAGCTCTCAACATAAAGCAACCTCAGTCGACCGCGATATTAACATTGCAATTTGAAACGTTACGAACAGATAGAAGTATTTTATATTTAAAAATATATACTTGATGCGTGAAAATGATAACTCGAATGTATAAATTCTTCCCCATATAAAATTGCACAACGCGCCTAAAGAAGTTTTCACTTCAAAAATTTGTGTTGCTGAAATAAATTTGAATTAAAAATCGACTCACATAACAAGAATTGTACCAAATAAAATAATGAACACACAAATTAAAGAATTTATCAATTAATTATTTATTTACGTTATTTGAAAACATACGCCAAGTGCCAATACCACACGATATTAATTACAATATTTAATAGTTTTGGCAGTTAATAATACAATATTTATAGTTTTGGCAGTGGTGTTGATTGTGTAAAGGATGTACTTTAAAGCTTGTGTTATTGGTTTTAGAATATCATATTTAAATACAATATTATTTATATTATGTATATGATGAATATAATAGTAACATTTTGATTGTGTAGTGGTTATGATTGTTTTTTTAATTTTAAACCGCATTGCATTACGAGTGTGTGAATTAAATATCAATTATGACGTGAGATTACAATTGAATGTATATAATATTCTCGCAAAATTGATCTGAATGGAAAAAACGGAAGTGAGAACATAGAAAAATATTTGAGTAGATATGTGATGGATCGACATAAAAACTTTAAAACCCAATTGTTGCCTGCGTGTCAGGGCTTACAAGATATCTTGCCCTCCGCCCACAGAAGCACGCATAAATATTAAAGACACTCACACATCGAAACACAAATGTTGTCTGCGCGTCAGTACTTACAAGACTGAGTCTTGCCTTCCGCTCACAAAACAACGCACATATACAAAAATCAAAATCTTAAAACAAAATAATTCTACAATAAATAAAAAAAAATCCAAATACAAAATTTTACTCTGTGTAAAAAAACATAACAAAATTTATGAACTGAAAATAATATTTTCAAATTCTTAGAAAATACCACTCAATTCAAAAGTTACAAAAAAAATCAGAACTAACAGGAAAAAAAATTTAAACATTTAGAAATAAAATTTACAAAATTTGAAACCAAAAATCCAAAAGAAAAACAACCAAGGATCAACTCTACAACTGCCAATCTGCAACCAAATACTTTAGAAATTACAACAAAAATTTATAAAAAATATATTCCAAAATGACAATTATACATACAAAATTATCATAATTACTTCGGTCTGAATGTTACTTCGGTCTGAAAGACCTAAGTATTACATTCATGAGCTCAAAGTGAAATTCCTACCCCCACTTTTTTTGGCATTTCTCGACGTTTTAGGACCTACTGATTCTAAAAAGGCAAAAATAAAAAATGTATGTCTGTCTGCCGGCCGGCCGTCATTACCTACGCTGCAGGGAAAACCACTGGAGGGATTTCAAAAATTTTTTTCCTAAAAATAGGTATACTCAAGATACAGGTCCGAAAGGACGCTGTGTTCGATAACTGTACTGGAAGTGTGTCAAAAAAATCGTCAAGTGTGTAAAAACAAGGAAATTTGCATATTTTTTGCTTAAAAAACGTTCATTTTAAGTGATTACGAGTAGGAACATTGAACTTCGAGAAATCTTGATGGTCGGGATTGGTATGTGAGACCAAAATCTAAATTATTGCATTATAAGTTTGTCAAAAAAATGTTATCAAGTGTGTCAAAAGAAAGATTTTTATTTATTTTTTTACCCAATTTTGCGGAAAAAAAATTAAATTAAAATTTTGTTTGAAATGAAATTTTATTATTATTATGGGCCCTATTCCCGAACACATAAATGTCATCACAATATTGTAAATTCACACAATATTGTGAATTTCGTATTATGTAACACCAATTTGGTGGAAATTCAACACAATATTGTGAATCTAACAAGAACAATATAGTTACTGTCAAAATCACAATTTTGCTTTATGTTTAATGTGTTGACTTTTTTATACAAATTTCATCGATTGGCGTAAAAATTAATTTATAACGAAAAATTAAGTCTTTAATAATATTAAATAATCATATTTTAATATAAATATCATTAAAACATATTTATTTATTAAATATATTTTTATTTTATTTTGCATCTATTAAGATTAAAAAAGTTAGTTGTCAAAAATACGAATCTAGTACCAAAAATCTGTTATAATATTGTAAAAATTTGTTATAATTTGTTTGACACAAATATGAGTTACAGAATACCATTTTTAAACAAAGTTGTTAGCATTTTGGTGAAATTGACAATATTGTCGATTGACAAATATGTGTTCGGGAATAGGGGCCCTGAACTATGGCATCATAAGTTTGTCAAAAAAATGTTGTCAAGTGTGCCAAAAGAAAAATTTTTATTTATTTTTTTACCCAATTTTTTTGGAAAAAATAAAATAAATAATTTGTATGACGTGAAAATATATTATTATTATAGAGAATTATGGCATTATAAGTTTGTCAAAAAAATAATGTCAAGCGTGTCAAAAAATGATTTCATTGATTTTTTTAGCCAATTTTTTGGGAAAAATATGTAGGTGTTTTTATGACGTAAATGTAATTGAAATTGAAATTGGACATGGAAATTTTTGAATTTGTTATAGTTTTTAGTAATAATTTTTGCAATATTTTTAGAATTTTGGAAAAAGTTTTAATTTTTGATTTTGTAAGAATTTATGGAATATTTTTGGAATTTTGAAAAATTTAAAATTTTTGTTTTTTTATAATTTTTGGAATTTTGAAAAAAGATTCCATTTTTGATTTTGTAATAATTTTTGGAATATTTTGAGAATGTTGAAAAAAGTTTGATTTTATTATAATTTTTACAATATTTTTGGAATTTTGAAAGAAATATGAATTTGTGATTTTGTAATATTTTCTCGCATCGCTCAATTGAAGGTTTTTGAATAGTTTGCTGAAAATGAAATTGAAATTGGACATGGACGTTTTTGAATTTGTTATAGTTTTTGAATGTTTTTGGAATTTTGAAAAAGTTTCAATTTTTGATTTTGTAAGAATTTTTGGAATATTTTTAGAATTTTAAAAAATTTTAAATTTTTGATTTTATTATAATTTTTGTAATATTCTAAAAGTTTCAATTTTTGATATTGTTATAATTTTTGCAATATGTTTAGTTTTGGAAAAAGTTTGAATTTTTGAGAAATGTTGGAATATTATTAGAATTTAGAAAAAGTTTAAATATTTGATTTTATTCCAATTTTTGGAATGTTTTTAGAATTTAAAAAAAAAAAATTTTTATTTTATATATATATTTAGAATTTTGAAAAAAGTTTCAATTTTTGAATTTTTAACAATTTTTGTAATATTATTAGAATGTAGAAAAAGTTTAAATATTTGGTTTTATTCTAATTTTTGGAGTATTTGGAATTTTGAAAAAAGATTCAATTTTTGATTTTGTATAATTTTTGCAACATTTTCAGAATTTTTGAAAAAAGTTTAATACTAATATTTGATTTTGTAATAATTTTTGGAATATTTTTAGGATTTTGGAAAAAGTTTGATTTTATTTATTTTTTACAATATTTTTGGAATTTTGAAAGAAATATGAATTTATGATTTTGTAATATTTTCTCGAAACACTAAATGGAGAGGTTTTTGAGTAGTTTGCTGAGTGTAACTAAAAACCATGTCCACATAAAAGTTTTTTGCCGAAGCTGTGAGATTTCAGCCCCTCAATATTTTCCCATAAAAATTCAGGAAAAATTTCAACAACAATTTCAAAAAAACAACTATGTCATGCTTCTAAAACATAATTGGAAAATAATTTCAAAATTCTTCGAAAAATAAAATCGAAAATTTACTTAAAATTATGTAAAATATACCAAAAACTTAAATTTAACAAGAATATTTCAAGATTTTCCAAATAGAAGTGAAAATTTCCTACCAGTTATTCAAATGAAAACTTCCAAAAAAGATTAAAATTTACCATAAATTACAAAATATTCTTAAAACTATTGCTAATAATTTTCTTAAAAAAATTCAGAACTGAAAATTAAATAAAATTCTAAGCCTATACAAAATTTTCAAAAAAACTATTACTAAAAATTTAAAAAAAAATTCCAAATTAAAATTAAAAAAACACCCACATTTCAAAATTACTCACAATAATAAAAACATCACAAAATACCAAAAAATTAGGAAAATTTCTTTACAATAATACTGGCAGAAACGTTCTTCTTGAAAATTACTTAAAAGTTAACAAAAGCTATGTTGGATAAAAATCAAAGTTATCATGGATAAAAATCAAAATTACAACAAAAATCATTTCAACTTTTTCAAAAAAATATTGGGAGAGTTATGACCAACAGATCAACCCTTCCAGAAAAACTAGGTGGTTGATAAAATATTGATAAAAGGGCTTTTACGAGGTTGTTTCAGTGATGACAACAGTTTGACAAGCCAACACACATGGTCTAGCTATGGCTCAGAGATCAAAATCCTAGTATTTTCCGATGTCTCCCTCTGCCAGCCCGATGCGAACACCTGTATGGAGAAAAAAGGTTGTAACTTGTAAGTCTTGGTTTACCTGTATGCAGAAACCATGGTACGAATGTGACAGACGATAATATCTCTGTTAACGTCCACGGACATCGTACCCGAGCACACCCTAACAAGCGATGCTCTTACTGAATTCTTCAAAGACCATGGACAAAAATGTAATGCAAGCATAGCGGAGTGAAGTCTACACTCCACCGAGGACCCAGGGCCTGACAACACAACACAAGGTGGTCTAGCTATAGCTCTGAAAGCCAAATGCTAGCACTTTCCATTTCCCATTGTTCTACCACCCCCGACCTCCACGCGGAAGTCCAAACTGGATCCTAAACCCCGCGGGATCGTAAATTCCGTTGAACTTCAGCTTTAAGGGCTAATGCTCACTCCTGCGGTATTCACGATCACAAAATCACAAAAAATTAAATTTCACCCAAAAATACATTTAAAAAATTCTAATCAAACAATTGCAGTCTCCAGAGCAACCAGGTTGGGATCCTAAGACCCAAACATGGTCGCTCTAGAGCCCCAAGTTGGGCGCCATCTTATAGTAAGAGGTTTAGTAGACCATGAAGGTCTACCAGTTGGTCACGCATGCTATTTACCCTGTCGCTAGCTCGATAGAGCGAAGGTTCTAGCGAATGAACGAATGATTCTAGCGAATGCACGAATAAATCTCGCCCGAAGAGACCTTGCCACAAAAGTTAAAGAGTTAACCTAGAAAAACTCGTCGATTCGGGTGACAAAAATATGGTCAATTTCAATACCAGCAAAAGACAGCTATTGATTGTTTCCAGATCAAAGACCGAGTTCCTCAACGGTATTTGAATTAGTATGTGTAACGAAAAAAAAGACGAATGTGAAAGTGTTCGTTTATTGGGAGTCACAGTGTCCAATGACTTACACTCGAACGATCATATAATGATGATGGCAAATAGCGCGTCAAGAAAACTCGGCATTTTTACAGATGTCAAAATATTTTACTCCGTATCAATTAAAAATCTCTGTTAAAAAACATGATTTTCGAATTGTTTGTGATCCAAATTTAACATCAAATCTTGATTTCCCACAACATCGTCGCACTGTTGCCGATCTTGTTGTTTTTTATAAATATCACAGTGCTGAGACGAAATCAGATCCGTCATGCCTCAAACGTATTCCTTTCCCCATTTTACTCGTCAATCGGTTTGTGCAAACAGTCAAACTGTTGAGATCACTCACTGTTACAGTGGCAAAATGCAAAGAGACTTCTTTATCCGTACATCGCACAAATGGAATGCTTTGCCCGAACCAATAGTTTCGAGTGCCTTAAATCCACAAAGTTTTTAAAAAAGCGCCCATACACCTCAGAACGCATGTTGTTGTGGGACCTAGGTCTTAAAAGGTATCTATGTGTTGTCGTGACACATATTGTAATCCCTTTTACACAACACTTTTTTTTTTTAAATCAAACCATTTACCAGATGGTGTGATTGAATCTTTTTAATTTTGAAAACCTCGGCATTACATAAATCGCTACATTCTATGTATCCCACAGAACCAAATTTGCAATGTGCTGGTATATAAGAAAAAGTTCAAATAAATACACCTACACCTACCAGCACAAATTAAATATTCGTACTGTTTTTTTTAAATAATTTAGTATAACTTTAGGTTAGGGAAATACCATCAAAAACATAATTATTTGCATCACTTTGTAAATTGAACGCCAGTAAACTTAAAGTTTCGAAACTTGTGATATCGGATATAAGGACTTTCGTATTGCAAACAGTTTCTTTTTTGTTTTATTGTAAAACTTCCATTGGTTTGGTTCATTATCAAGATTAACTTGGTTTTCTTGTTTTCAATTTGTTTTGTTTCTTGTGGATAGTTTAAAAATGCCAAACTAATTCCACCTTATATTTGTTTAATATTCAAAATAATTATTATATATACGAATAATTTTGTAAAAAAGTTGTGTCATTAATGAAAGCGCATGCACAATCAGCAAATCTTAAATTTTTAATATAACCTCAAAAACATCTTCCCTTTTATCATTAAAAAAAACATGAAATCTTCATTTAAATATTAACAAATAAAAATAAAAACTGAAAATTATTAAAATTATTATTTTCATAATAATATAAAACCTCAAACCACACACCATCATAAATCAAACACAGACAATAAATAAAAAGAAAAAAAATCGATTCTTACACAAAAGAATGAAACCAATTGAAAACAGATGAAAATTAATCATTTCCCTTTTTAACCATTTTATTTAGTTTTCCTGTTTTTCCTCTATTGTCACTGTCAATTTGATGTATTTTTGCTAAATCAACCCTAAAAAAATCCTAAGTAATTCAATATTTTATACTCGTTTTTCTTCTTTTATTTTGAACAGTTTTTGGCACTTGACAAAAGTGTGGTACTTGATCATGATCATCAGTTTTTTTTTTGCTGATGAAGAAAATTAAAAACAGAGATTAATAAGAGAGACAAATTCCGATTGTTGTAATATTCTGTAGGGGAATTTAAGTTGTTTGGTTAGGATTTATGAGAAAGTTGTTTTGTGACGTGTTTCGATGTAAAACGTTGTTTGGGTGGGGTATTGTAAATTAAATGAATTGAGTTTAACTTTAAAAAAATTTTCAAGGTTATGGAAATATTTTTTTCAAAATATCGAAATAAACAACTTTTGTTTAAATCAGCAAAACAAAAACTCTGAGGTTTTTAAGATATCTTTTATATGGTGTTTATTATTTTGTAGACCTTAATTAAGACGGTTAGACTATTAACTTTAGTTCCTTTATTGACTACAAAACATTGTAATACTTTTTTTGTAAGACTAAATGTTTTCGAGAAAATTAAATTTAAAAGTTGCAATGTACAGAATTCACTCCTAAACTATGTGTCGAATATTTGTAATTAAACGTAGAATGGAGTTTAAAATATTAAAAAATTTACATCAAAGGTACAACTTTTTAAAGTACATTTTTTCGAAAAAAAAAGAAATAAAACGTTTTTGTAGGAAATTTCCTAAGCTGCAAATTTTATGATGCATACTTTTTCGATGAAAGGTACCGTTAACGAGATTTTGGCAAAAACCCATTTCTTGGGATCATTGACCCCGCATGACAGTTTTAGGAGGGGACACGTATTGGGACTTTTGTGATATTGTTTAGAGTCACAAAAAGAAGGTTCATGCAAAAATTCAGCTTCTTCCTAGTTAAAAAGTATCAAAAGTTAAAAAAGTTAAAAAGTATCAATTTAACAATCTTTAATTTAGCAAACGAAAATAAGTATTAGCGCAATTAATTTATAAAATAAGGATTTTTTTCGAGTGAAGGGCAACGGAAAGTTGAAGTTCGGGAAAATCTGTTTTCTAAAGAGTTGCACACAATATTTTTATGCATACTTTATTGGAATTGATGAGAGCAGTCTCTAAACTGTTTAAAAGTGATATTTGATTAACCATAAATGTTACTAAAAGTTTAAAATCAAGTAATCATTCCTTTGTTGAAGATTCAAAAAACAAAACTGTATAATTTTTCTACGATATAGTAAATGAAAACCCTTTTCATGCAGGTTTGACCTCCTGTGAAATGGACTTTTTTCTCTCTAGTCGGAAGGCATTTTCCCTAAACAACAAATTGTAGTTATAATGATATTTTCATGTAATTTTAAAAGACTTTAGAATTTTATGTTATTCGAACGCGCGCCGTTTTCACTCCTCAAAATAGTATTCATGAAATAAAAGTTTTATATTTTTAATATCGTTCTTACTCGTAAGAGCAAAATTTTAATTTGTTTGATTTCACTTCTTTAAAGTCGATTTTATTTTATTTTTCTTTCATTCCAGTAAAAGAAATTTAATACTTTTTCGTCATTATTTTTTTTTTATTTTAATAACAATACTTCCATAACTGAGCAAAACATTCAGAAAAGTAATTTATTTTGATTTTTAATACCGACGAAAATTCCTTAAATTCCTTCTCTCATGCTCATTAAATTCATCTGCAATGCTCATCTGCATTAAATTCCTTCTCTCATTTTCAGATTTACCAATTTAAAGTAAATGTATGTCAAATAAAAGTTTTAAAGAATATAATGTCAAAATATGAAAGCAAGGCCGGATAAACCATGGGTGTAACGGAGCAACCGCATCGGGCGTTAAAAATAAAAAGCCGCTAAAATTGAGTTTTGTTTTAAATTCGATTACTTTTTCGTTTTTACTAAATTTTGTGGAAAATGTCAACTTTCCCGCATGAAGCGCTCAACTTTGTTGATTTATATATTTGTTTTAACTTTCGATCTATGGACGTGACAACCTTGCGTACTCAAGTCATTGTTATTGGCATAAAACTTAACATGAGATATTAGGGAAACTAATGAATTCTAACTTACGGCAGCTAGCGAAACTTAACATCCTTGTTGATGCCACGCTAGTGCATGTGCAAAGAAACGAGCCTCCATTTAACCATGTGGGGTTTAATTATTAAGGAAACAATGTGCCACATAATCAAGGATTATAATAGACTCGAGTACGGATATTCAATTTTAATTTTAAGTATGGGTTCCAAAATTACTATTTTTGCCAATACCGGTCAAAGGTTCACACGTTCCCGGTATTACCGGTGATACTGATATTCTAGAAAATAGAAGAATTGAAACATTTTTGCTTGAAAACTGATTAAAATTAATATATATAAACCATTAAATTAATCAGTTTTTACTTACATTTTTTTTACTTCAGTTCAAAGAATTCAATTGAAATTAATTATTATTTTCAAAAAACACGTTTTTTACACGTCCTGCAGTGGCAGATACAAACGGCAAATTTATTTTTAAATGCTCACCAACAGCTCAAAATGAAAACGCGAATTGCAGTTGGATTTAGATCTTCAAAGGTATTGCTGTGTTGTTGTGACACATATTGTAGTTCTTTTAACACTGTTCTTTTTTTAAAAAAATATTGCGACGTTGATGCATACGCTATAAACTTCACCACATCTCTAGAAACAAAATGATCTGGATATAAAGTGAGCTAATATTCATCAAATACTTTAATTAATGACTAAACCAATGTTATATGTTTACGCGTAGTTCTAATTATAAAAACGTTAAAGAAAGCTATAGCTAATACAAACATAAATTTTGTCATACGAGAAAAAGTAAAAAAAATTTTTACCGGAAGTAACAAACCGGAAGTTGGAATGCAAAACTTTTACAAATCATACTCTCAGCCTATATACCAAGATTAATTATCAGGAACTGATGTTATTAAGAAATTTCAAATAAACAGGTGTTCTGGAGGCCAACCACCACTTATCCCAATATCGTCCAAAAACTTATCAGTTCTTTATCATTTAAATCGGCATCTTTTGTGATAGTATCACCAAAATTGATTAATGAACGAAGTCTGTATGCTCCCAGCAAACTTTAAAAACAAAGTGTGAAAAGTCAGCAGTTGTATGGTGGACCCCCGCCACCTTGATCGATGTGCTTCCAAAAGTTGATCATTATCTTCTCACACTAATTGAAACCATTTTCAAAAGTTTCATCATAATCACTTCATTATTGTAGGTTGTAGTGTGCATAAGGACATTGAAAAATTTGCAAAATAAAATTTTTTACCGGAAGTTAAAAACCGGAAGTTGGGATGCAGAATTGTTGTGAACCGTACTAAATGCATATTTATCACGTTTCATTTAATTCGATTACCAGGTACAGATGTTATGAAGTTTTAAAAAAACAGATGCTCGGGGACCCCCCACCACCTTATTCAATATCGCTCAAAAACTAATCAGCTCCTTGCCATACATATATTTACATCTTTTTTTGAAAGTATCATCAAAATGCATTCACAACAAACATAAAAACTATAGTGAGAGAAAACATCTGTTGTATGGTGGATCCTCCCCAACCCTTTGTCCAATGTACCCCATAAGCTAATAAAATCTTTCTCATATTGCTTGAAACTTTTTACCAACGTTTCATGAAAATCGATCTGTAATTGTAGGCTACAGTAGGGATAAACACCTGAAAAAACTTTTTAACTGGAAGTTGGTTTGCAGAAATATTGGAAACAGTACTAAAACCTTACTAAAATCCTTTCGACTATAGATTTTTTTGACACACTCCGTACAGTTATCGAATACATCATTTTTCAGCGCTTACTATTACGTAAACCTATTTTTATAAACAAAAATTTTAGAAGTGCCTCCAGTGGATTTCTTGAATGAAACTTGAATGAAAATGAAAAATAAATAAAAAGGAAGAAAATAAATAAAAAAACAACAAAAAAAACCAAAATGGGATTAACCATCGACACCTTCACCTAAGAAACGCGAAAGCGACTAAGAGCAATAACAACTCACTTAAAAGAGGAAGAATTGCACTTCAAAGTGCATTGTATAATTTTTTGAGGAAAATAAAATTGGTGTTACTACATAACCGCAAATATTGATTTTCAAATATTGAACCTTTTCAAATATTAATAGAAAATTATTTTATTTTAAATTATTTCATAAACGGCAGTGGTTTTTTCTTTTAGGTTAGGATATCTCAAAAACCTGCACTAGAATGGGATTTTTATTGCCAAAATAGTTTCACCAACTACGTGATCTGATTACCTATACTCAATCCACACGATCTACTTCGAGATACAATTCAATGTAATGTTAGTTTTTACAATTAAATCTAAAGATTCTCTCTGAATAGCAACTTCGATAAGGATTTGCACTTTCATTGCACTAAGTCGAAAAAAACAAGTCCAGATAACTAAAATAAGATCAAGATTTCTTTTTAGGTTATGTCTACTAAGTTGAGAGTAAATAAGGAAGTGATAATCGGCTTTTTCAAAAACAGTGATTACCACCCCATCGCTTGATACAAATTATTAAATACAAGATAAAAGTAAAATTTATTTATCTAACTTCAAACTGAAAAAATCCATGAACGAATAAATCCAGATTGGCGAGATGCTGCCATACATGTAAACTTAGAACTAAAAAAAGTCGCCGATTGGGGTGACAAAAATTTGGAAAATTTTAAATTCACCAAAACACAGCTATTGATTGTTTACAGATCAAAGATGGAGTTCATCAACGATATTTCAATTAGAATGTGTGCCGAACAAATAGACGAATGTGAAAGCATTCGTTTATTGGGAGTCATAATTTCCAATGAATTAGTCTGGAACGATCATATAATGAAGATGGCCAAAAACGCTTCAAGAAAACTCGATTTCCTCAAAAGATTTCAAAATATTTTTCTCCGTATCAATTACTCCACATTTATAAGTCCTATATTCATCCATTTTGTAATTCCTATTACACAACACTTTTATTAAAAAAATGAAGCGCGTAATCTTTACACGCTGTTGAAATAAAACTTCTTTGGCTACTGTGGCAGGTATTACTAAAATTATTAAATATAAAATAAACATATCATATTGTAGCATTTCTAGATAATATAATTTACAACAATGTGTAATAAAAAGCCATATTTGCATAATGTTTTTCAAAGTCTTACAACGTATTAGAAATAAAATTAACGATGAATACATGTTCACTTAATTCAACAACAAGATTTGGTACAACAATTGATGTAGTTTTTCAAGAAATTTAGCAAATTTGCAAAGTAAAGATTATGTTTCTCACTTTTGTTATCATAAACCTCTAATTTCATTATTCAATTATGATAATAGTTGAATTGACTTTGTAATACATAGGGTATACAATGTCGATTATCGAGAACCCGGGTACCCGGGTATTTTTGTCTTTTTCCTCATACTCGACACCCCGGGTATCTCGATTAACTACCCGGGTAATTTGATCGACTGCAAAATTTTGATTTTCAAAAAGCAATCAAAAGATCCGTTAGTTTGAATTAATATTGATTGGGACGTAGAACCTAGAACTTTTTAAGACTCAATGGACCTAGGGAGGAGTCAATGTGTTGTTGTGGCTCATATTGTAAGTCCTATTACACAACACATTTTATTAAAAAAATTATCAAATTCGATAGATTTTACCGCTGGACTTGGCGAAACATGATGAATACTTTTTGTAAATAAAATTTCTTGTTGTTATTTCGCAGAGTTTCTCGCAAAACTCTGCGAAATAACAACAAGAAATGTTATTTACAAAAAGTAAAAAAATTATCAGTCAAAAATAAATTCATGCAATTCAGGTCGAGTGAACAGCATTTGGGAAACAAGCAAATATTATTCTTTTCAACCAAAATGTTGTACCTGTGTGTCTGATATTGTAAGGAAATACATAATCTGTTGTTAAGGATATTGAACGGAATGAAAAAAATGAGCATGCAGAAGATGCTTGCATACTGGCTGAAATTCAGTTATTTATAAAACAAATTTCCCAAAACTAATTTTTGGACTGAACAAGCTTCAGTTTATTTGAATTGGCTTCGTAATAGCTTATTAACAAAAGAAACTTAAATATATAAATCCTACACGGCCGCGCCCCACTATACCCAAACTTTTCTTGGTATATTTTATTTCTTTTTCAAATACCCGGGTACCCGGGTAACCCGAGTAGTTCGAAAATTAATACTCGACTACCCGGGTACTTGCAAAGTCAAGTAATTTGGTTACCATAAATACATTATGTAAATATTGCTTTTTATTACACATGTTGTCAATTATATTAACAAGAAATGCTACTCTAAATTCCAATATGACATATTTATTTTATGTTTAATCTTTTTAGTAATAAAAGAAATTTTACTTCAACAGCGTGTAAAGATTACATGCACTCATTTTTTTTATTTAACAAAACAAATTTAATCAACACAAATATATTTATTTAAAAATAAACTTTAAAAAACGGCATATTTTCAGTCATAGGAAATTATGTACGACCACCTCGACATTTAAAGCAACATAATACAACTCAAACTAACCAAACAGATTAAGATGTTTTGACGAAATCGGCTAAAATACATAAAATACGGATTTTTCTAATTTTCTGAAAAACGGAATTTTTCACATCATAGAAAATAATGGGACCCTCTTGAAACCAACCCAAATAGAATACAATTTAAATCATCCAAATCGAACGAACCGTTTTTGAGAAATCGGTCAACATACATAAAAACCACAGCGAAACACAGAACCTCCTCTTTTTTTAAGTCGGTTAAAAAACTAAAACAATTCAAAATATAATTTTAAAAATAACGAAACTCATTAATTAAGTTTCTAAAATCAATACATCCAACTCTTATAATATTTAATACGAAACTGAATAAATAACATTAACAAATGAATGACAATTGATACACACACAACACAATACACATAATCGAATTGTATCGTATACTTGCCGAACATATAATATTCGTTAGCCTTTTTATTTCATTGTTGTCTGAATTTCTTCTTTATTTTATTTATTTCTTTTTGAAAATGTTACTTCCGTTCAATTTGAGTTACTTGTCATATAGCGCCTAAAGAAGTTTTACTTAAAAAAGTCCAAGCGGCACGTATATCCGCTAGAAATAGGTAAATTTCGAGATTAGACAGTTTTGTGTGCCAGTAGAATCTGATGTATCAGATTAGTTTAAACAACACAAACTAACTTAAAACAGATATCGAACAAATTTTAAAAAAAAAATTAGCTACATATAAGCAAAACTATATCTATCCAATTTTGCAACAAACAAATATCAAATCTACCACAGAACATGTGTGTGACAATTTATGACACAAACCTACGCTATATCATATGTCGTCCAATTACTGCAAAATATCAAAATAGTTTATTTCTAAGAAAAAAAATTAATTTCTTCTATTCAAACCTTTTTATTTTTTTTCATTGACTGTTATAAGGTTTTTGGAAATTGTAGTTATGGATTGTTGCAAACTTTTTTGTTGAAGCTAACAAGTCAAAAACCTCTAACTGCAGAGGTTTATATTTATAAAAAACGGATTGAAATGTTTCCACAGATTCTAAATTTATGAAGTTTTTAAAAATATTAGTATCCAAACGGCCGTTATAACGGATTAAAAAAACGAATTTTTTTTCTAGTATAAAGCCTATAGTTATTTAACCATGTGTCAGATTTTTCTGATTTACGAACTTGTCCAAGACATTAATAAAACATACATGTTTACGGAAGGTTTTTTGATCTGGCTCTACTAATGCGACCGTGAGAGTGCCGGTTGATTCAAACGCATTTTGTGTTTTACAAGCTTTTTTGTTGGAGCCGCTCACTCAGAAACCTTCAACTGCAGAGGTCTTTTTTTTTGAAAGAAACTGATTAAAAAGGTTTCAAAAATTCTAAATTTATGAAGTTTTTAAAAGTATTAGAATCCAAACGGCCGTTATGACGGATCTAAAAAACAGAGTTTTTTTCTAGTATAAAGCCTCTAGTTTCTTAACCCTGTGTCGGATTTGACTGATTTACGAACTCGTCCAAGATATTAATAAAACGCACATTTTTAGAAAAGGTTTTTTGATCTGGCTTTACGAATGCGACCGTGAGAGTGCCGGTTGTTTAAAAAAAAACTTTTTTTTGCAAACGTTTTTGTTGTTGCCGCTCACTCAGGAAACTCTTATTGCAGAGGTCTATTTTTAAAACAAATTGATAAAAAAGATTCCAAAGTTTCTAAATTTGTTAGTTTTTTTAAAATATTAGTATCCAAACGGCCGTTATAACGGTTTTAAAAAATCAATTTTTTTTAGAAAAAAGGCTCTAGTTCCTTAACCACGTATCGGATTTTGCTGATTCACGAACTCGTCTGAGATATTAATAGAACACACATGTACAGAAAATTTTTTTGATCTACCTCAACAAATGCGACCGTGAGAGTGCCGGTCGTTTTCGTTATATCTCATATCGTTTATATATATATATATATATATATATATATATATATATATATATATATATATATATATATATATATATATATATATATATACATATATATATATATATATATATATATATATATATATATATATATATATATATATATATATATATATATATATATATATATATATATATATATATATAAATATATATATATATATAAATATATATATATATATATATATATATATATATATATATATATATATATATATATATATATATATATATATATATATATATATATATATATATATATATATATTATATATATATATATATATATATATATATATATATATATATATATATATATATATATATATATATATAGATATATATATATATATATATATATATATATATATATATATATATATATATATATATATATATATATATATATATATATATATATATATATATATATTTGTTTTTTCGTCTCCGCTTATCATATATAGTCGTTTGGCACCAAAATTTTTCCGAAATTCCGAGATGAAGCCCATTGCAATTGGTAGATTTTTATATGAAAACTACCTAAAAAAAAACTATCAAGAATACATCCTTTTTTTAATTTTTTGCAGTATATAAAAGAATAGGTTGTAACTGTTCGAAAGGTCTATTCAAGGGGGCAGGTTTTAGATTCGGAACAATTCGAAAACTGTACAAAATTTGATAATAGGAAATTTTAATTTATCTGAAATTTAATTATTTTCTACTTATCGATGTTTTCTGTAAATAAACATTTTATAAAATAATTATAATTACGTTTTTCAATAATGTTTGTTATGCTTAAGTCATAAAACAATAAATTTTTTATTCTCAAACATGTAAAACTAAAATCTTATAATTTCAAACAATTTTAATTAAAACTACCAAAATGTCACTTCTCACCTTTGAACCTCAAATTCTCTTGTGTACAACAAAACCACAATCAATTAAATTACAAGAAAAGAAATTGTTTCAATTAAATTTATCAGAAAAGTAAATCCTTTAAGGCTAAAGAAGACAAAACAAAACAATTTAACACAAACCTAAAGTTTTAATTTAACTGTACAAAACCCCAAACTTTTATTTTGATTTACACTTTTCCTTTATTTGGAAAGAAAGAAAATGTACCACCTTTAATTATCGCTTACATTTTCGATATATCTTTTTGTTATAATTTTAGCGTTGAAATGTTTCGGGTACATTGTCACCGTCGAAGATCGTTAGTTTATTGTTAACAAGAAAAATTGCATTTTTCGCAAATGCCAAATTAATCCCTAATTTCATTTTACTAGTGTGAAACGATGAAAAGGGTGAAAATATAATGCAATGAAAATAAGAAAAGAAAGAAAGTTCGTTTTAACCTTATCGTCCTATTATTTGTTACACTATCTGATGTGATGGGATTATTTCATCAATACAGATAATATGCATTGTTTGGAAAATATATTATTCATGACTATTTGAACCCTAATATAATTTTTTTTTCTATTTTGTGGGTTTGATTTGGCGTAGGTGTTGATTATGATTATTGTTATTATCATGTATTTGGGAATTGTATCTGTTAAATATAGTCTTGGTATCGATAAACTGGTAAATATGGTTGGAGGTCGTTAATTGTATATAAATCAATTGACTTCAGTGTCGTTCTTATATAATTTATCAGTTTTCATGAAAATATTACAGACAATGTTTACAACCTATTATTTTTAATTTTTTATATTTTAAAATCTTCCTTACAGCATTGACAGCTATTTCAACTGGATTCTAATTAAAATGACATATATTTAGGGCTTATTGAAAACCGTAAACCCATAAATCGGAATACCGGTGAATTTTTTAGATCCGAAACCGAATTTTCAATCCACAATAGATGAATTAATCGTGATCTAGACGACCAACTTCCAAGCTACAACAACTTACCCTAAAACAGCCCTATATTTTAAGAGAGCGTTTTGTTTGGTCTTGAGATATTAGTTATAAAAGATGTGCAATCTCAGCCCTCAGGTAAAATAATGAAATTTGTGACCTGGATTGCCATCGCTGGTCCCGACCATTTTTGATCGACGTGAAATGAAAAATAAAGTTCTTTTAAAGATATAATAAAGTGTTTAGTTTGGATTTTGATCATTTCGAAGGAGTGGAAAGCGAATTCTAGTTCCCGAAAACTCAAAACTTGAAAATTCTTTAATTATAAAATGGTATACAACCAAATAAAAAAAACTAATGACCTTTTCTAACCTAACTATTATTTGTCTAACAAAAAATAAAACGAACTGATTTACGGCATGTAGGAAGAGGTTACGGCATGTAGGAAGGGGTTACTGCAAGTGGATTCTAATCCCTCAAAATTCAACATTTAAAAATTTTTAAAACGACATACCACCAAACGAAAAAAAGTGACCTTGCCTGACCTCAAGATTTTCCATCTAAACAAAATTAAAAAATTGGATTTCGATGATGTGGAGGACTAGACAGTGAATTCTAGTTCCTCAAAACTCAAAACTTGAAAAGTCTATAATTATAAAACTGGGATACGACTTAACGAAAAAAACTAGTGACCTTTCCTGATGTACGAAGGGGTTACTGCAAGTGGATTCTAGCCCCTCCTCCAAATTAAAAATTTGAGAATTTTTAAAACAACATACGACCAAAAGAAAAAACTAGTGACCTTTCCGGAGCTAATGATTTTCTATCTAAGCAAAATAAAAAAATTAGATTTCGAGCATGTGTGAGGACGGCGAACTGGAAAGTGCATTCCTTGAAAAATCTATAATTATAAAACGAGATACGTCCGAACGTAAAATACGAGTGACCCTTCCTGGCCTGAAATGAACTGAAATGAAATGAAATGAAACGAACTAATTTACGGCATGTAGGAAAGGGTTGCTGCAAGTGGATTCTAACCCCTTCCCCCTCAAACTACAAAATTTGAGAATTCTCTAAAACGGCGTACCTTCAAAAAAAAAACTAGTCACCTTTCCTGACCTAATGATTTTTCATCTAAGCAAAATAAAATATTGGAAAGTGAATTCTAGTTCTCAAAAACTCAAAACTTGAAAAGTCTATAATTATAAAACGGGATACGACCAAACTTTTAAAATTAGAGACCTTTCCTGACAACAATCATTCATCTATCAAAAATAAATTTACGATATGTAGGAAAGGATTACTGGAAGTGGATTCTGATCTGATCTAACAGGATACGACCAAACGAAAAAAAAACTAGTGACTTTCCGGACCCGACCTAACAATCATTTATCTGAAAAAATAAAATAAACTAATTTACGGCATACAGGAAGGGGTTACTGCAAGTGGATTCTAGCCTCTTCATACCTTCAACAATTAAAATAAAAAGTCAGACAAGTGCGAATAAAATTCGCTCGTCAAGGGTTCCCTGAATGTAAAGAACACAATATCAAAATAATTGACATAAAGTTGTGTAGTAAAGTGTTTATATTGCCAGACCATAGACACATAAAAAATAAATGGTTCATCGTAAATATCAATAGTAAATGTCAATATCATCTAAATTGATCGAAATGATATAAAAAATATGACATTAGGTAAAATGTTATCCATAGCTGTTTATTTTAGCTAAGGAACGACTCAATTCTCTTAATCAACGACGAAATTTAGGGGGTGGGAGGTGTAAACACTAAAAATAGGACTTTTTTAAGTTAAATTGCACTGTTAATAAATAAAATAAATTGCACTGTTTCGTAATTTTGGTGCTGTTTCAAATGACACCCCACTCTTGAGACTTCGCTATATTTTTCGTTAAGGGTTTATCAAATTTCCTATCTCTATGAATTTTTTCAAATTTTTCGGTCAATTAACGAAGAAACGTAGGGGAGGAGCAACTTTTTGTTGCACTTTTTGATAATAATTCAAAAACTGTGCATTGCAAAATTCTAAACAAATTGAAACGTTTCTTAATTTTGATCCTCTTTCAAATGACACCCAACTCATGCGGGTCAAAAAACCTTTTTTTCAACCTTCCCCACTCCCATCCCCTAAACACAAAGAAATAAAATCACTTGAAGCACCGCTATATTTTTCGTTAAGGGTTTATCAAATTTCTTACCTCTATAAATTTTTCAAATATTTCTGTCAATCAACGAAGAAATGTAGGGGAGGAACCAAATTTTTGTTGAACTTTTTTGACAATAATTCAAAAACTGAGCATCGCAAAATTCTAAAAAATTGGAAGTTTCATAATTTTGGTGCTCTTTCAAATGACACCCGGGCTTTAAATGGTGTTTTTACCCCTTCTCATTTCCACCCCCTTAATAAATATAATTATTAGTATTTGGTACTTTACTATATTTTTAATTAAAAACTTACTATTTTTTCTATCATTCAAAATACTTTTTAAGATTTTCGATTACCTAGGCTCGTAGCTAATCAAGGAAAGAAAACATACAGAAAACGCCATTATTTAGAATTACACAAAAAATGGTGGGGTGTAAAATTCCAAAATGCATTTTTTAGAAATACTAAAGTGAAGCCCTTTCATATGATACCCTACTTGACTCGATAAAAAAATGTATTTCCTCAAAGGCCTCACATCGTAGTCCTGTAAAACAGACGAAAACCATTTTATTTATTTTTCAACCCCTCTTCTTGTGTGGATAGATTAGTTTTATACGCATCCCAAATTTCAGGTCCATTGGATTTATAGTATTTGAGATAATCGAAATAATTGGAAAAACACGTTTTACGCTTACTAATAGGGTTCGTTATAAAAAACGGAACCCTAAAAATAAAAAGTTTTTGTTTTTGATCTAAATAAATAAATGTTTTGTATCTAATGTTAAACTAAATAAATAAATGTATTAAAATATCGGTTACAAATAGGTTAATCCAATACTCACAACATATTCGAAATGCGGTAAAAATAGCTGAACAACTTTAGCAAGTGACAAGAGAACATAAAGGCGCGAATCGCGTTTTAGTGTTGTTTTAATATTGTTGCGTTTGAAATGATTTATTTCTAATAATTTATTAATTATAAGTGACGTAAGTTTAAAAACTAGTTCCCATAACTGACCGAACGATTCCACGTCTAAAAAAAAATAAAACATTTAGATTTCGAGGGGGGCTGAAAAAGAATTTTAGCACCCCAACGCACAAAATTTGAGAAGGGTGTAAACAAAACGGCAAAAAACTAGTGATCTTTCCTGACCTAACAATGACCAAACGATTTCCTATGTCATACATTGCAAAATCAATATTTGAGGGCTAGAATTGTGGAGGTGAGGTGTTTGCACGATTTGGGTTACCCGACAATTTAGATCTTTTGCCAGAATTTTTGTTAATGGAATTCATGATACTTTGAATTTAGTAGAAGTCCAAAGAGCAGCTCGGAAAAATGTTTTAAAAAGACCTTTTAGCCGCTTTAATTTAATTAGCAGAAGAAATGTTCATGGAGAAGATACAGATAGAAGATGCCATGTGGTCCCGATACCAAAACAAAATAGCCCAATTTTATATGAAAAATAATATTACCTATATGATGAAATGTTTCGACATTGCGTTTAAGATCATTTATGATAATTGATGGTTAGTTAGTGATTAGCTTTAAAGCAAGTTGGTATATTGGCACAACTCTGATTTATTTAAAAAAGTATTAACTATCAAAAACGTGACAAAAAAATTTATTGTGTACGAAGTCTCCCACCTCAACTTTTCTGCATAGGATCTTGATGAAACTTTGGCAAATGATACAGGTTCACATGAAAATGGAAGATCTGGATTCATTTCAAATTTGGACAAAATGGCGGGGGGTCTCCCGAACACCTCTAAGTTTAAATCTTGAATAACTTCTGATCCCGGGCTATGATCTTATTGAAACTTAGTATATAAGGTTTTAGTACTGTTTCCAATATTTCTGCATACCAACTTCCGGTTTGTCACTTCCGGTTAAAAAGTTTTTTTTTCAGGTGTTTATCCCTACTGTAGCCTACAATTACCGATCGATTTTCATGAAACGTTGCGAAAAGCTTTTAAATAACATGAGAAAGATTTTATCAGCTTTTGGAGCACATTGGATAAAGGGTTGGGGGGGTCCACCATACAACAGGTGGTTTTTTCCACAAAGTTTTTATGTTTGTTGGGAGCATAAAACATTCATTCGTAAATGAATTTTGATGACACTTTGGAAAAAGACGCAAACATGTATGACAAAGAACTGATTAGTTTTTGAGCGATAGTTAACAAAGTAGTGGGGGGTCCTTGGAGCACCTGTTTTTTTGAAAGCTCTATAACTTCTGTACCTGATAAGCGAATTGGATAAAACTTGGTACATAAGTATGTAGTACGGTTTACAATAGTTCTGCATCCCAACTTCCGGTTTTTCACTTCCGGTAAAAAAATTGTTTTTGAAGTTTTTTCAGTGTCTTTATGCACACTACAGTCTACAATAATGAAGTGATTATGATGAAACTTATGGAATAGGGTTCCAATTAGTGTGAAAAGATAATTATCATGTTTTAGGACACATTGATCAAAGTGGTGGGGGGTCTACCATACAAATGCTGACTTTTCACACTTTGTTTTTTAAGTTTGTTGGGAGCATACAGACTTCGTTCATTAATTTATTTTAATGACACTTTGGAAAAAGATGGAAACTTAAGTAACAAAGAACTGATTAGTTTTTGGATAATATTGCAATAAGTGGTGGGGGTCCTCCCGAACACCTGTTTAATGTGTCACACTTTTTTCAATGTTTGTTGGGAGCACATAGCATTCGTTCGTGATCGAATTTTGATGACACTTTGGAAAAAGATGCAAACATGTATGGCAAAGAACTGATAAGCTTTTGAGCGATAGTGAAAAAAGTGGTGGGGGGTCCCTGGAGCACCTGTTATTTTGAAAGATTTATAGCTTCTGTACCTGATAAGCGAATTGAATGAAACTTAGTACATGAGTATGTAGTACGGTTTAAAATAGTTCTGCATCCCAACTTCCGGTTTTTTACTTCCGGTAAAAAAATTGTTTTTGTACTTTTTTGAAGTTTTTTCGGTGTCTTTATGCACATAACAGCCTACAATAATGAAGTGATTATGATGAAACTTATGGAATAGGGTTCCAATTAGTGTAAGAAGATAATTATCATCTTTTAGGACACATTGATCAAAGTGGCGGGGGTCTACCATACAACTGCTGACTTTTCACACTTTGTTTTTAAAGTTTGTTGGGAGCATACAGACTTCATTCATTAATCAATTCTAATGACACTTTGGAAAAAGATGGAAACTTAAATGACAAGGAACTGATTAGTTTTTGGACAATATTGGGATAAGTGGTACGGGGTCTCCCGAACACCTGTTTACTGTGTCAGCATTTTTTCAATGTTTGTTGGGAGCACACAGCATTCGTTCGTGAACAAATTTTGATGACACTTTGGAAAAAGATGCAAACATGTATGGCAAAGAACTGATTAGTTTTTGAGCGATAGTGAACAAAGTGGTGGGGGGTGTCCCATACACCTGTTTTTTTTAAAGCTCAATAACATCTGTACCTGATAATCGAATTGGATGAAACTTTGTACATAAGCATTTAGTATGATTTACAAAAATTCTGCATCCCAACTTCCGGTTTTTTACTTCCGGTAAAAAATTTTTTTTTTTAATTGTTGGCAGTTTTTTCAGTATCTTTATGCACACTACAGCCTACAATAATGAAGTGATTATGATAAAACTTATGGAAAGGTTTCAATTAGTGTAAGAAGATAATTATCATCTTTTGGGACACATTGATCAAAGTGGCGGGGGGTCTACCATACAACTGCTGACTTTTCACACTTGGTTTTTAAAGTTTGTTGGGAGCATACAGATTTCATTCATTAATCAATTTTAATGGCACTTTGAAAAAAGATAAAGACTTTATTGACAAAGAATTGACTAGTTTTTGGACAATATTGGGATAAGTGGTGGGGTACTCCCGAACACCTGTTTATTGTTTCAATGTTTGTTGGATGCATACAACATTCGTTCGTTAAGTAATTTTGATTACACTTTGCAAAAAGATGCAAATAGGTATGGCAAGGAACTGATTAGTTTTTTTTAGCGATAGTGAACAAAGTGGTAGGGGTCCTCCAAGCACCTGTTATTTTGGAAGCTCAATAACTTCTGTACCTGATAATCGAGTTGGATGAAATTTGGTACATACACATTTAGTACGGTTTACAACAGTTCTGCATCCTAACTTCCGCTTTGTCACTTCCGATAAAAAATTTTTTACTGTTTCTCGTACAACAGAATTTATGTTTGTTGGGATACTACTGCCTGCTTTAATGTTTTTATTATTAGAACTACGAAGTCCATAATATTGGTTAGCTTTTAATTAAAGTATTTTATGGATATTAGCTCATTATATATCCAGAACACTACGTTTCCAGAGCTGTGGTGAAGTCAGCCTATGCATCAGCGTCGCAATATTTTTTTTTTATAAAATGTGTTGTGTAGTAGGAGTTACAATATGTGTCACAATAACACATAAACCCCTTTTAAGACCAAGGTCCCACAACAACATACGTTCAAAGGTATTGATGGACGTAAATCTTTCTTTTTTTGTTTTTTTATATTTTTAGTTAAAGAATGGATAACTAAACAAAAAATCCTATCACTGACAAAATATGACATAGGCCAATATTTTATGATAGAATAGAGAAAATAAAAGTAAATTAAAAAGTAAATAACAAATTTTTACAAAAATTTGCTGAAACAAAACAAAAATGTAGTTGCCAATAATTCAGCCGGTTGCATATTCCTTGATTAAAGCGCACACATAGTTATATGAAGGCTCGTTTCTTCAAGGAACCAATAGCGTCTCACATCAAGGATTTTTTCACAACTAAGATTGAGGGTGCTACCGTTGACTGAATACAGTTCATACGCCACCACCCCTAAGATGTCACTTTGGCTAGTGATATCTCACTGCTATTGCCAGTGGTATGTGATATCTCACGTTAACTCGTATGTTAACTCATATAACGTGACAAACAAATTCATTTAGATGAAAATTATATACATTAATATATTTATTACTAGAAGGTGCCCGCACGGCGATGCCTGTGCTTTTTAAATAAACTTTTTATAGAAACTGCATTTTGTTGGAGAAAATTTTTTTGTAAAAAACTGAAAGAGCAGGCCAAGCCATGCTTAGCGCTGATGTTTGAGACTAATCGAATTGCCGGTCAATGAATTCCTGCATTTTTAGTGAATATTTTCGTTTTAGTGGGTTTGTCAATTTAAGCAATGAAAAAAAATTAAAGTAATGACATTCTCATCTCGAAGTTGGCAGTTTATTATTCAAACAAAGAAAAAATATTTGCAAACAATTTCACCGTAATTGGGTCAACTACACGTTAATATTTTCCTGACAACAGAATGAGCTGTTTATTTAAAATATAAAGTGTTACATCCAATATAACAGTAGTTGAATAAAGTAATAACAATAAAGAATAACAATTTGTAAATCCCTTGAAAACAAATAGGTTTCTAAAGGACCTCGAATGGTCGAGAACTATGCAGAGTTCTATATAAGCAATTTGCCTGTTGTAGAATAGATTAGTTTTATTTTAGGCCTGCGATAGTAAAGTTAAAATTATAAAAGTGATTTTTAAATTAGTTTTTGTGAATAAAGTTGAAAAAAGTTGAGTAAAGTTAAAACACTTAAAGTGTTATTGAGTAGAATTATTTTGTGTATTATTTTGAGCGTTGTGTACTGGAAATTTCTGCAATCATCCGTTGGAGTTTATAAAGCTGTTGGAAGATATAATCTAGTTAGGAATATTGTTTGCTGTATTGTTTCCTGTTGCTGTGGAACAATTAAGGAGTTGAATACTTAATAAAACCTGGTGTGTTTGCTTACTAATCAGTGATCGAACTCAGAAAGAGATTAGAAATTAAGTTTATCGAATTGAGAGTAAGGTCAATTCGAAGTAAGGTTGGAAAAACGTAGCAATATAATACATATTTCATTTGGTTTATATATACATATTCAAAACATAGAAAATGGGCGTTTCTTTTCCTCCTTTTAGAAACATTGATGCAGAAAGTTTTTGCAATGGAACATTTGTATTCAAGAAAAGGATTATGAACAATAATATCGAGGCTACAGGTTAAAAGTGTTTTACTTTTTAAGGAAAATATGCGTCCCCATTAATTTCAAAAACAAATAATGCACATGCATCATGTAGGTTATTTGAAGAAATCGGTAAAATATATGAAAATATGTCACCAAATGAAGTGATTTGACTGGTTTTAGATTAGTATATAAGTCTTGATTTATAAATGATATTATTCTTATTATAATTTTTATATTATACTATAAATTAGTCTTATTATTTTGTTTGTCCAATTTTTTTTTAAACTAGCAGAAATGTCGAAATGCCTTAAATCGAGAAAACCCGTAAAACGAAAACATTCACTAAAAATGCTTCTTAGACCGGCTTTTTGATTTTAGTATCAAACATTAGCGCTATGCATATTTTGGTCTGCTCTTCCTAGTTTTCTTTCAATGACATGCACCATTGCAACTTAAATCAAACAGAGCGCATGTAGAGCATTAGAAATAATTGGTAAAATATATTTAAAAATCCATATTGACTTCATTTGAGATCAGTACATAATCTGGATGGATTGATAAATGAAATTAGTGAACATGAAATGGTACGCTAAACCAGTTTCACCAATGTGCGTTGTTCTTATTTTGTATGGCAAGTATGACGGCTCCAGAGTAAGTCATTGACAATTGTAACACCCAATAAACGAATGTTTTGACGTTCACCTAATTTTTCGCGACACATATTAGGCGGATTATCTCAAAAAATTAAATTATTTGTATTAAATCTATGAAATAAAATTTTAACCTTTTTCTAACCTCTGTCTTTTGCCATTTATTTATAAAAGTTGTTGTGTAAATCATTTGTGTGCACTAATGTGTTTTAATTTTTACATACATTTCATATACAAATTTATAAAGCTTTAGAGACCTTCAACTAATTGTTCTTGCTGACTGCCAAATGATACCAATATTACATTTTTTTCAACATTTTTATAAAACTAATAAAACAAATTAAATTAAATGACAATAAAAAGTTATAAAAGTATTTAATCCAACAAAAAACAGTTTCTAACCACTTATTTGGAAAGCACGGGCATCGCCATGCGGACACGCATTATATTTTAATATTTTATAAATCATGTCGTATGCAAAACATTTTTCAAATTGTGCAACCCCTAGGGATTGTGATAGTTCCATAATATTATTTTTGTAGGTCGTCGTCCGTTTAAGTATGTAACCGAAATTCTTATTGGTAAATAATTAGTATATATATCCACAGTCCCAATCAATTTATTTACATGGTCACGACTCACGAGCATGTATACAAACTAAACGCAGGGCGAAAAAAATTAAAACTGTATAATAAGGGTTTTTATCGACAAACAAAACACAGTACAATTTCAATAGGAAGAAATACACATGCTTGCTTGTAAAGTAACAAAAGGTTAAAAAATTATTGTTGGAATATATTATATTTCAGAATTAAACTAAGTCCTTCAAAACTATTATTATACATCACATACTTGGATCTATAACATGTAATCCTATCTAATTAGATTACTTTAGAAAAGCCTTAATAAAAAAACAGAATGGAAAAATTCGATTAATCTGAAGTGACTACGTACATGTGTACACATTTTTTATTCTTTACTCATAGTTATTTATTTATCGCAGAGTTTTTTTCTAAATGATCCAATTTTATTTTTAATGCATTAATAAATTATCGATCAAAAAACTTTAGATTTCTGACATATGTACAGTTTTCTTCTCAGAAATTAATCACTTTTCGGTGGTATGACGATATATCACTCTGTCCTCGTACAACCTAATTAAATTCATATAAATTATTATATCAAATTTTAAAGATTAAAATTGAAAGCAAAATCCATGAAAAGTGAAATTTATTTAGTTTCATAATAAATCATTCCAAATTTTATAAGCAACTTGACAAGCGGTTCCTATCCACCTCCGCATCATTACGAATTAATTATATTTCTGATTTAAATTACAACAAGGTATAGCAACAAATAATTCAAATTTAAAATTTTATTTATAAATAATTGTTTATATTTTGGACGTATAAGATGACAGCATATGATTTTTTTTATTGAAATAGGTGACATGATAGTTTTTAAAATATATTCAGTTTAATATAAAAATAAGGAATATAAAATAAAATTGCCGTTCTACGATCACTAGAACTAGAATTAGATATTGTCATTTGCGATTCAAATTTTAGTCATTTAATGTAGGCAGTTAAATTATTATTTACTCATTCATTATTTTAAAATCACTTGCAATTAATTTATTACGCACTAGTTAATGGTAATGAAATCAAAAATTGACAATAAATACGGGTTTCTTCAAAATCAATTTGAGAAGAACTTACGATCACATATCCATAGCACAAAATGTCTGTTTGAATTCGTTCGCACACCATATTCTTTAAAAAACTACACGCAAGTTTTTGAAATATTTTATGAACAAAGTTATGAGAGACTTGGAGTTCGGATTTGATTATGTCGTTGAATTACTGGTTCCTAGCAAAACCGATAAGAAACATTAACAACATCTTTGTATACTCTTTGCACGTCCAGCGGATTATGACTTACGTATTAATTATCAGAATGTGAACTCGAACTTAAATTATTAAAATTCTCAGTTCTGATATCACAAAAGATGGAATCACATCGTTGCAGCGTTAAATAAATTAAATTAAACTACATATCTTATAGCACGTTCCTACGGTATTCACTATAAAATATTACAAAGGTTGATGAAAATCTCAATGGTTTTAAAATATTTTTGTTCGCAAACCCATTTATTCTGCTGCTACAACCATTTTGTTATATAGTTCAGAACGTTTTAGTCAACCATTTGCATTTTACTTTACTTTACGTACTGCATTTTATGAACTCTTTCTGCTAAAAACCCGCGTCCGTAAATTTTTTTCTTTAAAAAGTATTACATGAATTTATATGAATATGGTAATTACCTTTTAATTCAAATTTTGTGAAAATATAAACAAACAACTGGCAATCACACCAATTCACCATACTACCCTTCTATAAACAAACTCCACAAACATACAAGTTTTAAGAATATTTTAACGTTTTCCCTATCCACTCAAAAATTATAATAATGACATCGAATCTATAAAATACCACAACAAATAGTTTTTTGGAAAAAACATTTTTGGTAAACAGCCAACAAAAAAAAATTTCTTCTGGTTTTAACCTCAAAATGAAATTAAATTAAGTTTTTATTTGTAAAATCGATTTCTGTTGACAGGTAATTGAATTGGTGATGTCAAAATAATTGTAGAATATTCAACAAAAAATGTAATTCTGGTTGATGGAATTGTTAAGAGGATAGTTATGTTATTCAAGGAATGTTATTATATTCATTCCTCAACAGGAAAACTAGGAATACGTAATAAAATAATGTTTAAAAATTTTCGTGTTTCATAATTTTATACAAATTCAAATAATTAATTAATATTCTAACAACCAAAAACCAAGACAATAAAATGCATCAGGTTAGGTCATCTTAAATAAATTATACACAAAACAAAATTTTTGGTCAACAAAGAATCGGTTATTTTCTAACCACAGCACATCCCAACAAAATGCCCATTTCCTTTAAACACAACAACATTTTATTGATAATTACATAATTTCAGTAAACATGAAATGTCAAAAGAGGCAAGTTATGTTGCACTAACGTTATGTACAGTGAAAATTTATTGTAACGTTTTCTTCGGTTAAACATGGGTTTCGACTTTTTAATGTCTGATTTTGTTTCGTTATTTTATTTTCTTAAACATTGAACATGTCTTTATTAAAATTTCTGGAAAGCGGCAAAATAGTATATTAATGATGGACTGTTAACTAAACTACTAACTAAACTACTTGTTCTCCAGCAAGCGATTACAATGGAGGTCAGATGCGAACGAACTACATATTATAACTCTAAAAAGTGATAATTATTGTCATAATATATAGTCATAGTAATATTTTTTTTTAATGAAAAGTAAACCCTGGTATATGAAACTGTAAGCCCTAGTATATGTCACAACAACACATAAATACCTTTTAAGACCTAAGTCCCACAACGACTTGCGTTTTTAGGTGTTTATGAACGCTATTTTTGAACCTCTGCGGATTGAAACCACCTAAGACTATGGATTCCGGCAAACTCTTCCATGTGTATGCAGTTCGGACAAAGAAGTCTTTCTGCGATCTGCCAGTATGACAGCGCAGGATCTCGACCATTTGGCTTGTTGCGCTAGCCGATTGCAGCGTGGGACGGGGGTAAGAATAAGTTTAAGGCATGATGCTGGTGATTTCATCTGAACACTGTTGATGACGATATTTCTAAAAAACAACGAGATCAGCAACAGTGCGACGATGTTGTAGAGAATCAAGTTTGGATGTCAAATCTCGATTACCCACAATTCGTGTAGCATAGCCAGCTTTTGAACAGAGTCCAAGAGGGCCAAGATGGAAACAGAAGCAGCACCCCAAACAATTGGTATGGAGTATATATAATAAATTATAGCTAAAATTTGTGAAATCGGTAGAGAAAGTTATTACCGCATAATACATATTCAGGCAATTTGGTTGCAATCAAATTTTCTTGAATATATTCAATATTCACCTGTGTATTTAGTAATACAATCCTATATATTACAATCTCGAGAAAAATGGCAATCTTTCCCCTAATTTATTAACATTTTTAGACCATTCATGACAATTCTAAATAAAACAAAAAAGGATGTCCTGGTCGGCCGTCACAACCGACTAAAACAAGAAAACTACTGCAAAAATAGGTTTTGTGAATGGTAAAAGCCAAAAGGGTGGGTTAAAATTAATTTATCATGAATTAACAAAATCATACAAAGAAAAACAAAAAAAGCTCAAGTTAGTGTCTCCAAAACCAGTCCCGTGGCTGATCTTTCTCCTTCCGCTCTTTTGAAGATGGTCAAAATTGGGTCAATGACTGAATTGCCTACAAGCTCCCAGAGTTTTTCACCAACAGAATTCGTTTATTACCTGGAAGATGGAAAAATATTATAGATTCAAATGGAAATTACTTTGATTGAATAAAGTTTTACTTTCTACAAAAAAAACGAATATAACTTATTTGTACACCTAATAATAATATATATTTATGATATTTAGAGTTTATACAACTAAATTTTGTAATATTATCCGAAGTAGAAGAACTAATTTTAAATCTGTTTGATATTTTTTTTATGTATATCAACCTTAGGTTATGATTTATAAATAAAAGTTTAATAAATAATTGAATATTAAATATTCGTCAAAAAAAATCGTTATCTATTTATCATTTCGATTTTTTTTAATTTTAAAATCACAAAACTTTTAGATGGTTCTATAGTTTAAGTTACATAAACATAAAATCAAAAACAAACATAAAATCAAAAACAAACATTACAAACATAAAATCAAAATTAATAATCTATTTTACATTGTATCTAATAATTGACTTCATCGAACAGATTGCTCGATGTTTTATTAGCGAAAATTTTCTATCTTTGTTTCTTTTTTATATATTTTGGTGATACTTTGTAGATTTTAAATTTCACTCCGAAATAAGTAAACATTTGCTGATTTATTGATTTTTTGATAAAATCGTTAATATCTCATAAAATATGCAGATGTCAAAAATATCACAGAATCGTTTTTGCAGGAAATTTAATTCTCTACAAAAAAAGACCAAGTCATTTTTTTTCCTAAAACCTATATTTCTGATGATATTTTGAAATAAAACTTGAAATTTTTCGAAAATCGTACAACCAAATGATGAAAATTTTGACGAAAAAGTACTAATTTTGATTTTTTTTGGTCACGATTATTTTTTAATACATTTTATTCTGTAGCATAAGAAGAAAATTAGGATTTTTTCGTCATCTTCATTTTTTATGGTTTTTATAGATTACGAAAACCTAAAAGTTTATTTTCAAAATATCATGAGAAATATACGCTTTAGGGAAAAAATGGTGTAACATAAGAAAAGATGGCGCTACACCTTTTTTTAAACTAAATTGAAGCTTATTTTATGTCTAACTACTTGTGAAAGTTTGGGACATGCATTATTTTTTGTTTTAAAGATAAAATTCGTTGTGCATATGACTGTCGGGAATCAGTTATTTTTTTCTGAAGGAAAATTATAAAAATGGCATTATAAACAAATAGATTTTTTTATATTAAATATTAAATATTTTATTATTAAATGAACTTTTTAAAAAATTATAAAAATTATATATGTACAATTTCAGTCAAGTTAAGCAAAATTTTGCGACATTTTGACTCGACCCTTTTGAATTTGGTTTATTTTTTGTTTATAGATAGCCTTTGATAAATGAAAAATACGACTTCTCGTAGAATTTTTTTTCCATCAGGGCCTTCACTGGGTGCCCTTGAATTTTTGTAAGTTTATCATGTAGAAATCATTTTGACGAACGACTGTAGAAAAACTGCTTAATTGATTTTCATAAATGATATGTCGTTGAATAGGTGTTAAAAAGAAATTTTTGAAATTGTGCATTGTTAGTTTTTTAATCCTTTTTAATGGTAATAAGAAAACCAAATTAAAAGATGGTCTAGCATCTATACCCACTTTTTTATTTTTTTTTTATATAAAATTGAAGCTTGTTTTTATTTAATAACCTGTGAAAGTTAATCCGTTAATCCATTAAAGGAGGCTGTTTTTTTAGATATGCATGATTGAAAAATTTGAAAAACTTACTTTTAATTTTAAGTGAGTATAGGCGTAAACTAATATGGATTAAAAATAAATAAAAACCATCTTAAGGATTTTAAATTATATATGGCTGTAATGGCTGTAATTATATAGTAATTATACTGTAATTATACACAGTGGCGTACGCAAGGGGGGTTGCTGGATTTTTGAACCCCCCCCCCATGTTGCATCAAATCGGTTAAAAAATTATTCTAATATACACTTACATGGAATTTAAATTTAAATTTACTATAGCAAAAACCTAATTGTCTGTATCAGATCCCTTATTTCATAATAACAGTAGTTATTTTGTGTATGTACGTATTATTTATTCTATAATTCATAACCATATATTTATATTATATTTAAATACCGTTTGTGTTAAATGTTAAATACCGATTTTTTATTTTATTTTTTAACCTTTTAAATTTAAAAAAAATGGTCAAGTGCGAAGAAAATTCGCTCGCCGAGGGTTCCGTGAACCAACAAACTGACAATAATAATTTAAATAAAGTTGTGTTGTAGACTTTTTATATCGCCAGACCATAGCGCCTATGATAAAAAATATTTTATGTGATAAAAATGATTTTTTGCCTCGTAAACGCCAATAGCAATGTCAATTGAAAATTGATCCAAATTATACACAAAATATTAAATCTCGTTAAATATTAGCAATAACAGTTTAAGGTAACAAAGGAGATATGCAATCACACCAACTTGCAAATGGTTTAAATTGGAAAATATACATTATTAATTCAAATAACAATTCAATAATAATTGACGATAATTCAAAAATTGTGCACCGCAAAATTTTAAAAAACTTACAATGTTTCTTAAATTAAGTGCTCTTTTCTATGAAACCCCACTTGTTTGGATTAAAAATGATTATTTTTTCTCTCTTCCTCAATCTCACCCCCTCAAAATGCAGAAAAATAATTATATGACACTTTGCTATAGCTTTAAATCAGGGTTTATCAAATTTCATATCACTGTCTGCTTTTCCAAATTTTTCTGTCAATCAACGTCGAAACGTAGGCAGGAGGGGGTTGCACTTTTTTGACAATGATTCAAAACCTTTGCACCGTAACATTAATTGCTCTTTCATTTGCTCTTTCCACTTGTCAGGTTCAAAAATATTTGTTTCACCCTTTTCCAATTTCACGCCCTCAAAATCTCACCCCCTCAGAAAAATAATTAAGTGCACTTCGCTATAGTTTTCGTTCAGTTTATCAAACTTCCTTTTTCTGTGAATTTTTTCAAATGTTTTTGTCAATTAAGCTCGAAACCCAAGGGGTGGGACCAACTTTTTGTTGCACATGTTTGACAATAATTCCAAAACTGTGCATTGCAAAATTCTAGAAATAATTACAATGTTTCTTGAATTAAGTGCTCGTTCATATGATATCTCACATGGCTGGGTTTTAAATGGTGTTTTCCCCCTTCTCATTTCCACCGCTTAATAAATACGATTATGAGTATTTTACACTTCGCTATATTTTTCGTTGAAAAGATGCCACTCTTTCTATATTTCCTAAGACTTTTGAAGTTTTTTTTTTAAATAGTTTCGGAACTAAGTGGGGTAAGAAAACATGAATAAACGCTATTATTCAATTTTATTCAAAAAACTGTACAGTAAAAAATTATAAAATACATTTTTAAGGGATACTGAATTCAAGCCCTTTCATATGATACCCTACTTGACTCGGTAAAAAAAAATATTTTTTTAAAGACCTTACATTGCACCACGTAAAACAAACGGAAACCATTTTTTTTTGTATTTGTTGTCTTCAGGGTCATCGTGTTAGTTTTATACGCATCTTATATTTCAGGTCCATACGGTTTATAGTTTATGAGATAACCGATTTTAATACAACAGACTACAGAATGCACATCGTAGTCCCAACAGTAGTGTTCCGTATAAAAACGGAGCTCAAATTAAATTTTTTATCTAAACCCCCCCCCCCTCCCCCCCCCCCCCCCATAGCTCAATCCTGCGTACACCACTGATTATATAGCACCGAAGTTTTATACTCATTTCGGATATAAACGATCACAACAGTACTACAGTCTATCTTTTCATTACAAAACTTATTGAATGCATCAGAACAGAACGCATATAAATTCTAATATTAGGAAATTTTTTAGTTGCTATATCGTTCAAAGTGTTTAAATTTTTTCAGAATGAGGAGAAAGACCAAAACAATAGGACTGGCTTTCTTGAAAATGAAAATACCATATTTCAGAGGCTAAAATGAGGTGTATAGAGGTTCGGGCTAAGAAAAATTTTACTAGGAGCTTGTTATACTTGTAATGAACTACTTACAGTTTAATTTTTGTGTCATTTGAGATTGCCAGAAAAAAGTACCACTGGTTTGAATCTGCAAAAAAAACGCCATTTTCTCGAAAATGACAATTTTCAAACAGCTGTATCTCAGAATCTAAGGCATAGATTTTAGCTTACTAAGCGACGTTTTAAAAATGAGGTCCTAATCTATCAAGTGAAATTGTTAAATGTCCTATATTTACTGGTACAATTTTGACAGTCGTTGTAAAATGGTCAAATTTTAGAATGACCGCTAAGCAATTATTTGATCCCCAAAACTGAACCCTATTACGTGGGGTTCTAATTTTTTTTTTAAGAATGAGAACTTAAAACTAAAACAAATGTCACTTGTTGAACTTAAATCGGCTGACAGGTGTTAGAAGTAATGATCTTTGAAAATAGGGTAAAAATGGCCTTTTTTGGGAATTTTAATAGCGGTTTCTCGAGTTCAGGTGGCCCTAGAGTGCTGAAAATTTGCAAATATCGGGTGTTCCATCAGGGATTTTTTTTGAAAGCTGTCAATTCAGCCATATTGACCTCCATTTTTTTTCTAATTTGACATTTGGAAAGAGGAAGGTTTGCCATTTGTTAAAATTTCATCGCATAGTATGGAACAACGTGTTAAATTCGTTCAGCTTTATTATGAAAATGGGCGTTCTGTAAAAAATGTTATTCGTAAATTACGTGGTTATGTAAACAAGCAAACTTGTCGCATTTGGAGTGAAGAGAATCCAAGAGAAATCCTTCGGCAAGGTTTGTATTTAAAAAAAAGTTACAGTTTGGTGCGGTTTATGGAGCGGTGGAGTCATTGGACCTTACTTTTTTCTTGATGATGAAGGCAACACAGTTACCGCGAATGGAGAACGATACAGAAGCATGATTCGTGATTTTTTGTGGCGGGAATTGGTGAATATTGATCTGCATGACACGTGGTTTCAACAGGATGGAGCCACTTATCATACAGCAGCTCTAAAGATGGATTTATTGAGGCAAAACTTTCCTGGACGAGTTATCTCAAGAAATGGTCATGTTGAATGGCCACCAAGATCTTGTGATCTGACGCCTTTAGACTTCTTTCTTTGGAGCTTTGTTAAATCACAAGTCTACCGCAATAACCCACAGACGATTGATGAATTAAAAGCGGAGATTATTCGTGTTATTGGCGAGATTTAGCCCGACTTGTGTGAAAAAGTCATCGAAAATTTTGACAAGAAAGTCACCATCTGTAGAGCATCAAGAGGTAGTCACTTACATGATATTATTTTTAAAACATAAATGGCAAACCTTCAACTTTCATATATTGCAAAAATAAAGATACTTTCAATGTAAACATTGTGTTTTTCTTTTAATTAAAAAAACAAATCCTTAATGGAACACCCTTTAGTTTTTTTTGGTCCTACAACATACTAAAGTTTAAGCGAAATTCACGACCACTCCCCAAAGAATTGGGTAAAAAGTAAAAATATTGCTCATATAAATTTTTTTTTCATTTTCATTTTCCGTCTCCACTGATCATATATAATCGTTTGGCTTCAAAATTTTTCCGAAATTCCGAGATGAAGCACATTGCAATAGTACAATTAATTCAATGAATTATTTGTGATATTACATCACTCCGATAGAAGTTATCCCATAATGAATAATAAGACTGAATCTAACAAAATATGGTGTGCAATTTATGAAATTTTTTTTGCTATCCACAAAATTGTCGATCGAGCTAGTTTCGAACCGATAAGAACTTTTTATTACACTTTAAAAAAGTATATCATTCTCATCAGGGCTTGCCGACTAGATACAATACCAAAAAAATGTTTTCGCTATATAAACCCAAAATAGGTCACTACTCTAGCGAAGTATAAGAAACCAAAACACTTTCATAAACATATGCTTATTTGATTCAGGTTTAGTCAATTTGTTTCTCTAGTTGATCACTATTGTTGTTATACTCTAACCAATTTAGAATTGGATAACAAACTTGTATCGGTGAGAAGAAGATGACCATCTTCACTTGTGTCTATCGACACATTATCTACAATTAATTCAATGAATTATTTGTGATATTACATCACTCCGATGGAAATAATCCCATAATGAATAATAAGACTGAATCTAACAAAATATGGTGTGCAATTTATGAAATCTAGACAGATCGATCGACAATTTTGTGGATAGCAAAAAAAATTCATAAATTACACACCATATTTTGTTAGATTCAGTCTTGTTATTCATTATGGGATTATTTTCATCGGAGTGATGTAATATCACAAATAATTCATTGAATTAATTGTAGATAATGTGTCGATAGACACAAGTGAAGATGGTCATCTTCTTCTCACCGATACAAGTTTGTTATCCAATTCTAACTTGGTTAGAGTATAACAACAATAGTGATCAACTAGAGAAACAAATTGACTAAACCTGAATCTAATAAACATATGTTTATGAAAGTTTTTTGGTTTCTTTTACTTCGCTAGAGTAGTGACCTATTTTGGGTTTATATAGCGAAAAAATTTTTTTGGTAGTGTATCTAGTCGGCTAGCCCTGATGAGAATGATATACTTTTTTAAAGTGTAATAAAAAGTTCTTTTCGGTTCGAAACTAGACCGATCGACAATTTTGTGGATAGCAAAAAAATTTCATAAATTGCACACCATATTTTGTTAGATTCAGCCTTATTCATTGCAATAGTAGATTTTTATATGAAATCTACCTAAAACCAAAAAAAAGGAAACGTCTGTCTGCCGGCCGGTCGTCGCAACCGACGAAAACAAGAAAACTCATAAAGTGATATCAAAAATTTGATTGTATATTATGGTTAGAGCCGAAAGGACAATGGGTTCGGTAACTATACCAGAAGTGTGTCAAAAAAACAAATTTTCACATTTTATGCTTAAAAAACGTTTATTTTCAGTGATAATGAGTAGAAACTTTGAATCTGGAGTTATCTTGATGGTGGGCGGGCATGTGAGTTCAGGTATGTGAGACCAGAACCTGGAACCAATTTTTTTTTGAGAAACAAAGGGTAACAGTTTTGATAATAACATTTTACAAATGAAGATTAATTATTTGTATGACAAATTGGACATGTGATATGATTCTATCCAGCTTCAGGTACTCCCATCTGACAGAAACAGTTGGAAAATATAAAGTTGTTGCATTATAAATATCGTTTTTTAAAATAAATGTAATTTTCCGCTACGTATTGATGTTTCGTGTTAGTTTTGTAACATACTTCTAAACAGAGATAAAACACTTGTACTTTTGCAAAGAATTTTATGTTTAATATAACGCTACCCAAAACTAAAAACAAAGTCTTCATAAAAGCTTTTTGCCAAAAACTTTATAAAAGTTCTAAACACAGACCGAAGTCTTGATATCTCAAAGCTTTGAGATTTAAGTCCCTTCATACTTTCAAATTAAAATTTCATTATATATAATTTTTGCAAAACTAACAATCGCTATATCAATTCAGTCTATTATTGTGAACCATACCTTAAATTGATTTCCTATTTTGATTGTGCAGTTCACATTTCACTTGTAAAATGTGACCCTTTATATGTTATTAAAATTTTAGGAATTCGATAACGTGATATAATTTCGTCATGGAATACCCGAGCTACAGTTTAAGCTTCTTAATCATGCATTGCGCGTAACAAACATCCCATGTATCGTGTAAGGTCATCTTCAAAAGTAAGAATATATTTATTCTTTCGGCTTGTGGACTTGAAAGGTCCAAGGCAGACCGTGAAATTTTTCGAATGTTCTGTTATGTCGGTAATCTTTTTACTCTAATAATAAGTTCTTCGAATTCTTCCATAAATTTTCTTAATACCCTCTTGTCTTTAAAGGGGTATCGTGAAAACCCCAAAGAACAACTTGGATATTTCCTTTATCTTCTAAACGTATCTCGTTAGCGTCTAGTGTCTACGTTATCGTCATCGCTGTAGGTTTCTATGTATTCGTCTTTACTGTTATAATTTTCTTCTGTTATTATGTCTTGATAGTGAACTAGAACGTTTTTATCCTTAGTTGCCTCTAAATAAAGTATTTCCATATTTTGTCGAATTTCTTCTGCTCTCTTTATTAAAAAAACAGAAAATGAGGTACGACTCCCATCAAATTTAAATAGTATTGGTAAAATTCGTGTATCGCTACTTTTTTTAAGATTTGACTTTTGCAATTTTTCCAACGAGGAACACATTTTTTTACTTCACCACAATTTTAAATTGTGTAAATACAATCTATCGAGAAAAAAAAAACTTACATACCTCTTACCTCATGTTGGTGTACGTCTGTGTAGGGGTGGGTGGTTGCTTGTCATTCCTGCATAGGCTCTTGATGAAATTTTGCCAAATTATCCAGGCTCACTTGAAAATGGAAGATCTGGATTCATTTCAAATTTGGAAGAAATGGCGGGGGTTTCCCGAATTCCTCTAAGGTTAAATCTTCAATAACTTCTAATCCCGGCTTATGATCTTATGGAAACTTGGTATATAAGGCTTTAGTACTGTTCCCAACATTTCTGCATGTAACTCCAACTTCCGGTTAACAATTTTTTTTTCGCAGGTGTTTATCAACACCTTTTTTTTTTTTGCCTACAATTACCGATCAATTTTGATGACACTTTGAAAAAAGATGAAAATAGGTATGGCAAGAAACTGGTTAGTTTTTGAGCGATATTTAACAAAGTGGTGGGGTCCCCCGAGCACGTGTTTTTTAAAAACCTCAATAACATCTGTACCTGATAATCGAATTGGATGAAACTTGATACATAAGCATTTAGTACGGCTCACAACAGTTCTGCATCCCAACTTCCTGTTTTTCACTTCCGGTTAAATTTTTTTAGGTAGATTTCATATAAAAATCTACCTATTGCAATGGGCTTCATCTCGGAATTTCGGAAAAATTTTTGTGCCAAACGACTATATATGATAAGCGGAAACAAAAAAACAAAAAAAAAAAAAAATTTATATATATATATATATATATATATATATATATATATATATATATATATATATATATATATATATATATAAACGATATGAGATATAACGAAAACGACCGGCACTCTTACGGTCGCATTTGTTGAGGTAGATCAAAAAATTTTCTGTACTTGTGTGTTTTAATAATATCTTGGACAAGTTCGTGAATCAGCAAAATCCGACACGTGGTTAAGAAACTAGAGGCTTTTTTCTGAAAAAAATTGATTTTTTAAAACCGTTATAACGGCCGTTTGGATACTAATATTTCAAAAAAGTTAACAAATTTAGAATCTTTGGAATCTTTTTTATCAATTTGTTTTAAATCTAGACCTCTGCAGTTAGAGGTTCCTGAGTGAGCGGCTCCAACAAAAAAGTTTGCAAAAAAAAATTTTTTTTTGAAACAACCGGCACTCTCACGGTCGCATTTATAAGGCCAGATCAAAAAACCTTTTCTAAAAATGTGCGTTTTGTTAATATCTTGGACAAGTTCGTAAATCAGCCCAATCCAATACATGGTTAAGAAACTAAAGGCTTTATACTAGAAAAAAACTCTGTTTTTTAGATCCGTTATAACGGCCGTTTGGATTCTAATACTTTTAAAAACTTCATAAATTTAGAATCTTTGAAACCTTTTTAATCAGTTTCTTTCAAAAAAAAGACCTCTGCAGTTGGAGGTTGAACGGCTCCAACAAAAAAGCTTGTAAAACACAAAATACGTTTGAATCAACCGGCGCTCTCACGGTTGCATTTGTGGAGCCAGATCAAAAAACTTTTCTTAAAAATGTGTGTTTTAATAATATCTTGGACGAGTTCGTAAATCAGAAAAATCTGACACATGGTTAAGGAACTATAGGCTTTATACTAGAAAAAAAAGTGTTTTTTTTAATCCGTTGTAACGGCCGTTTGGATACTAATATTTTTAAAATCTTCATAAATTTAGAATTTATGGAAACAGTTTAATCCGTTTCTTATAAATATAAACCTCTGCAGTTAGAGGTTTTTGACTTGTTGGCTTCAACAAAAAAGTTTGCAACAATCCCCAACTACAATTTCCAAAAACCTTATAACAGTCAATGTCAACCTTATAACAGTCAAAAAATAAAAGATTTGAATAGAAGAAATTAATTTTTTTTTCTTAGAAATAAACTATTTTGATATTTTGCAGTAATTGCACGACATATGATATAGAGTAGGTTTGTGTCATAAATTATCACACACATGTTCTGTGGTAGATTTGATATTTGTTTGTTGCAAAATTGGATACATATAATTTTGCTTGTAGGTAGCTAATTTTCTTTTTAAAATTTGTTCGATATCTGTTTGAAATTAGTTTGTTTTGTTTAAACTAATCTGATACATCAGATTCTACTGGCACACAAAACTGTCTGATCTCGAAATCTACCTATTTCTAGCGGATATACATGCCGCTTGGACTTTTTTTACTTTTTCTCGTACAACAGAATTTATGTTTGTAATTAGAATTATAGTTAGATTTAATTAGATTATAATTAGAACTACGCGAAATCTATGACATTGGTTAGCCTTTAATTAAAGTGTTTGATGGATATTAGCTCACTATATATCCAGAACACTATGTTTCCATAGCTGTGGTGAAGTCAGCCTATGCATCAGCGTCACAATATTTTTCTTGAGAGAAGGAATGTAGTAAAGCAACTACGTAGTTTTCCTCCAATACTTAAAAATTAACTAATTTTGAAATAATTTCAAAACTAATATCTCATATAGTCCGTGGGCCCACGCGATTTCATGTGATGATTACCTCATATTTTATACTTCGTGAGGCGCCTGTCCTTGACGAGTTCGAAAACTTTTGTTTTGTGATTTTCCTCAAATTAGCCGCTTTTTCGTTCGACAAGCTCCTAAAATTGCCGATTGCCCGCGATCTTGTAAATTTGTAACCACATTTTTTTTTAACTGTCCAGGTTGGAAATTTGTTTTAGGACATGAGGGTAAGTTTGTCCGACCAAAATGTGTCTGCTATTGTCGAGTCCGACAACTGACATTTTGGTATGTTTGGGCTGTCGAACTAGACAATAACAGACAAATTTTTGTCGGACAAGGTTACCCTCGTGTTCTAAATCAAATTTCCAACCGCCATAGTAAAAACAAATTCACAAGATCCCGGGGAATTGGCATTTTTCGGAGCTTGCCCAACGAAAAAGCGGCGGAAACGAGAAAATGGTAGAACAAAAGTTTTTGGACTCGTCAAGGACAGGCACCTACAAAGGCGAAGTACAAAATATGTGGTAACCATCACATGAAATCGGCGTGGGTCCAGGGACTACTAATATTCCAATAACTTCAAAAAATACATTACCAAGTATTTTGAATTTTAATTTCAATAAACATATTTTTTGCAAAATTCAGTCTATTTTATTTAACGCAATAATTTCTTAAGCTTTAAGCTTTCTAAACAAAACAGTATAAAGAAAGTTCACAAAAATTAGGATCTTGGACAAGTTCGTGAATCAGCAAAATCCGACACGTGGTTAAGAAACTAGAGGCTTTTTCTGAAAAAAATTGATTTTTTAAAACCGTTATAACGGCCGTTTGGATAATAATATTTCAAAAAATTTAACAAATTTAAAACTTTGGAATCTTTTTTATCAATTTGTTTTAAAAATAGACCTCTGCAGTTAGAGGTTCCTGAGTGAGCGGCTCCAACAAAAAAGTTTGCAAAAAAAAATTTTTTTTGAAACAACCGGCACTCTCACGGTCGCATTTATAAGGCCAGATCAAAAAACCTTTTCTAAAACTGTGCATTTTATTAATATCTTGAACAAGTTCGTAAATCAGCCCAATCCAACACATGGTTAAGAAACTAGAAGCTTTATACTAGAAAAAAACTCTGTTTTTTAGATCCGTTATAACGGCCGTTTGGATTCTAATATTTTTAAAAACTTCATAAATATAGAATCTTTAAAATCTTTTAAATCAGTTTCTTTAAAAAAAAAGACCTCTGCAGTTGGAGGTTTCTGAGTGAGCGGCTCCAACAAAAAAGCTTGTAAAACACAAAATGCGTTTGAATCAACCGGCACTCTCACGGTTGCATTTGTGGAGCCAGATAAAAAAACCTTTCTTAAAAATGTATGCTTTATTAATATCTTGGACAAGTTCGTAAATCAAAAAAATCTGACACATGGTTAAGGAACTATAGGCTTTATACTAGAAAAAAAATTCGTTTTTTAATCCGTTATAACGGCCGTTTGGATACAAATATTTTTTAAATCTTCATAAATTTAGAATCTGTGGAAACATTTTAATTCGTTTCTTATAAATATAAACCTCTGCAGTTAGAGGTTTTTGACTTGTTGGCTTCAACAAAAAAGTTTGCAACAATCCATAACTACAATTTCCAAAAACCTTATAACAGTCAATGTCAACCTTATAACAGCCAAAAAATAAAAGATTTGAATAGAAGAAATTAATTTTTTTTTCTTAGAAATTGCACGACATATAATATAATATAGAGTAGGTTTGTGTCATAAATTGTCACACACATGTTCTGTGGTAGATTTGATATTTGTTTGTTGCAAAATTGGATAGATATAATTTTGCTTGTAGTTAGCTAATTTCCTTTTTAAAATTTGTTCTATATCTGTTTGAAATTAGTTTGTTTTGTTTAAACTAATCTGATACATCAGATTCTACTGGCAGACAAAACTGTCTGATCTCGAAATCTACCTACATATTTCTAGCGAATATACGTGCCGCTTGGACTTTTTCTTTTAATATGCCAGAATGGTCAGTAATAATATTTGTCAAATTACATTTGGTAGTCAATTTTAAATTTTTTAAATATCTCAGAAATTACATGGCCCATTGAAGCCATCTTAGGGCATTATATGATACGGCATAGATTTGCTGATTTGCATGCCAATAGTGACCCAAAATATGAGGGTGTGTGTCTGTCTGTATGTTGCAACAATATCTCAGAAACTACTACACCTATTGACCAAACTTTGTCTTTAACTATTATCTTTTTCATTTTTGTCTTTTTTTTGTGATATTTTGCTATTTGCCAATGATTTTATTTTTCGTAATTTTAGATATTTTCGTATCTAGAGTTTTTTTTTTAATAAAAAGTGTTGTGTAGTAGGAATTACAAAATGTGTCACAACAACGCATAGATACCTTTTAAGACCTAGGTCCCACAACAACATGCGTCTTGAGGTATTGGTGGACGCTTTTTAGGTAGATTTCCTATAAAAATCTACCTATTGCAATGGGCTTCATCTCGGAATTTCGGAAAAATGTTTGTGCCAAACGACTATATATGATAAGCAGAGACGAAAAAATAAAAAAAAAAAATTTATATATATATATATATATATATATATATATATATATATATATATATATATATATATATATATATATACATATATATATATATATATATATATATATATATATATATATATATATATATATATATATATATATATATATATATATTTATATATATATATATATATATATATATATATATATATATATATATATATATATATATATATATATATATATATATATATATATATATATATATATATATATGTATATATATATATATATATATATATATATATATATATATATATATATATATATATATATATATATATATATATATAAATATATATATATATATATATATATATATATATATATATATATATATATATATATATATATATATATATATATATATATATATATATATATATGTGTGTATATATATACATATATATATAAACGATATGAGATATAACGAAAACGACCGGCACTCTCACGGTCGCACTTGTTGAGGTAGATCAAAAAATTTTTTGTACATGTGTCTTCTATTAATATCTCGGACTAGTTCATGAATCAGCAAAATCCGACACGTGGTTAAGAAACTAGAGCCTTTTTCTAAAAAAATTGAATTTTTTAAACCGTTATAACGGCCGTTTGGATACTAGCATTTTTAAAATATTAACAAATTTAAAATCTTTGGAATCTTTTTTATCAATTTGTTTTAAAAATAGACCTCTGCAGTTAGAGGTTCCTGAGTAAGCGGCTCCAACAAAAAAGTTGGCAAAACAAATTTTTTTTTGAAACAACCGGCACTCTCACGGTCGCATTTATAAGGCCAGATCAAAAAACCTTTTCTAAAAACGTGCGTTTTATTAATATCTTGGACAAGTTCTTGAATCAGCTGAATCCGACACATGGTTAAGTAACTAGAGGCTTTATACTAGAAAAACTCTGTTTTTTAGATCCGTTATAACGGCCGTTTGGATTCTAATATTTTTAAAAACTTCATAAATTTAGAATCTTTAAAACCTTTTAAATCAGTTTCTTTCAAAAAAAAGACCTCTGCTGTAGAAGGTTTCTGAGTGAGCGGCTCCAACAAAAAGCTTGTAAAACACAAAATGCGTTTGAATCAACCGGCACTCTCACGGTCGCATTTGTGGAGCCTGATCAAAAAACCTTTCGTAAACATGTGTGTTCTATAAATATCTTGGACAAGTTCGTAAATCAGAAAAATCTGACAAATGGTTAAATAACTAGAGGCTTTATACTAGAAAAAAATTCGTTTTTTAATCTGTTATAACGGCCGTTTGAATACTACTATTTTTAAAAACTTCATAAATTTAGAATCTGTGGAAACATTTTAATCCGTTTCTTATAAATATAAACTTCTGCAGTTAGAGGTTTTTGACTTGTTGGCTTCAACAAAAAAGATTGCAACAATCCATAACTACAATTTGCAAAAACCTTATAACAGTCAATGAAAAAAAATAAAAAGGTTTGAATAGAAGAAATTAATTTTTAATTAATTTTTTAATCCCGACCGTCCGACTGCCTACACAAACCGATTGACAAGTCAACGGGAAAAAACATACGTCTGAGGCATTATGGACTTGATTTCATCCAAGCACTGCTGGTGACGATATTTATAAAAAACAACGAGATCAGCAACATTGCGACGATGTTGTAGGGAATCAAGATTTAATGTTCTTGATTTAACTTGATTTAACATCAAGTTTACACCATTCTACAATTAATTCAATGAATTATTTGTGATATTACATCACTCCGATGGAAGTTATCCCTTCATGAATAATAAGACTGAATCTATAACAAAATATGGTGTGCAATTTATGAAATTATTTTGCTATCCACAAAATTGTCGATCGATCTAGTTTCGAACCGATAAGAACTTTTTATTACACTTTAAAAAAAGTATATCATTCTCATCAGGGCTTGCCGACTAGATACACTACCAAAAAAATTTAACGCTATATAAACCAATTCTAACTTGGTTAGAGTATAACAACAATAGTGATCAACTAGAGAAATAAATTGACTAAACCTTAATCTAATAAATATATGTTTATGAAAGTTTTTTTATTTTCTTAAACTTCGCTAGAGTAGTAGACCAATTTTGGTTTATATAGCGAAGTGTAATAAAAAGTTCTTATCGGTTCGAAACTAGAACGATCGACAATTTTGTGGATAGCAAAATAATTTCATAAATTGCACACCATATTTTGTTAGATGCAGTCTTATTATTCATGATGGGATAACTTCCATCGGAGTGATGTAATATCACAAATAATTCATTGAATTAATTGTAGATAATGTGTCGATCGACATAAGTGAAGATGGTCATCTTCTTCTTACCGATACAAGTTTGTTATCCAATTGTAACTTGCTTAGAGTATAACAACAATAGTGATCAACTAGAGAAATAAATTGACTAAACCTGAATCTAATAAATATATGTTTATGGAAAATTTTTGTTTTCTTATACTTCGCTAGAGTAGTAGACCAATTTTGGTTTATATAGCGTTAAATTTTTTTGGTAGTGTATCTAGTCGGCAAGCCCTGATGAGAATGATATACTTTTTTTAAAGTGTAATAAAAAGTTCTTATCGGTTCGAAACTAGATCGATCGACAATTTTATGGATAGCAAAAAAATTTCATAAACTGCACACCATATTTTGTTAGATTCAGTCTTATTACACCGTTCTAGTTTTAAGTAAATAACTATAAAACTTGATCCAGGATAAATTGTTAATTATTTATTGTTTCTTTACTTTAAAGTACATTTGAAAAATTAGTGAATGATAAAGCACAGTCTGACTACACATTGGAAAGTTGAAAGGTAAAAACTTCATCTTTATTGTAAGTATTTACCGAACTACTTATTTCAAGCGTTTTATAATTACTTATAATATTACTTGATTGATACAAAGTATGAAATGGAGATAATTTTAAAAAACATTCATTAGCTTTGACAGATGTGCTACTCATATTTTTATAAAAATGTCATAAATTCTTTCATATTCATTCACTAATGATTTGATGTCTAATCGCAGTGTCTAAATATGCTTTGTTTCCCTTTTTCTTTACTATTATTTTTTACTTTACTATATTCATAGTTTTCATTGTATTCATCTTATTTGCTATACCTACCTTTTTGTTTTCCACTTTATTCACATTTTTCACATGTTGATTTTATATATCTTTATTTATTTATTTGCTTAATTTAATTGTCTCTTTGTTCACATTCTTGAATTAATCAACTCTTTCAGTGTTTTCATTTAAAATGTTATTAGAGTTTTCAACTTACTTCTTTTTACTATTTGTTTACAATTTACACCTTCATCAATCATACTCTTATTATACCTAAGAAACGATTTAACATTCTTTATATTGACTATTTAAATTGAATTAAATATTCAGTATAGTATGTAGAATAAGACACCTTCTTACACACAAAAATGTAACTAGCTAAGGTATATCTTTATATAAAATTGATAAATTTATTGCCAACCGGCAATGGTTTTAAATAACAAGAAAATACCACAAGACGAAATATTTTATTAGCTGGTTTCTTTCTCTCGAAATCACATCAGTATATTATATTATATCCGATTAGAGAAGTGTGTTTTTGAATCTATTAAATTTGGATCTCATAAAAAACTACATTTGGAAATATTCTTGAACAAATTTTCTTATTTTTTGCGCTGTAAAATTGATGCTTTTATACTTTACGAATATGTAATACTAATAGTAACAAAAATATTTATATACCATACAATTTTTCTATAAACTGTAAAATTATTTTTAAAGCCAAACAAAGTTATAACCAAAAACGAAATAATTTTCAATTTTTTTTTTTTCATTTCAGATTTGAAAGCCGTTTTCCTTTCATTGGAAAACTTTGAGTATTCTCTTTTTTTCCTGTTCTAGTTTTTTTTGGTTTTTCTATTAAACACAAAAGAAAAACAGAACAAAAATCGGGATTTTTATTTTCTTGTTCGATTTGAATAAGAGGAAAAAAAGGTTTTGTTAAAACTAAATTTGAAAGTAATATTAGGTTGTGAAGGAAAAATTCTGAAGAAATAAAAGGAAATATATGGCTGTATTTTTACCGATATTGAGGATGCCGGAACTAAGGTAAGTCTTACAATTATGGTAATTTAAGTTGAAATATTGAATAATAAAGAATGTGTGAGTCATGTTGTAAGTTGTTAACTTGGAAAACTAAAGAGAAATCGAATTTGAAATATTTTAAAATATTGTTTATCACATGTAACAAAATTGTGATAACAAATTATTGAGAACAAATGGCATACAACAAATATTGGAAAACTTTATACTGAGTGATATGACCCTCAAAAGATTGTTACCATTAAGTAACATTAAGGCTGTTAATTTGTTTGATTGTAGAAAACTTCACTAACACTGACGCCTAAATTTCACCAAATAACATTTTTATGTTTAACTCTTTAATTTAACTTTTATGAGACTGTTTTTTTATTTTAATTTCACTTTTTAATTACACTTTGTATTTTATTGCTTAAGCTTTCAAAATATCCTAAAATAAACTTGACGGCACTGAAATGTTTCTTATAACTTGCTTCTAAATGTATATCAGGGGTTCCATAACAGGACAATATGTTATGGAAACCCTGATATTCATGTAGAAGTAAGTTATACAAAACGCTTTAGTATACTATACTACACTACTACAAACGCTAATGTGGGAATAAAATGAATAACTATTTTAACCACGATTGAACTAAATTAATCGGCAACTATATAATGTTTATTTTTCGAAGAGGAAATAATGTGAAGCCGGTGTTGTATGTGCAAAAAGTAAAGATTCAAGAGTGGTGTTAACCCATAGATCTTCCTTAACAGAGTCATTTCAAATGTTTTAACTGACAGTATCAATGCCACAGTCAATTTTAAAAAACAAAATCAATTTACGCTGCTATTCTACTTAAGTAAATTTTGACGACTATAGTTGAAATTTAAACAAATTTGGTTGATTGAATTGAATTGAAGTTGAATTTTGTCAAAATATAAATTTCATTGGCATTTTCGAAAAAATGGGTCACGACTGTTATCGTCAAGAAAAATTTGTTAAACTCATTTGATATCTCTGTGGTAAAAGTTAAGCTCTTAAGCCGGATCAGTCACATTGAACAGGTCCTGATCAATAATGTAATGCCTCAAACTACACAAACCGGATCCGGCAGTCCTACTAGAACTGGATCGTTTAATATATGGAGTTACTTTATACTTACCTATCATATTATGTTGTCGTAACGCAGAGAGAAACGATTACTAAAGTATATGTGAAATTTTTCAAACTATGCATATCTAAAATAGATACCACTCTAGTGAATTTTAAATAAATGAAATAGGGCTCAGATCAAGACAAATAGGGCATACTTAAATTGGAAAATCATATATGATTCTGACCCTGCCCTGATCCGGCGTTTACTACTTTGGATGAGATTGGTCTATGCAGTCCGCGTCGGTCCGAGAGCAAATAGGTCGCCGCATTGTAGTGAAATCAGGTATAGGGGCCGAATGCAAATGCCATATCAGAACTTACCTAATTACACCCTGATTCGACCCAGATCATATTAGGCTAGTCGGGGTTCAATTGCTAGTCGGGGTCACCGACTGTTGTAGCCAATTGTAATGTCCATTAAAAAAGCTTATTTAAACATTTAAACATTTTATTATGCGAAAAAATAATAGCGAACTAGCAGTAGTTTTTAATTTTTTGTTTATAATAGGGTTTTTTGGGGGGTTAGGGAAAGGTTTAGAATATATATAAATATGGAGAAAAATTAAATACAAAAATGTATGACAGGAGACGATCTGCCAAATTCAATTTCTATTTTCTTCATTTCGATTTGTTTTTCAATGTTTATATTTACTACCAGAAACTTATTATTAAATTATAAATTTAAAATAATTCTAAATTTAAAATTCCAAAAAATATTAAATGTTTTCTTCATATTTGTTCTAATTTTTATGAAATGCTTAACAATATAATTACGAGAAAATATAATAACGATTTAAATTTATTTCGTTATTTCTATACATTATTTAAGTCAAATATTTTATAAAGGACAATCAACATTTTCTAATGGCATGAAGAAATACTTCAGTTATGTAATTCTTCTCAAAAAATATTATGAAAATTTGCTGAAAAACTTTTTTCACTATTGGCAAATTTATTTTTCAATAATGAAATTTTTCAAAAAATTATGTTTGATTATAACAAAATCGAAAATGTAACTGTTCTGTTAATTTTATGAACAAAAACGCAGAGAGGGAGAAACCATAATTTAGGTGGTAGGGTTTTTTTCTTTTAGATTAAAAAACTCGGAATAATTGAACAATTTAGAATCAAATGAAAAAGCTTTCGGTTTCGAAATTTCGGTTTCTCAGAAAATAAAACGAAGAAAAAATACTGCTCAGTGTACATCGGTTAACTTTGAACGACCCGGATTAATTAAAAATCAGAAAAATTGATGACATAGATTTCGACAATTGATTTCGATCTGAAAGACCTAAGTATTACATTCATGAGCTCAAAGTGAAATTCTTACCCCCACTTTTTTTGACATTTCTCGACGTTTTAGGACCTACTGATTCTAAAAAAGCAACAAAAAAAATGTATGTCTGTCTGTAGGCTGTCCGTCATTACCTACACTGCAGGGAAAACGGCTGGAGGGGTTTCAATAATTTTTTTTCTAAAAATAGGTATTCACAAGGGACAGGTCCGAAAGGACGCTGTGTTCGATAACTATACCGGAAGTGTGTCAAAAAAAATCATTATGTGTGTCAAAAATAGCAAATTTTCATATTTTTGGGCTTAAAAAACGTTAATTTTAAGTGATTACGAGTAGGAACATTAAATTTGGAGAAATCTTGATTGTCGGGATTGGTATGTGAGATCAAAAACTAGATTATTGCATTATAAGTTTGTCAAAAAAATGTTGTCAAGTGTGTCAAAAGATTTTTATTTAGTTTTTTACCCAATTTTTTGGAAAAAAATAAAATTGTTTGTTTGAAATGAAATTTTATTATTATTATTGAGAATTATGGCATTATAAGTTTGTCAAAAAATGTTGACAAGTGTGTCAAAAGAAAGGTTTTTATTTATTTTTTACCCAATTTTTTTAGAAAGAAATAAAATTAATAACCTGTATGACATGATATTTTATTATTATTATAGAGAAATGTGGCATTATAAGTTTGTCAAAAAAATAATGTCAAGTGTGTCAAAAAATGATATTTCATTTATTGTTTTAGCCAATTTTTTGGAAAAAAAAATGTAGCTGTTTTTATGACGTAAATGTAATTTAAAATGAAATTGGACATGAACATTTTTGAATTTGTTATAGTTTTTGAAATATTTTTGGAATTTTGAAAAAGTATTTTTGATTTTGTAATAATTTTTGCAATATTTTTAGAATTTCGGCAAAAGTTTTAATTTTTGATTTTGTAAGAATTTTTGGAATAATTTTAGAATTTTGAAAAATTTTTAATTTTTGATATTATTATAATTTTTGGAATTTTGAAAAAATTTCGATTTTTGATTTTGTAATAATTTTTGCAATATTTTTAGAATTTTGGAAAAAGTTTGAATTTTTAAGAAATATTATTGGAATTTAGAAAAAATTTAAATATTTGATTTTATTCTAATTTTTGGAATATTTTTGGAATTTTGAAAAAGTTTGATTTTATTTAATTTAACAATATTTTTGGAATTTTGATTATAATTTTCCGGCAACGTATTGATATTTCGTGTTAGTTTTGTAATAAATTTTTAAACAGAGATTAAAAATACTTGTACTTTAACAAAGAGTTATGTTTGATATACATCGCTGCCCAAAACTAAGAACCATGTCCTCATAAAAGTTTTTTGCCGAAAACTATATCAAAATCCTTAACCCAGACCGAAGTCTTGATATCTCAGAGCTGTGAGATTTCAGCCCCTCCATATTTTCCTAATACGATAGATAAAATAAAAATAAAATACAAAGTAAACACCAATTTTTATTAAATTTGGAGAACCAAAACTAAAAGTAATTGGCAAAAATCCAACTAGTGGCATTGTCTTCGAGTGTGAGACACCCTATTTTTCTAAATGATTAAAACCCTCTTCTCTAAAGAATTACATATATGAACGCTCATTTCTTCGAGCAAGCAATATTGTGGCATCATCAAGGAATACTCAATTACTATGATTGAGAATTCTACCGTTGACTGAACATCCGCCAACACTTAATATATCATCTTGGCTTGCGATATCTCACTGCTATTTCCAGAGGTATGTGAAATCTCACGTTTACTCGTAAGTCGTATGTCAATAGCAATGATGAGAGTACTCAAGGTTGTCAATCCTCTAGACAAACTTAAAAAACATAACAACAAAAACTGATCCCTCCATGCGTATTTAGTGCATTTAATCATAAAAAAAGTTGCGTGTAAGTTTTACACAGAAAAAGAAGTATAAAGGACTCACTATAAGCAATAATTTATATATTTTGACAATTTTTAAAAGTTTCTTCTTCAAACTATTGATAGTTGTTGATACCAATTCAAAAACTAAAACACCTATTTATAACAACCATTAAAATACATTTTGCTTGTAACGGGTCGATACCAACTTAGACAACAACGAATTTAAGTTTTCAAATAAATTTGGCAGATGAATAAGCTATTTTTGGACAACTTAAATCTATTATTTGTTCTATTTTTTTTTAAACCACCTGAGAAAAATAAACTTACCCTTATCAAATTACATTTATTTCTATTAAAAACAAAAGTGTAAAATAATCTTTAATCAGTTTAATTAGCAACGTTTACCTACTTCACTATAATGTCGACTGATAAGTATTTTTAAGTCAATAAGTTATTACTAAAAAATTTAATTTAAAATGAATTATGATATTCAAAACTGTGACATTAATGTTTCTGATACAATTCTTTTTTGGGGACTTACATAAGCTTTACATCAAAACACAATTATTTTGGTTTGTTTTAATATAAAAGCTAAAGTATCATAAATATCTAAACAAAATTGCACGTAAAAAATATATAATAAATATAAAATTAACAACGATAATCAGTACGAAAAACATCCCCAGAAGCAAGAAAAATTGATATTAGAGCAATAAAAATACCTATAACACAAATTATATCCGTGTCATATCAATATTCCATATCCTGATCATCAATTTCATTGTTATAAATATATGTGGCACATATATAAGCATCCTTCCTTATGTTTTTTTTTTGTTTTTGCTTTTATGCTGTTACATCTTATCTTCCATTAAAAAAAACAGTAGAAATCCACCTGTTTAAATCCAACATACAGAAATATATTCATGTGTGTTAGATTACATGTTGTTTATATGACACGTCTTATCTTTATCTCAATACAGAATTTATGAGATTGTGAAATATATCATCAAGAAATTTTATTTCATTTTGGAGTTTAAAGGAAAGATTTAGTGTTGTTTGGAGGAAATGGAGGAGGCCCAGGCTGCTGTGTTGTTAGTTCTTATTGTATTTGTTTTGACATCATTCTTGTGTTGTTTAATCCTATTCCCAAGTTTCTGTCCTGTTTGTCCGAAATATCTGCCATCACAATCTTTAGTCACATGCATATATTACTCCATGTTGGTCCACAGTTTTTGTTTTTTCGTAAGTGGTTGTAATGATTTTATTGATCGTTGTGCTATCTTAATTATTTTGTCATGTGTGTGAATAGCCTAGCTAAATTCTCTGATAATTCTTTGAATATGTTATACTTTTGTATAATGTATCTTGTGTTGTAGGATTGTCATTGGTGGTCTTCATATTTTCATATTTTTGTATCATCCTTTTGATGGTCTTCTTTGGATATCCATTCATGTGTAGTATCTTATATATTTTCTCAATAATTTCTTTTCTGTATTGGTTCGACGTTATGGATAGCATGCAATAAATTGTACCATATGCCATACTATTTTTCCGGTTGTTCGGGTGTTCAGAATGAAAGTGTAGTAGTCTGTTTTTTGCAGTTGACCACTGAAGAAGAGGACCACTGAAGAAGAACACATACAACCCTCGAAATATATTTGGATGAAGTCAAATAAAATAACAGAATTGTTTTTGATCTAGTGCTTGTGATTGTTTTTTATTTGTTAGTAAAAATAATCAGCTAACAGTATAAGTAATACATGAACAGATCAGTTTTATGATACTTAATATTATCATAAAGAACAGCAACATATATAATGTTACGTTTTTCCAACCTTAATTCGAATTGGCCTTACTCTCAATTAGATAAACGCAATTCCCGAATCACTTTCTAAGTTCGATCACTGATTAGTAAGCACAAACACCAGGTTTTATTAGTAAGCACAAACACCAGGAAAACAATACAGCGAACAATATTCCTAACTAGAATATTCTTCCAACAACTTCGAAACTCCATCGGTTTATTGTAGAAATTTCCAATTCACAACGTTCAAAATAATACACAAAATATTTCTAATCAATAACACTTAAAACTTTATTCACAAAAACTATTTAAAAATCATTTTTATAATTTTAACTTTACCGTCACAGGTTTAAAATAAAATTAATTTATTCCACAAGAGGCAAATTGCTTATATACGATTCTGCAAAACTTCTAGATAATTCGAGGTCACTTTTCAGAAACCTTGAGAAAACATTAGAATATTCGATTATTTTACGTTATCAAGATTTGATTCATAAAGTAATTTTATGTTGACCCAAATTCTAAGAATACAACAACAACAACACTATTCCTTTCATTAATTTGTTGTTGTGTGTTGTTAAGATTTTGATTTTTCTGGAAGTGACTGTAATCGTCTGGATTTTTTTACAATATTATAAATTAAATGTTTGTATAGGTTTGTTTCAAAGCGGCCGCTATGCGCCTTAAAAGCTTATTGTCCACTTACCCTGTTATATTTGTGGGGCTGTCCTCAATCCCTTTACATTTCATACTCTGTAATCGTAGTTGGGGCTCTTTACGAGCTCAATCAGCTTTATTGGGACTGGGTTTTGTATTTGGTCCATCTTTTTGCGTCAAAATTGCAGATTATCGTTAAATTCCAGTATTGACTAAATAACGAAAATTTGGTGTAATTGTAAATAAGATTAAATGGCTAAAGTTCATTCATTTATTAGGGTTCCGTACTTTGAAAAAGTAAAAACGGTACCCTTTTATAGACTTCGATGTCCATCCAAATTTCTAGATAATCGATTTTCTCACAAACTATAACTGCAATCAAATTGAAATTTTTTATAGTTATAAAATGTAATTGTTAAAGCCTACTGCAAACAAAAAAATTATTTGTTTTATGGGCATAGATAAGGCGAAACTAAAACAAAAGTTCTTTTGAAGCAGAAATTAAAATATTTCCAAAAAAAAATTTCAATGAATTATCGTCTGCTTAGTTTTTAAGTTATTACGAAACCTCCTTAATCATAGCACTACTGATTCACGCCATTTGCAATAAACAATGAACATTGCCATATGCAAAAAATTGGATTAGTGTTTTTGATTAAATTTTTTTTATATGGAGTTTTAATTTCAAAATGGCGCAACAAGCTCACGATTTTTTTTGTGCTAAAAAATGAGGCAGGTTGAGGGAGGTTAGCAAAATATACGTTTTTTGGTAATAACCAAAACCCCCGAGGTTATTACCAAAAAACGTATATTTTGCTAACCTCCCTCCTCCCCTTAGCTTCGAAAAAATTGAAAAAATCCACGATTGTATGAACTGTTGTTAAGATTGAACAAAAACTATAGCGGTCGGCGTATCTTTTAAAATATTCTTTGGAGCGAATAAGGGTGAAGATTTTGAAAAAAATTATTTTTGATTTTGACCAAAGGGGTGTCATATGAAAGGTGATTTTATTCAAAACAAAATTAAGCTCAAAACAATTTTTTTGTAATTTTCGAAAGCACAGTTTGGAAAATACACGGCTGTAGGAATTTTGTATGAAAATATGAAAAAAATTTCTGGTTGTTATAACTTCAAATGTTCTTTGGAAGGGGTTGAAAGTAGAAATTTCGAAAAAAAAACTATTTGTGATCGATCATATGAATGGTAATTATTTTTCTTGTAGTTCAAAACAATTTTTTTTGGAATTTTTGAAAGCACAGTTTTCGACTTATTTTCCGCTTATCTACGAACATTACAAAAGAAAAAATTTGAGGGGAGTGTGGGTTTGTCATATGAAAGGAGGATTTTTTTCAGGTCTAAAACAATTTTTTTTGTAATTTTCGAAAGTGCTGTTTTTGATGTATTTCTAAAATTGTGTTTAGAAGAACTATTCTCGTGGGATATTATATACACGAAACCCTCGGCGACCGAGTTATATTCGCACTTGTCCGTATTTTTATATGATATCAATGAATGCTTAGATGTATGTGCAAATATTTTTTTTTCTGTTTATAAATTCTATAGACCTGAAATTTTCTTATACGCAAGCATAACTTCAGGGCCATAGAATTTATAAACAGAAAATCAAAATATTTGCACATTCATCTAAACATTCATTGATATCATACAAAATAAATTAATGAATATTAGTCATTTAATCTTATTTACACTTACTTACACTTACTTATTTACACTTTCACTTTATTTAATTTATTTTAAATGATGATGCAAAATCGAATCGTTAGTTGAAGAAAAACGTTCAAGAATGGTTATACGATTTAAACAAACTTTTTTTGTCCGACAAAAATATTAGTTTTTCAGCATTTTTTCGAACTTCAGTGGATAAATTTTTTTGTTGATAAAATTGTTCGAAAAAATAATGAACAATTATAAGTTAAGTCGGACTAAAAATCTTTAAAATTAAATATCTCAAGAACACAAATTAACGCCTCTTTGTAAACTTGACATATTTTTGAGTAAAAATAGAAATAATTTTACAAAAAAAAATTTAAATTCCAATTGATCATCGACGCTAGCGCCATCTTTAAAAAAGTTTTTTTAATATTTTAATTCTAAAATTAATTACAAAAACAATTAACTAATATTTTTTCAAACGGTTAACTAATCAGTTTATCACCTATTAAACAAAGTTTGATGAAATCGGCCGTTCTGGAGCAATTTAATTTCAAAGTTATCTCGGATTTGCTAAATTTTCATTTTTCATTCATGTTGGGGTGCTCCCTATGCTCAATCTACGCACTTTAAAAATTTTTTAAAATAAGTAGTATTTTTTATTTTGTCCATATTACTTATATGCCAAGTTTTGGGAAAACCAAAAATGGTCAAGTTTTCACAACTCGGTCTAGAACACGTTTTTCTTCTGCAATTTTCGATAAAATTCATGATATAATTAATACCAAAGCAATTTTTTTCATGGAAATAGTTATTACTTATTAGCTTTATTCAACGACATCCCGACTGGAAATTAGTTCAGGGAACCCGGATTATGATCAGATCCGGATCAGATTTTCCGTAATATAGCCATCTGATCAGTTCCTGATCAGCGTACAGTACCGTTTCCCTTGATCCGGCCATCTGATCAGTTCCTGATCAGCGTACAGTACCGTTTCCCTTGATCCGGCTATCTGATCAGCTACTGATCAGCGTACAGTACTTTATCCGTTGATCCGGCTATCTGATCAGTTGCTGATCAGCGTGCAGTACTTTATCCGTTGATCCAGTCATACGATCAGTTTCTGATCGAAAAAACTCATCTTATCCGATGTCCTGAACTGGATAATAATACAAAATTTAGTTCTTTACCTGATCCATTCTGTATATAATATTGCTTATGTATAAATTATATAAATTAAAATATAATAAAAAGCTTACATTAATTTATTTCTTCAATGTTGTCTTCTTCATGTTTTATTTTACGTCTTCGTTTATCTTGATAAACGAAAAAAATAAAAGAACCTTTTAAATTAAAGGTTTTGTTATATCAAGCCGAAACTAATCCGCTCCTCTACAAAAAGCAATTCATAATAATATCACTGCGCGAAACTTTATAAACGGACTTGATAATCAATTCTACAACTAGAATTAGACAATTTGTGTTTAGCATCTCGTACGGTAACAACAGCATGAACTTCTTCAATTAACTTTTGTTTTTCGTCATCATCAAAATTCATGTACCATTTGGCGAGACGGGTTTTTCTTCACAAAGTTATAAATTCATTTTCAAAACTGATAACATAACACTTGCTTGATAAATAACTTTTATTTCTCGAATGTAAAACATATTTCGTTTACATATTTTAATAGAAGTAATTGAGGTTTTGACATTTTATTAAATTCACAACTATAAAAAAACCTTTACAATATTAACACAATAATTGAAATGAAAAGCAAATTTATTCTCTTTTTAGTTTTAAAACAAAATTTTTGAAATAATTAACAACATTAAAACTACTCAAAAGTAAGCTGTATGAGTATGATGATTCAGTCATGACTGAGTTTCAATTTTATTTCAATTCACATAATTTACTAAACTTTCGATTTAAATTTATATACTAATCTCCTTGATCCAAACAATTGCATCTTTTTACTATCGATCTTCTGTTTCATTTTCCAATAAGCAATTCTCGTTTTGTTAAAAATAAAAAAATCATCTATGCAAAACTTGTATTTTCAATAAAAAAATATTTCATTGTACAGTGGGACGACGCTTATTACAATTGAAAAAAATTGAAAATAGTCCGTCGTTACAATACTAGAAGCATAAACATAGCAGAACTCTTAACATTTTTTTGAGAGTTTTATCAAACAAACAGAGCTGAAACGTACAGACAAGTAAATGTTGGTCCATTAGCATATAAAATTAATTCGAAAGTCTATAAGTCACAGTTATTTTAAAATGTTGATCATTTTTTTGAAAAATTTTAAAAAACTTATGACTACAGACCTTGTGTTAGGACACCTAAACAATGTAATCTAATGGTGCCGCAATGTCAATAAATGAAGAACGAGGTTCTTGGTTTTAAACTCCTGTAATTAAAATGATCATGATATATGGTGTGATCATGATATATGGGTGTGTCAGTTCAGGTGTGTCTGTTCCTGTGACGTGGTGCAAACAATGATTACTCGGGTAATGGAAGTCTGTCTGAGACTTCTACTCCTTGATGTTTTAGATAAACAGAAATCACAGAACTTTCCACTTAGCGCTACGCCAAAGTGTATGGATTGTCGAACTAGGCGCCCTATATAATATTTCATTCAAACGAGTATTGACTATATGCCTTTCAGATTAGCCATCGAAAAGGGGCTCTAGTATTCTCATTCTCTCCACTCCGTTACTATCTAGGACAGTTTTGGTCTTGTCCCAGGACGATCACCCAACTCCTTCGCAGACCAAGCCTTGATGATACTGTCCAAGCACTCTTATCTCCCATGTAAACTTGGATGCATGCTACACTGAAAGAAAAAATTCGGTCACTAGAACCGCTTTTGTGCCAACCGAATGTTTTCTGCCACAATAACCGCAAATTCGGTTTTCTTTTCTTCAAAAACCACATTTTAAGAAACAACAACCGAATTTGAAGTTATCGTAATATAAAACATTCGGTTGGCACAAAAGCGGTTATAGTGACCGAATTTTTTCTTCCAGTGTAGGCTTGGCAATAAGTAATAAAAAAAGAAAGTATACTGCAGTATTATTCTTATCTTATACAGCAAGAAAAATTATTTCGCAACATATGTTCTGGTCTAAATGTTTTGTTTTGTTTTACGTAGGAATTTGGAAAGTTTTACCACAGACATTTAAAAACTAACTTTTCAAACAACACCAGTTTTATAGATAACACCATTTTATTGCTCGTCATCGTGTTATACTTGATATATCACCAATCAATATTTATTCGCAGATCTGGGTTTGAGTTTAGCACTCTCTATCATGTGTATAGTGTTATGTTGTCGTTGTTTTGCTACGCAGAGTCTAGCATAGCTGCTCTTTATTCATTTTTATCAGTCTTTGCATCATCCTCTTGTGATGATATAATTCGCTTTTTCTCAGTTGTCTTTTGGGGTCAGCATAATCTGCATCAGTATATGGGGTGTAAGCGATTCTTCAGTATGCTGCTTAATAAATCTTCGTGCGTTTGCAAACCTCCGTAATTTAACGGTACCACATGCTCTGTGTTTTCGACCTTTCCCTCATAGTAGAGACAGTTTGGATCCGTTACGTGCTTATATTTGTTTAAGTGTTCATGGTATGATCTATGGCCTGATATCAGCTATACCAAGTAATGGTTGACGTCACCGTGATTCTTGGATATTCACAAAGCCGCCATTGGTAAAAACTTACCATATATCTCCCCAATCTATGTAGCTGTCTTTAAAAAAGTTTTCCAAGGATTGATCCCTGAGGCAATCCTCCTGCTATATTGTTCTTCTTCGGACCTGTTTCACTTACATAGACAAGAGTTATTTCCGTGAAGTAAATAGCTATTTTTCGTAACAGGTAGTCAGGTACGAGCAGTTTGTCTAGGCTAGGTTATTAAGATATAGTTTCGGTTGGCAGAGTTTAAGGTATTTTATACATCCAAGTTGTATAAAATACCTTAACTACAAAATTTAAATGTACTTTTGATTTCATATAGGTTGCAGACCTATGTGTGGATACACAACGCTCAAATGCAATACACAAACCGGAATGCTTTATATAATTTTTATTACACTCATTAAACATAATGTTTTTGTTATCAGAAACACCTTGGAAATTGAAAACAATTAAGTGTTCATGACTATTTTACTTTTGTTATCAAAGTTTTCAACAGCTTTTCACATACTCAATTATGCAGTTTCATTTTTAATAGAAAACAACAAAATTGCATGTCTCGTTAGTGCACATTTCACAAACACGACAAATTAACACATAATTAATCCTAATAGCAACACATTAATTTAAAAAAAACAAAATAAATTCCTAAACTTTAACACATCGATGGTTAGTTACTTTTAGCTTTCTACAATTTTTTTTTGTAGCTCACTTTAATTACTAAATTAAATTTACACAAAAGCTTACTGAAAGCTCTTGTATATATTTTTATCGTATACATTTTTTTACTCTACTTTATCACAAATGAAAAATCAAAATATACATATTTTGTATGGAAAGAAAACGATTCCATTAGTAATTTGTTGTTATTTTATCGTTAAATGAAAATCTCTGCTTTTTATGTGATACAAGTTGTAGGATGTTTTTAGTTACGTAGGTGCTTTGATGCAAAAAGATCAGCATAACTTTTTGAAATGGAAATTTTAATTAGAGAAAAATTTATTAAATACGGAGAAAAAAAGAATTGCATTGTCATTATGTATCCAAACAACCAATATTATTATTTCGCAGATCGTAGAAATATAGTCCGAATAGCACACGTGTGCACATTTGAAAAAGTAAGTCGAGAGTTATGCGTTTGGAAAAAAATTGTTAAGAAATGAAAAAAAAATCACTTTTCATATGAACTCATGCTTTACTCATACCCCACTCGTACTGATCAACTATATCAAATCTCTTTTAAAGAAGCTTACTCCCAATCCCGTTCAAATGAGACTTTGAAACATAGGTCAACCACTATAGTTTTCATTAAAAAATAACGTCAGATTTTAGAACAGAAGTTATCTTGATTTATGTCTAACAAAAAAACTGCTGTGTCTCATGAGCTTTGTAGTAAGAAAACGAAACATTCAAGCTATAAACTGTTAACCTTAACAGTGGGCTATTATTTTGAAAACGTACATCGAAAAAAAAACAACTATTTTTTAAAAATCTGAAATTTTGATATTTTGTTTGTATTGACGAAAGGAAAAAAGTAATTTCACCCTCAGGGGTCACTGGTCTGATTATACCGTGATACGGGACTTGGCGAACCCGAGGTACCTGAGCTATAGTGGGCTCTAGCCTGCTATTGCAAACCGTAAACCTGTTGTCATGTCTAGCGGGAACGGGGACCTTGGCTTAGCCGCCCGGGTCGCGGGAAGGTGCTCCCTTATTAGCACCCCCTGGTGGGTACACACTAAAGAGGACTCTTGCAGGGTCAAACCACAAAAGTTCCATCCTCTGGGCACCTGTCGCCCTCAGTTGTATATAGACTTCTAACAGGTATAGACGAAGGCCTGTTGGTGACCTTTATTGCGTCTAAACTCGTGGGAACAATATGGATAAATATTTTAGTAACCTTTCAAATTTTTTAAAAACTTTGTTTTCACCTGTTTATTATTTCTTACATCCTATCATGAAATATTGGCCTATGTCATCACATCAGTTATCAAAACTGATTTGCTACAAACTAGAGTTCCCAAATCCCGTAAAATATTTCACTTTTCAAAAATGGACACCAATGGTCTCCGAAGTTTTTTTCAAGGTTTCCCTTTTGATCGTCATTGTTTTTATACTGACGATGTAAGTGTTTCTGCTCAAAACTTTACTGAAACCATTCAATTCGGTATTAACAAATTCGTTCCCTTTTCAATAATGAAACCCCAACAAAAATATTTGTTTTCGAAAGCAGCCAAATTGGCTCTTAGAAACAAACGTAGATTATTTAATATTTGGATTCATAAAAAGAACTATGTTAATCGATCCCAATATTTAAAGGCTAATAAAATATCAAACCAGATAATTGAAAACGAAAAAGCAGAGATTGACAGAGCGAAAGCGGCAAAACTTTCGAGTATGTCAATTTCTGACAAAAGTTTTTACAGTGCCATTAATTCTTTAAATTGTGGTACTAAATCTTCTGTTCGCGGAACGCTTTGCTTCAAATTCAACAGTTTTAGAAACTCCTAAAGAAATACCCCAAATCCAGTCTTCAGGAGTAAATATGAAACAATTACATTTCAAACCCAAAAGCATTTGATCGAATTTGGCATGCCAACTTGATCAACAAGCTCGTTGCGTACGGTTTTCATCCCGCAGTCGTGAAGTTGATTCAAAATTTTCTGTCTAACCGATACATCTCGGTATCTTTAGATGGCTTTTCTTCTGAGTCCAAATTAACTAACGCTAGTGTACCCCAAGGCTCAGTTTTATCTCCCACTTTATTTTTAATTTATATCAACGAACTGTTGCAAATCACCAGTAACCCAATAAATAGTTTTGCAGATGATAGTACACTGCACAAGTCATTCGTCCCCCTATCTTCAAAGGGTAAAATGCATGAACGAATAAATCCCGTCCGGAGAAACGCTGCCATAAATGTAAACGAGGACCTAAAAAAAGTCGCCGATTGGGGTGACAAAAATTTGGTCAATTTTAATTCCACCAAAACACAGCTATTGATTGTTTACAGATCAAAGACCGAGTTTCCCAACGATATTTCAATTAATATGTGTGACGACCAAATAGACGAATGTGAAAGCATTCGTTTATTGGGAGTCTCAATATCCAATGACTTACTCTGGAACGATCATATAATGGCCATGGCAAAGAGCGGGTCAAGAAAACTCGGCCTCCTCAATAGATGTAAAAAATATTTTACTTCGCATCAATTACTCCACATTTATAAGTCCTATATTCGTCCCTGTATGGAGTATTGTTGTCAAGTTTGGGGCGCTGCATCTGTTACTATCCTGGCTCTTTTGGACCCTGTTCAAAAGCGAGCTATACGAATTGTTGGTGATCGAGATTTAACATTAGGTCTTGATTCCCTGCAACATCGTCGCACTGTTGCTGATCTCGTTGTTTTTTTATAAATATCGTCACCAGCAGTGCTCGGATGAAATCAGGTCCATAATGCCTCAGACATATGTTTTTCCCCGTTTTACTCGTCAATCGGTTTGTGCGGGCGGTCGAACTGTCGATATTACTCACTGTCATAGTAATAGAATGCAAAGAGATTTCTTTGTGCGTATATCGTACACATGGAATGCTTTGCCCGAATCAATAGTCTCGAGTGCCTTCAAAAAGCGTCCACCTATACCTCAAGACGCATGTTGTTGTGGGACCTACGTCTTAAAAGGTATATCTATGTGTTGTTGTGACACATTTTGTAATTCCTATAACACAACACTTCTTATTAAACAAAAAAAAAAAAAAAAAATTTCTGCTTTTATTTTTTGTATACTCTGAATCGGAGTTATGCGCGGTTGAATTTTGAGGCTTTTTCACGTAGTTTTGGTAATGGTGGCAATGTTTTGTGAATAGGTGCCACAAATTTCATCCGACTTACGTATATTTTTGCAAGTAAAAAGGAAAATAATTGAATAATTGAAATAAGTATGTTTAAAATTAATAACTTTTCTCTTTTACGCTAGGCGGCGCGTAAAACCTTGGTTTACTTCAAAGCTCATATCTCAAAAAGTATCTTTCTTTTTTTTTTGTTTTTCACAAATTTTAAAGTAAACATATGCAGCTATGAAATTGAGAAATAAAAAGTCAGCAATTCAATATGGATTTTTTCTTACGATTTTTTAAAGTTTGGTATATGAAAAATTCACATGTGTTTTTTTATTAAGTTAATAATCCTGTACTAAATGTGGATCTAATAAATTAAACATTTCATATTTTAACACCTGCAATAAATTTGAACCATTTTCTGTGTATTTCTGATTGAGAAACAGGTTTTTATTCAGAATAAGAATTGGAGATCCCAATGATCGAAGATTTTGTTATAATTTCAACATCACTAACATTAGAAAAAAACATTAAAAAAATATTTTTTCTATAAACATTATAATTCAATCAATATTATAAATAAATACATTAAAAAATTAATTTTTATATTTTTTTTGCCTTTAAATTGAAATATTTATGATCATCAGAAAAAGAAAACATTTTGGCAATTATTTTATCGGGTGCAGTGTTATCCGGTAAAAAACAGTGGAATCCTTGAGTTCCACTTATGGTTTTAATGTCCGAAAACCGCACCGAAAGAAATTGTTCCTGTAGTTCGATATCTTCTGAAGACACATATGAAAATTTCATAACGTGGTTTTTTTTCGACCAAATTTCCGCCCATTCAAACAATTCCCTTGCTGTTGATATTTTTTCTCCTCTAAGCGAAGCTCTCCGGGCTTCTCTTTTAAGTGTTCCTCCAATCCCATCGGATGGACCCTTTCCGAGGGCAGTTGCAAAAAAATGCCATTCTGCAGGTATTTTTAAATCATCAATATGTTTGCAGAGATTTATGAAATTCTTCTTATTTTTATATTGAGCTGCTGAACCATCAGTAAAATATAAATTTTTTTGATACTTGGATATGTTTCTTCTGTTTTTCAATGAATTCAATACACCTTTCCTGGTATTTATGAACTGCAACTGTGTTATGCATTAAATGATCAGATATAATGACAAAAGATAAGACCTCTAGTTTATCATTACATGATTTGTAGTAAACTACGATTGGGTGGATTGTGGCTTGAACTTTATTGAAATGTGCAGCTTGTATCTCATTCTGCGTTATCATTGAGTAGTTTTCTGAAAAATCTATAATAAATACGTATTCGCCGTGACGTAAGTTTTGTTTCGTATACTTAAGAAACTTTGATTGCTGCCTTGCGATGATATCATGAATTTTTAATTTGTTTACCGATGTATGTACTAAATCTTCTACAAATTCTTCCTTATTTTTTTCCATGCGTTCTAACGAATATCTATCTTGCATTAACCATTTCTCATAATGTATTTCTTCGTAAAATTCAAGAGATTCCAAAATTGTTTCTGTGTAAGCTTCCACGATATTTTTACAATCATTGCATATATATGTTGCACAATTCACTGTATTATTAGAACAACTCAGTTTCTTAAGCAGATCTTTTTCATTTTTTACTAAATTTAAGAGCGGCTTACACATTAAACGTACATTTTCATGTATCATGCATATACAGACATTGTGTGTTCCAGTAGGTCCGGCTAAAATACATTCCTTCGGTCGCAACGTAGTGAACTTTGAGAAGCTGATTTTGACATCTTTGTTTTCTTCCAAGAACATTTCGTAGATGTCGGTGAGGGTCCATAACACCAACCGCTTTGATTTCCTAATTTTTGTTGATCCTTCTGTAATAGTAACAACATCTTTAAGGCCAGGCATTGTTCTACTAATTTCCTCTGATAAGAAGTATGTTTGAATTTGTTTTACTATATTTTGTGACAAACTGTGCACTTGTTTGCTTTGAGGCCAACTTTAAGGACCTACTGTTTCCAACAGATCCATGGCGAATTCTACCAGTCGTCTTGATGCATTAAATTCATCCTGGATACGTTGATTTGACCAAAATTTACGTGGTAGAGTTGCCAACAAAAACACTTGTTTTGATTTACAGCTGGCATCTTTAAACTCTTTTTTAAGGTTCATAAGCCATGATGTATATTCACATTTCTCGTTTGGTGATAACACTTTAACTGAATCTACTTGAAATATTCTTTGACTTATTGCCGATGTGACACTTGCAATTTTTTTATGACTTCCTGTTGTAATATGATTTTGTTTGATAGGAGATTCGGCTAACCTTCCAAGAACATTGTAAATATCTTCTAAAATGTCATTAAGTAGTTCAGGAACTGGTGGAGATATAGTATCAACCGAAACTGGTGATGGATCTAAAGATGCTGGAGGTATTTGAATATTTTCGTTCGTTGGAACATTTTCAACATCCTGATTTATAGAAATAATTTCACTATCGATAAGTTCCGAACATGAAAGCTGCTATATAGAAAATATTAGTTGCATATGAATTTTTATTCATTTTAATAAAATAATTAAATTTACCTTATTTTTATAGATGTAAGTGCGACATGTTTCACATATAAACTGGTCATCACGCAAAGTAAAATTTAGGGTCGCAGCTTTTTGAATAACAGCTGGTGTGACCACTTTCACATTTTTTGATGTCCGCTGATGATTTTTGAGACCGTACAAGTTACAGCACAATTTGAAAGGCATTTCTATTATTATCTTTTCTAAACGTTATGTCTTCTAAATATTTTGGAATATAATTGATTATAAGGCAATCCAATCAATATATATATATACCCTTGAAATAGTTTTGACATAGGTAGAATCAGGTAAAATTAGGTAGGTACAATTTAATATATTTTGATTGGATGCAAGTATATTTTGGTCAAAAACCGTTTGTGGGCGTCATTAGAAATTTTAAATGTTAAAATTATGAGTCTCTAATGAGATTTTAATTAGTAAAAAGGGGCTGAATAGACATTTTTCAAAATGAATAAACATTTTACACGCCCTTTTAATAATTTAAATTCCTTTATTTTACCACTTAACTTAAATTAATTTTTAATAAGTTTTTAACCATTTAGCCGCACAGAAAATGGTTCAAATTTATTGCAGGTGTTAAAATATGAAATGTTTTATTTATTAGATCCACATTTAGTACAGGATTATTAACTTAATAAAAAAACACATGTGAATTTTTCATATACCAAACTTTAAAAAATCGTAAGAAAAAATCCATATTGAATTGCTGACTTTTTATTTCTCAATTTCATAGCTGCATATGTTTACTTTAAAATTTGTGAAAAACAAAAAAAAAAAAAAGATACTTTTTGAGATATGAGCTTTGAAGTAAACCAAGGTTTTACGCGCCGCCTAGCGGAAAAGAGAAAAGTTATTAATTTTAAACTTACTTATTTCAATTATTCAATTATTTTCCTTTTTACTTGCAAAAATATACGTAAGTCGGATGAAATTTGTGGCACCTATTCACAAAACATTGCCACCATTACCAAAACTACGTGAAAAGCCTCAAAATTCAACCGCGCATAACTCCGATTCAGAGTACTCAAAAAATAAAAGCAGAAGTAACTTTTTTCCTTTCGTCAATGCCAACAATATATCAAAATTTCAGATTTTTTAAAAATCAAAAATTTAAAAATCAACAAAAAAATGTTCGTTTTCAAAATAATAGCCCCAGTATGTTAGTTTGGGATTTTAGAAACGTGATGCACACAACGCGATAGAAACATGATGGAACAAAAATCTTGACAAACTAAAGCAAAGATTCAAGTACCTTTAACAGAGCTTTGAAAACTCATGATGAATATGATTGGATTATATATAGGGAAGAAAAAAAGATTGTTTAAATGTTAGTTCTGTTACCATTGAACTTTTAATAGAAACTATTAATAATTTACACCGGAACTAAATTTATTCACAAACAAGCAAAATTTACACTTGGAAATCGAATCACAGAAATAAACCCATTTATCAAATAAAATAATTTAGCAAAAAAAAATAAATCACAATTATACAAAATAAAAAGCTTACATTATTGATTTCTTCAATGTTGTCTTCCAACATCATAAGTACGGCTTGGCGTTTTAAATACCAATATCCATTGCATCCCCATATTGAACAACAATATTTTCTTCATTCTCTAACGGTTCCATCTTCTAGTGTCCTTGTATAACTAACGACACATAATTCCCCTCAACCTTTCATAAGTTGTCAATTTCCAACCATATACATAACTCAAATCAATTATCAATTTATCAATTACTTGCAAATAGTGATTTAAGTTCACCAGTCTTATGAACTGCAAAGTGACAGACCACCTCGAAATACTTCTTCCAGATCCGATTTATGTATTAAGCAATTTAACGTATCCTCATTAACACTGCATGTATAAGTAAAAACCAAAACGTTCGGACAACATTGCTTTTTCCACACTTTTATTTTTCTAAAAACTCAAGCCTTGATTTTTATATTTTTTCCTTTTCTTTATTCATTTATTTTTATTTAATAAAAGAAGACAACTTCCATTACATCACATCACAAATAAATAAATAACAAGAAAATTGCACTATAATATTTATTTTAATTTATAAAAGAAGACAACTTCCATTACATCACATCACAAATAAATAAATAACAAGAAAATTGCACTATAATATTTATTTTAATTTATAAAACAAAAACTTTTCAAAAAATTTACAAAATTATACTAATTTAGAAAAACTTAAATAATTATTATAAGAATAAATTAAATTAAATTTTAACATAAATTTAAATAAATTCTATTCTTTATAACACATATTGTTTTTTTTCCAATTTTCCAAATTATACTTACGATTTGGTTATCAAAATTCCCATTTTATATCATATTTTTTGCTTCTATTTCCCTTTCCAACAATCGCCAATTTCTCCAACGTATGAAAAAAACATTAAATCAAACATGTTTATTGTTGAAATTGAATGACGCAACTAAATCTCAACAGTAGCATACAAAAATGTTACGACCTTTAAGAAAATTAATGAAATTATAATTGAAAATGAAAATTATTATTTTTAGAACAAAATTGAAATAGTCCTGGCGTTACAGTTCATCAATCAAAGAAAGGTGTTTCGAAAAGTACTATGAGTTTATTGAAACCATCACAGAGGGTGCCACACTAATGAGGGTATTTAAAAGTATCAGGCGTTGGAGATACTCCGAAGTCTGTACTATTGGCCTGGCATGGCATCACAAGTCCACAATTATGCTATTTCTTGTGATAACTGCAAACAAACAAAGGCACCGAAACAACTTTTGAGTCCAACGATTTAATTTCAGTTCGTAGCTGAACGTTCATGGCAAAGATAATTTATTTTTTGGTTCTAAGTTCGAATCCCCGTTCTAAGCTTAGGAATACGGTAACCTTGATTGTCCTTGATCATTTCACTAAATTTGTTTTATTCAAGAGTTTTGAACCCAACTTCACATATGGTGTACGCCTTCCTGAAGAGTGATGTGTTTAAAATATGGGGTACCAGAGTTTCTACACAGCGACAATGGTATACAATCGTGAGGAGTAAATCTTTTCTAAGTTTATTATCGGATTATAATATGCAGCATGTTAGAAGTGGCATCTACAGTCCACATAGTAAACTGCTTCAGAGACGGTGAATAGGAAAAGGTGCCAAGCTGCCATACGAGCGTATGTTATGGGTCAACATACGACATGGCCTTCTCATCTGGGGGAGATAACTTATGCTTTGCGAGCCGCGGTGCATGGCTCCACCCCAATACTCACCGTATTATTTGTTGTTTGCACAACATCAAGTTTCAGGGGGAAAAACATTTCCACTTTTGAAATCCTTTCACATCCTCAATGCGACTGTTGGCAAAGAGCTGGATCGTTCGATTCAGCTGGCCATACATACTCAGGAGTCGTGTTCAATCAAGCCTTAAATCTGCGTTTGAAAAATTGCAACACTAATATAATCTGCGAACTCCTAAGAACCTTTGCATTTGAGTAACGCAGTAAATAAATTCTCTACGAAATTGGCATCTAAGTTTATGCCTGCAATCATTCAGTCCAGAATTGGTAGCGTACTTTATGAATGTAAAAACCTGGATGGTAAAAGCATCGGAGTTCATCACGCAAAAGATATAAACCCGTGATCTTTCTGTATTGCTTACTGCAGTTTTCTTCATCTTTTTCCGTTCGAGTTCACTCTATTATTGTTTTCTTTCTGGTTTGTATCGGAGATCTTACAATACTGATGAAAAAAATTAACTGTTTATCAGTTTCTGCTCGATATAATCGTATTATTCAAGCTGATTCAGTGTACTCGAACGCCTCTTCCTCTTCATGTTGTCGCTCTCTCTGAATTAAATTTGAAGTAATAAAGTTTTACTTTATTAGTTGTATTTATCTCAGTTGGTGTAACGACACTTTATCGAAAATTAATAGCCTAAAATTAATTAATGGTCTTACCTTATACTTGATAATACTCGTACAAAACGGATAGATGGCAACAAGCGACAAACGAAAAATTGCATTTGAAAGAACAAAAAATATATATATTCATATTCATATTGGATATTCAATCACTTGCTTTTTGTTCTTGGCAAATTAAAAAAATTAAATTAGGCCATCCACCATTAGCTATATACATTTTAATAAAGGAATGTGGCACGTGCGTTAATTCAATTTGAGAATAAAACTTTATGTAGGTTTAATGTTTTATTAAAATATTATTGCGAGTTATTCGTTTGTTAAATTTTCATTAATTTCTTTTTATTCTCGTGGATTAAATTATGAATATAAAATAATTTTTAGTTGTAAGACAATTATGTAAAAGACTTCTTAAAACTTAATAGAAAATTTCAAAACTCTGGTGAACTCGTTACTCGATAGCATAAACTGTATAACCGTTATTAATTTTGTTCATGAATATTTTTAAATAAAAGTTTGTATTGTGTTGCTTACAATTTCTCACAATCCAAATCTAAATTATTTGAAACTTTTGTTAAAAGGTTTGGGGACAACACATTTTTACAACACTTTATTCACCATACAAGTTATTAAATAGTTAACAGAATGTTATCACAGAAATCCGTGCTTATTTATCGAACGATCACACGCGGTGAAATATTTACTTAAGGATATTGCTTTCTAATGAAGAGACCACTGATATCGTCTCCTTATTTTGCAATGTTTGGTTTAATATGATTACTGATAGTTCAACTTACTGATTCCAAACCCGTACGAACAGTTTAGAGGAAGCTTGGGAAAATACGTAGAACCTGGAGAAAGACGCGATACATAATCAAAGAACTGAGAGCGGAAGCTTTTTTGCATAGTGCAAAGCGATACAATTTGCGAGCCTGGACATTATTGCTTTTTAAGATTTGTTCGTTATAGCTTAAAGCGTCGAGAAAACTGGAGGAAAGACTTTCGCTTTTGGTTCGAGAATGTAATACTTAGGTCCTAAAGACGGAAGTAATTTACAACTTGTGAAATTAAAATGTTTGTTTCTTTGTTTTCAAATAAAAATCAAAAAAGATCAGAAAAAATGAAGAGGTTGGGATTTTGGCAAAACATTTGAGATTGAATAATTTAAAATTTTAAAATGTTTTGATTTTTTTAATGTTAATGTTAATTTAATTGGAAAAAGTTTAAAGAGTTTCAAAAAAGAACAAAACTAAGTGATTATAGTTGAAGTTGATGTAATTCATTTTTTTACTTTAACTTAATGTTAAAAATTATGAAAAGAAATTTTTAAATTAATTCTCGGTTTTTGTGTTTGCACTCCAAATTTTTGCAAGGTATAAAACGCATAGAAATTAACCCACCTCAATTTACTAAGCAATGTTAGACCAAAACTAGGAGTGCAGCGTTTTATGAATGAATTGAGCTTTAACAATTTCAATTCAACCATAACCCCTTACAAATTATGTAAATTGACGTAAGTTGTCAAGTGCTTGATAATAATTAAGTGGTAAGAAGCTAACTAAAGACAATGAATCATATCTCTGATTAATCGTTAAATAGTCATTATTTGACATTTTGCTGCCCAATAGGTTTAATTTAAAAAATAAGAGTAAAAGAAAATTAAAACATTTAAAAATCAAAAGCTTATCTAAACTTTAAGCGATTAAGTTCTATCAATATTAATTCAATATAAGCTGTTATTAGTCTATTTTTATAGTCTATAGTCTAATTGTATTTTTAAGTTAATGAAAGAGATTAACAGTCGTGAAATAGTTTCAACTTAGTTTTAAGTTTTTACTTTTATTCTTAACGAGGCGTTTTTAGAAGATTAAAGATCAAACTATTTGTAACTATTTGTTACAATGTTTAACCAGAAACAATTTATAATTCGTCGTTAGTATTTATTGAAAAATACTTAATGTGGAATACTGCGTTTCAAGGGACGATAATTTTTTTCCGAGCAAACCCAACTCCTGTTCTTGGTAGATTATCCCTACTGTATCACCAAATTAAAGGCAGAAGATGGGCTTAGTACTCAATCGAATTTCGTACGGAAGACTGCGCGTTGTAACAATTTTTACTTTTATGTCAGTATCATAAGAAGTAATTGTATAAGACTTTAGCTATTTAGTGGTATATTTTGCTACAAGAGGGGAGGAAAACACGATTTTTTCGTTGATGAACATTTGTTCACGAGTCGCACCAGCGTCGAGTGGGGTAAGTTTATAGCTTGTGTTGTGCTATAGTTTAGAGCAGTGTAATACCGAGCAGTACAGGCATGTATTAGTTAGCTGATGATTATCTGGTATAAACGCTGCTGTGATGTTATTCGGTAAATATGGAAACTCTTCTTAAATCAAATTTCGACAGTGAGACTTAACGTTATCTGAATATTTGTGTTTGTACAATGTATTTCCTTGAAGTAGATGGTTCATGTTTTAAATACGTATCGCAATAATATTTAGTATTCACCAATTTGAGGTTATGATTATACATCTTAAAAGTGGTCGCTTATTTTCGTATAATGATTAACTTTTATTTTTATATAAATTTCAAAGTGCATCACCATATTTATGTAATTTACATTTATTCGTAAGTCTTGTAACACCAACTATTTTATATTGAAGAAATAAGAGTATTTATAGAACTTTTGGCTTGTTATTTGAATAATTGTTAATCATCGGGAATTGACTTTTTTTTATCCTCGTGTGTTAACTTCACTCGAACTGTCAACTTGTTGGCTAGGCGTAACCATCGATACATAAAAATTTATTAAGGCTAGTCGCCACAAACACTTTATTATATTTTTAAGACTAGTTCGCCACAAGTTTACGAACCAAAAACGTTTTTACCCCTAGTAAAAAATACTGTTTTAGTCCTGTTTGTGTGTAATGAGATGTTGACATGACAACGGTTATCGTGAAAAACTAATCTTGCGCATAACAAATATAAATTTTCAATCAGAACAACAAATCATAACAAAATCATTCACAAACTTCAACGAGCTTTGCCCGCTATGATTAAAAAAATTATTTTAATACGATTATTCATTTTATTTCTAATTTGATCTTAGAAAAGGTATAGTGTAGTAACACTCGAACACAACGGCAATAGTTACTCGTATGAATTTAAAACATTCCCGAGAGTAGGGAGTTTTAAGCATGGTTCGCCATTTCATTTTCATTATCTTCATGAGCAAGAGTTCTGTTCCTCAATGGCAGTTTGGATCCGTTATATGCTTTACTGTCTTATGTAATGTTTTTCGGATATTCCTCTGGTGCACAACTCCATCATTTTCATAAGCACCACATACCAGCAGCTTTGAATCTCTAAACATTTCCTAAAGGTTTCCCGAAACAGGGTTTGTCTATTTGTTTGTCTATAGTTTCCATTTTTCCAATATGTTAAAAATACAAAACTAACAGTATTGTAGTTTAATAATTCCATAGGGCATCATAATGTTTAATCATCTCCGCCTGTACATCCAAAACTCAAACCTAAACAAAAAAAATTAGTGTTTCGTTTTCCTATTAGAACTAGGTCATTTTATTCAATACCGTACATTGCCACAACATTCATTCATTAAATTTTATCAAAATCTAACAACAATCGTAAAACCATACTACAGCTTTATCTAATTCACTTGTTATAAACAAAGAAATAACGTTAAGAAAATAACAATAACCGTTATCACTATCTAAAATTTTCATCTTAGAAGAGTAGGAAAATATAAAAGAAGGAAAATTGTTAAGAATATCAAATACAGAAAACCAAAAGAAAAAAAAATTAAGTTCTTTGAAATGAATTTTCATTAAATTGCTTATTTTTTTCTCAAAATGATTAATCGAACAAAATAAAAAGCAAATCACGATTAAAAACAAAATATAAAAAGAAAAGCTAAATAATGAGAATAAAAATTGTAATGTAATGGCTAGAACAGGGGTGCCCATAAATCATGGAAGAGATGGCCAAAAATTTACAAGAACAAAAATGACTGGCCGCAGGGAAAAAAAATAAATAAATAGTATAAATTATGTTATGATTTTTTATTCAAGTTAAGTCGCGAACATTAAATTCTTGTGTAGTATTACTAATTCTTAGTTCGTTTTTCAAATTAATGTCAGTTAGTCTATTTCTTTAGGAATTTGTTAGGAATATTTAAGTTTGAATTTAGTACGTACCAAAATATTGTACTTTTTTAAACGGAACTTATTATTATTGTGGTATTTGCTATTTTTATAATATTTTTACTGGCCGCACCAAATCATAAAACTGGCCGCATGCGGCCAGATGGCCGCAGTTTGGGCACCGCTGGGCTAGAACAAGGTACAGATGAAATTGATTTGAATGAACTTTTTATTCGTTTGGAATACATGTAATACATATTCGTGATCGATTTTTTATTTACAATCGGTTCGATCCTCATGATTTATTGATTACATGTTTTTCATGATCTCGGTGATTATTTGTGTTCCTAATTGCCATTATCTTCTTGATTTTCTTGATCTCTAAGATGTTTTTCATTGCCTGCGTCTTCGTAATAATCATGGTCGTTCTTTTGATCTGCATAATCTCTTGAGAATTGAGATTGTTCACTATCTTTCTAAAATTCGCGAGTTTTTAGGGCTCCGTTTTTTATACAGAACACTATTGGTGAGAGTAAAACGAGTTTTTCACATTATATATAGATTATCTCGTAAACTATAAATGCTATGAACTTGAAATTTAAGGTGCGTATAAAACTAATCTGTCCACATGAAATGACGGATACAAATAAAACTAAAGTGGTTTTCGTTGTGTTTACAGGGGTACGATGTGAGACCTTTGATAAAATACATTTTTTTATAGATTCAAGTAGGGTTCCATATGAAAGGGCTTCATTTCAGAATTCCTTAAAAGATTATTTTGGAATTTTACACCTCACCTTTTTTTGTATAATTTTGAGTAATGACGTTTTTTTCGTGTTTTCTTACCTCGATTAGCTCCGAACCTAACTAAACGAAAATTTTCAAACGTATTTGGAATGATAGAAAAACTAGTAAGTTTTTAATAAAAATTATATAAAAGTATCATATACTCATAATTAGATTTATTAGGGGGGTGGAAATGAGAAGGGGTAAAAACACTATTTATAATGTGGTCAAGTGGGGTGTCATTTGAAAGAGCACCTAATTTAGAAAACAAATAAATTATTTTCAGAATTTTGCGATGCACAGTTTTTGAGTTATTGTTAAAAAATTGCGACTTGCAGACTTCTTCCCCCCTACGTTTCGATACCGATTGACAGAAAAATTTGTAAAAATTCAGAGTTAGGAAATTCGGTAAATTTTGTACGAAAATTATAGCGAAGTCTCAAATAATTATATTTCTGTGTGCTTAGGGGACCGGGATAGAGAGGGTAAAAAAAAACTTTTGTGGAGTGTCATTTGCAAGAGCACCTATTTTAAAATTCGTTGCAATTTTTTTTAGAATTTTGCGGTACCCAGTTTTTGAGTTATTGTCAAAAAAGTGCAAAATTCAGAAGCGAGTGAGGTGTCATTCGAAAGAACACTTAATTCAGAATTTATTGCAATTTTTTTTAGAATTTTTCTGTGCCCGGTTTTTGAGTTATTGTCAAAAAAGTGTAAAATTCAGACCGTTGGGGAGAGAAAAAAAAACATTTTTGACCAAAATGAGTGGAGTGTCATATGAAGGAGTACATAATTTAAGAAACATTTCAATTATTTTTAGAATTTTGCAATGCATAGTTTTTGTGTTTTTGGGAAAAAAATATTTTTAGTATGTAGCCTCTCCACCCCCCCCTAATTTCAACACTTGATTGACTTGAATTTAATCCATATACAAGCTGGTGTAATTGAATCTTTCTTAAGTTACCAAAAACATCTATGGATAAGGTTTAACCTGAATTAACATTTTTTGCCATTTTTGATCAATGTAGGTTTGATTGTAATTTACTATTGACATTTACAATTTAACATTTATTTTGTTATGCGTCTATGGTTTGGAAATATTTCGACATTACAACACAACTTTATGTCAATAATTTTTGATATTGTGTTCTTTTACATTCACGGAACCCTTAACGAGCGAATTTTATTCGTACTTGTCTGACTTTGTTTATCTTTATGAACGTCATTATCTTGGTGATTTCCATGAGCTTCATAAACTTCATGATTTTCATGATCTTAATAATATTTATGAACATAACACAATGTTCTTGATAATCTTCTTGCTGTAAAAATTAAAGCTGAGTTAGAATCCTAGAATACAAAAGGTACCTGCATAAATTGATCTACTCCCTGCCTTAATCAATTAATTTTCGATTAATAATTTTCAAAAGCCAAAATAAAAAAAACAATAAAATTACTAGTAGTACTCAAACATTATTATCCATTAACACGCGATTTCTAATAAAATTTGAATAATTTAAAGTATAACGATTAAATAAATAAATGTTATTAAACATTGAAATTAAAAAAAATATTGATTAGTTAAAGATATTGTTTTTTATAGATAAATATTACATAAAATAAGGGTTTCGTGCGATTAATTGTAAAAATTCGAAATTAGGTTAAATTTGAAATTTGAATTTTTCATTAGACGGAAAAAATAGATATTAATGCATTCAACATAACATTGATATTAAATTAATGTTAAGACGGCGATGAACCACAAAACGACACGATGAAGTGAACGTTTGATTCAAATGTTTGCCTCCAATGTTTGAGTCAAACAATCGACGGTTGAAATTACTGGGTAAAAGGTTTTTTGAGTAAAATTAGAAGTTTTTGACATCTTCTGTGGCGAGAAGTTTAAACCGATTTTAATCTGAAAAACTTCTTGTTCGCTGTCCAAAAACGTTAAAGCAATTAAAAAATATGTAAAAAACTTTCTACCAAAATTTGTGTAGAAAGTATGTATTCTAAAGTTTTACGATCCGGTAGATAGTAGATATTTATGCTGCCGGGATTCCCCAAAATGGATCAAACCCAAAATTTTTAGAATAGTTCCATCGATATGAGAAAACAAAAACAATAAAAGCTCTGTTATTCGGAATGTATGCGGGGATGGGCATTCCAAATTATCGAATATGCTAAATAATTGAATGTTTTATTAAAAATGGTAATTATATGGATTTTGCATGACAGATATGATAAATTTCAGATCTGTGTGAACCATAAAATAAAAAAAAGAAAAATATTTTTGGAAACTAAAAACGACGTAGTAATGATGGTAAACCGGTTTTCAGTTAACCGGTTAACCGAGTAATTTTAGGAAAATTTAACTATTCGAATAACCGGGTAATCAACTCGGGTAACTAATTACGGTATAGTTTCATAAATAATAAAATTTAAAAAAGAAAATATTTTTTCCGTCAGGTTATCACTACATTTAATATAATTTAGTAGTTAAGCCGATAATCACGTCTAACTATACATACTATTACAAATTATGAGTTTATGGAGCAACCATAGTAATTTACTTGCAACCAGGAAGTATTCGAACAAAATCAATCCTAACAATTTCATATGCTAAAGATTAAATTAATCGAATGCTTTCTAACTGTAGTTGAACGTAAACAAGTAAAATTTAAATTCATCTGAATCGGACAACGATCTTGATCTAAATATAAATATAAAAATCAATGCACCATGATCTTCTAGATCAAGAATTGTACACAGCAGCTAGTTAAATTGGAGATGTTCCTACTCGCTCATAGAATTGTAATGCAAAAAATAAATTCAAATCATTTGATAGTATAAAAATGGGAGATTTATTAGAACAATTCTACCAAAAATTGATGACTATTAGACCTACGTCAACAGTAAATGAGCGAATGTTCTAAGTCGCATCTAATTTCGCAACGGTGAAGATACATTTTAAATTAAGTTCGAAATCATTAAATGACTTGATTTTCTTAAAATAAAATATTATTTCCTGCAGGAAAAGAGAAATAAGTATAGTAAACTAGAATGGTGTAAGCTCAACATACGAAACTATCCCGACTAGCATTATGTAAGGTTTTAGATCTGGACCGGATACGGCTCTCCCTACTACTGATAGGGACCGTATCAGGCACACAGAAAAATTAGAAAATTTACTACTACATACATTAGAAAAAAATGTTTATAAAAATATTCTAACTTTATATGTACTTACCTATATGTATTCATAACACAGAGAAGCGATAACTAGATTATATGTGAAATTTCTCAAGCTATGTATATCTAAAATGGATAATACTCTAGTGAATTTTAACCAAATGAAATTTATTAAAATGAAATAAGGCTCAGATCAGGACAAATAGGGCATGCCTTAATTGGAAAATCAGATATTATTCTGAGCCGGCCCTGGTCCGGCATTTACTACTAAGGATGAGATAGGTGTTCGAAATCCGGGCCGGATCAGGACAAATACGGCATGCCCTAGTAGTGAAATCAAGTATGATTTCTGATAGGGGCCGGATGCAAATGCTCTATTAGGATTTACCTTATTACACCCTGATCCGGCCCGGATCATAGTAGAGCATACCTGAAGAAATTGCTAGTCGGGATCGAAAGTTGAGAGAAATACGTTCGTTGCTGGATATAACAAAGATCACAAGAAAAATAAAACAAATAAAAAAGATGTTGCTAATAATCAAAGTGGTAGTGATGTATTCATTGATCATGTGACGTACGGTCTTACTCATGGATTAAAGTCCGCATACATAGATTTATACGAAAGTTCATTACTTCGAGCAAACAATAGCGGGTCATCATCAATGAATATTCCATAACTAAGATTTATGGTGCTACCGTTTACCAAATAAAGTGCATTCGCCAGCACCGTTAAGGTATCAATCTCACTAGTAATCAATCTTTTAATCCCGGAATTTTCTATCATTAAGCTCACAATTTCGTGATCATAAAAATATGTCGGGAGCGCGAGACTCAAGATCCCGCGATTGCAATCCCTTGTCACAATCTAAATCGTTGCGAGCATATAAATTAAATAGCTAAATACGGTTAATTTATTAATAATAAACACTCAATGCGAAAAACTATAATAGGCCCATAGAATTATGGATTGTACGTGTTGTTGTTACGTGTTGTTGTTTGTTCGGTTACAGGTCAGAAGTTTTTTTATTCTCTAGGCGGGGGTACTCACATAATGGACCTGCGGAGTCCACTCGCCCGGAACCTGGGGACTGGAGTTATTAAACAAATTTGGCTGGAAATTTTTTTTGCTTCCTTGTAAGCGATATAACTCGTAAACGGTGCACTTTAGGATGCTGGTGCCATGGAACTATCTCGTTCTTTAAATGTTTTTCAATAACTTAAAATAAAAAAAAAACTTTTTGTTGCAAATTTTTGAGGAAAAATGCGAGAAAATGTTTAAAAACCGATATTACTTCGGTCTGAAAGACCTAAGTATTACATTCATGAGCCAAAGGTAAAATTCTTACCCCCACTTTTTTGGCATTTCTCGACGTTTAGGACCTACTGATTCTGAAAAAGCAACAAAAAAATGTATGTCTGTCTGCCGGCCGGCCGGCCGTCCGTCCGTCATTACCTACGAAATCTAGAAAACCGCTGGAGAGATTTCAAAAATTTGTTTTTATAAAAATAGAAATACCCTATGGACAGGTCTGAAAGGACGATGTGTTCGATAACTGTACCGGAAGTGTGGCAAAAAACTCGTCAAGTGTGTCAAAACAAGGTATATGCATATTTTTTGCTTAAAAAACGTTCATTTTAAGTGATAATTAGTAGTAATGATAAATGTGAAGAAATCTAGATGGTAAGGATTGGTAGGTGAGATCAAAAACTAGATTATTGCATTATAAGTTTGTCAAAAAAATGTTGTCAAGTGTGTCAAAAGAAAGATTTTTATTTATTTTCTTACCCAATTTTTTTTAGAAAAAAATAAAATTAATTATATGTATGACATGAAATTTTATTATTATATAGAGAATTATGGTATTATAAGTTTGTCAAAAAAATAATGTCAAGTGTGTCAAAAGAATGATTTTCATTTATTTTTTTAGAAAAAAAAAAATTTTTATGAAATGAAATGTGATGAACATGAAATTATTATTATTGAGAATTTTATTGCACTATAAGTTTGTAAAAAAAATATTGTCAAGTGTGTCAAAAAATGATTTCATTTAATTTTTTAGCCAATTTTTTGGAAAAAAAAATTTTGTTGTTTGTATGCCGTAAATGTAATTGAACATGAAATTGGACATGGAAATTGTTATAGTTTTTGAAATAATTTTGAAATTTTGAAAAAGTTTGTATTTTTGATTTTGTAATAACTTTTAGAATTTTGATAAAAAGTTTCAATTTTTGGTTTTGTTACAATTTGTTGGGGTGCCCCAACATGCATGAGAAATGAAAATTTTGGTAATCAGAATTAACTTTGAAATTAAACTGCTCAAGAATGACTATACCGATTTCAACAAACTTTTTTTTTTTGATAAGTGATTTATTAATCTGAAGAAAAAAATTAATTAAACTTTTTGTTAATTAATTTTAAAATTAAAATATAAAAAAAAACTTGAAAACTTTAAAAATGGCGCTATGGTCAAGTATTAACAACTCGGTCTAGAACACGTTTTTCTTCACTAGCAAAAAAAAGGTACAAGTGTGTCAAAAAATACCGTTAAGTGTGTCAAAAGAATCATTTTCATTTATTTTTTAACTAATTTTTTGAGAAACATAAAATGGGAAACATTTGTCAAATAAAATTAATTATTTGTATAACATGAAATGTAATTGAACATGAAATTAGGCGTAGAATCCAGTTTAAACTCCTCCCAACTTATAGGAACAGTTGAAAAATATCAAGTTGTTGCAGATTAATCATATAATTAAATGTCGTTTTTTAACAAAAAGAGTAATTTTTGTGTGATTCCAGATTCCACGACTTCTGAATAACAGAAACAGTTGGAAAATAAGTTTGAATTTTTGATATTGTTATAATTTTTGGAATTTTGAAAAAAGTTTCAATTTTTAGAATATTTTTTGAATTGTTTCGTGTTAGTTTTGTAATAAACTTCTAAGCAGATATATAATACTTGCACTTTTACAAAAAAAAATTTGTTTGCATACAATATACATCGCTGCCCGAAACTAAAAACAATGTCCTCATAAAAGCCTTTTGCCGAAAACTATATAAATATCCTTAACCCAAACCGAAATTTTGGTAGCAAAGAGCATTGAGATTGAAGTGGCTGCTTCATAGGTTTTCATTATTTTTTCGAACTATTTTTATTAACAAAAAATTTTAACCACTGATGTTCGAAAAAATGATGAAAAATTAGAATTTTAGTCGTACCAAAAATCTTTAAAATTAAATATCTCAAGAACTTTTGAAATATTTTAGTGTAAAGATAGAACAATTTTTATAAAAAAAAGTTAAAATTCAATTGATCTTTGACCCTAGCGCCATTTTTGAAAAAGATGTTTTAATATTTCAATTTTAAAATTAAATCATAAAAAGTTTAATTAATTTTTTTCTATAGTTTAACTAAACACTTATCAAAAAAATGTTTGTTGAAATCGGAATAGCCATTCTTGAACAATTTAATTTCAAAGTTAATTCGGATTGGCAAAATTTTCATTTTTCATGCATGTTGGGGCGCCCCCTATGCCCAAAATATGCACTTAAATTCTAAAATAAGCAGTATTTTTTATTTTGTTCATACTACACATATACCAAGGAGTTTCAGGAGAGTCCAAAATGGTCAAGTTCAAATTTCAACTTTTTTACCTATGTTTTTCATCTTTTATAGAATCAGTAGGTCCTAAAACTTCGAGAAATGTAAAAAAAAGAGGGGGTAAAAATTTCACTTTTGACACGATAATGTAATACTTAGGTTTTTTAAACCGAAGTAATATTGATATTTTAGGAGGGTTCCGTGAGACTCTGGTGTCCGTCCGAATTTCTACATAATCGATTTTCTCACAAACTGTAAGTGCTATAAACTTGAAATTTTCTAGTTATAAAATTAATTTGTCCACGAATACTGAAAAAATTTCAAATGTTTGTTTTTATCTGTATCTTATAGACTTAGATAAAAAGATAGTAAAACAAAAGTTTTTTTAAGGAGTCGAATTTGATTTGGAAAAATCGAAACAGATTGAAATATTTAAAAAATATTGCGACGCTGATGCATAGGCTGACTTCACCACAGCTCTGGAAACATAGTGTTCTGGATATATAATGAGCTAATATCCATAAAATACTTTAATTAAAAGCTAACCAATATTATGGACTTCGTAGTTCTAATAATAAAAATATTAAAGCAGGCAGTAGTATCCCAACAAACATAAATTCTGTTGTACGAGAAAAAGTATAAACAATTTTTATCGGAAGTGACAAAGCGGAAGTTAGGATGAACTGTTGTAAACCGTACTAAATGTGTGTGCACCAAATTTCATCCAATTCGATTATCAGGTACAGAAGTTATTGAGCTTCCAAATTAACAGGTGCTTAGAGGACCCCCTACCACTTTGTTCACTATCGCTAAAAAAAAATAATCAGTTCCTTGTCATACATATTTGCATCTTTTTGCAAAGTGTAATCAAAATTACTTAACGAACGCATATTGTATGCTTCCAACAAACATTGAAAAAATAAACAGGTGTTCGGGAGGACCCCACCACTTATCCCAATATTGTCCAAAAACTAGTCAATTCTTTGTCATTAAAGTCTTCATCTTTTTTCAAAGTGCCATTAAAATTGATTAATGAATGAAATCTGTATGCTCCCAACAAACTTTAAAAACAAAGTGTGAAAAGTCAGCAGTTGTATGGTAGACCCCCCGCCACTTTGATCAATGTGTCCCAAAAGATGATAATTGTCTTCTTACACTAATTGAAACCTTTCCATAAGTTTCATCATAATCACTTCATTATTGTAGGCTGTAGTGTGCATAAAGATACTGAAAAAACTGCCAACAATTATTAAAAAAAAAATTTTTTACCCGAAGTGATGCAGAATTTTTGTAAATCACACTGAATGCTTATGTACCAAGTTTCATCCAATTTGATTACCAGGTACAGATGTTATAGAGCTTTAAAAAAAAACAGGTGTATGGGACACCCCCCACCACTTTGTTCACTATCGCTCAAAAACTAATCAGTTCTTTGCCATACATGTTTGCATTTTTTTCCAAAGTGTCATCAAAATTGGTTCACGAACGAATGCTGTGTGCTCCCAACAAACATTGAAAAAATGATGACACAGTAAACAGGTGTTCGGGAAACACGATGGTCCTATCATGTTGGCAGGTGTTTTTAATATCGTGTAAAACTGTAAAAAATAAATGAAATAAACAATTTAGATCCATCGTTATTTCGTTTAATTTTGAAACTATGTTTTTTTATTATATTTAACACTTACAAATTATTCTTCGTGACAATCCATTTGCTTACTTTTATTAAAAACTTTAACATCCAATCAAGTTTAGTGAAACTAAGTAGAACCAATAGACATTTTGAATTTAATATTTTTTTCAACATTTTCACTTACGTCATACTTACCTGAACTTTCTTTTTACGTATCAAATGCTAATGAATTTTGGAAAGAAAAATATAAAATGTTTCACATTAAATATTAAATTTTGTTTCTAAGAAAAATGAAAACTTTTCGATTCTTTTAAAATGACTTATGAATGTTTTGAAAAGATTTGTCAAAAATGAGTTTTTTAAAAACAAAATTCTTAGACAAAATATTAAATAATAATATTTTTTCACTTCATAGAAGCAAATTTTTAGCACAGATAAAACTATTGATAAAAATGTAATAAAATTCTTTGCAAAAGTACAAGTATCATATTTCTGCTGTTTAGAAATGTATTACAAAACTATTAAACTACTAACTTTTATTATTGTATTATCAATTCATTGTCGGAAAAACGATTAAACACAGTAATTAGAAATTGAAATAATAACATGAAATGAAACGACGATTCACTCAGTCGCTTAGAAACCTCTCCATTTACGGTTCAACAATTTTGACTTTTCTAAACAAACGCCATATTATCTACCAGCGAACAATATATTCTTTTGGTCCAAAAACTTCTACATTTATGGAAACTTCTTCGGCTTTTGTTCAATAATTAACATTTTTGTGAATAAAATAACATTTAATGTAACGACACATATTATTCCCCATAAACTGTTACTATTACTCCTATCCTCTACTTTATCCGATTTCGCCCAATAGCTACATACTGAGAATTATAAAAATCAAATGACATGATTTGAAAATATTGAAGTTTGAAATAAACGGATGTGCAACCCCATCAAACGTCTGCTCCCCCATTTACACCCGCCATCTGCAAGTTCAGTTGCCTTAATTTCCCCTAATGTCTCTCCCTTTTGGTGCGATTAACCAGGATTTTTGTTTATCATGCTTGATCACCAACAACGCCGTCCCATGTTTCACTGTTTTGAGACATTCCTCTCAAACCAGACAAGGCTAGCCCATATGATAGGCTTAAAGAGGCTCTTCTAGCCCACCTATAGGACAGCCCTTCAGACCGTTTGCGCAATGTACTCCGTTGTTATGAACCTGGGAGATAAAAACTTTCACAATTTCTTTAAGGGTCCATACACGATCAATCATAAATGTCAATCTCGACTGATGGAAAAATTCAAACAAGTTAAAAATTTCGTTAGTCGTAAAATTTGGCTGTCACTCATTATCAGTCATAGACATACATAAAAAGTCAGTCATGAATGTCAATTACGTAGATTGTCGTTCAAAACTGACCATGTATGGCCCCTTTAGGGATTTAACTGCTGAATCCCAAGGTCTCGTCTTAGAGAAAATGTCGAGATAATTGACAAAATATTGGCCACAATATGGTCCCCAACTAAGAGCGGTAGATAGTTCTGCCACTCCTTCTTTTTTCTCCTCAAGTGAGGAGTCTAGCCACTCCGTCTAGGCTCTACGATATTATCCAATTGCAGGCCCAACACGCACAGCTTCTGAGTGCCTTGCAGCAACAATCTTCTTCTCGACGGCATAAATCTATCGCCCAAATGCCCAAAGTCCAAAAAACTCCTAAGTTCAACACACGAGGCGGCGTGTGATGATAGCTTCTCCCTCTCGATCCACTAATCTTCTAGCTCATTTATCTCTTGCGAAAATCCCCACTTCTCCAACGCTCTTGCAAACAACGATTCATAATGATAAGCTTGATATCAAAATTGAAATTCGATATTATGTTGTCGCAAGGCATTTGTCATCCGTCAAACAGTCCTTGATTATCTTCTCTCCAACTTGTCAAAAAATGCAAGTGGAGACCTTGCGGTCAGTACCGCTCTCTTAATAACGTTACTACTCCTGATAAATACCCGATTCCGTATATTCAGTATATCTTTCTAATTGCTCCATGGATGCAAAATTTTTTCAATATTCGACCTCGTTCGCGCTTATCATCAGATTCCTATTGATGAACGTGATATTGCTCAAACAGCAATCTCTCCTCCGTTCAGACTCTTCAAATTCGTTCGAATGACTTTCGGGAAGCGCGACGTTGCTTAATTTTTCCAACGGCTCATGCATTCCCTTCTCCGAGGCCTTAAATTTGTTTTCATCTATTTAGATGACCTCCTCATTGCTTCTGAAACTCTGGAACACCTCAAACTTTTCGGACTGTGTTTGAGCGTTTTTTCTGACGCCGATCTCATTATCAACGATGATAAATGCATATTTGCTAAAACCAATGTTGACATCTTTGGACATAATCTTAATGCGAAAGGTATCAAGCTAACAAACGAACGCGTTGAGGCAATAAATCGCTACGAACCCCACGAACCGATTAAGCAACTCCGCCATTTCCTTAGTATGAACAATTTCTACCACAGATTCATACCATACGCCGGTTTACATCAAGCCATACTCACCGATTTTCTAAAAGGGTAAAAAAGGAATAAAAAATGCGAATATACTATTTAAGCCTCCGGTCTTTGCAACCGGCAACTCAGGAGGCGACAATTCTGGATCATCCCACACTTCGCAAGGTGCACTTGGCGCCGTTGTCCAACAAAAATTTACAATTGTTTAACTGAACCACTCAGTTTCTTTTCTTTGCGACTTAACGAGTCACAACAGATATCCAGCGCTTATGATCGCGATCTCCTTGCTTATTCTGCTATCAAAAATTTCCGGTTTCTCCTCGAAGGTGGAACCTCACGTTCTTTGCCGACACACTTTCTCGTATGGAGCAAACATCAATTCCAGAGCATATTCCCTACGACAAAATTATTGATGCTCAGTTCAATGGTCTCAAACTGAAGGAATTAGTCGACACTAGTCCTACTGTCAGTATCGGGCAATCTTTCGAAACTCTTTTATGCGATACTTAGACAGGCAATATTCGCCCATTTATTCCAAAGCAATTTCGCCAAGTTGTCTTTGACAGTGTTCATAATTTATCCCACCCTGGAGTTTACACTCCACAATTCTATCAAACTCCTAAAAGTCATTTGCCCATCCATTAAAAAGGTTGTACGACAAATGGCACAGAAGTACCTGCAGCTTCCATTCGAGCATCCAAAATTCTTTCAAAGTGCTTGTGAGCTACCGTTAAGGTATTAGCAGCTTGATTCTGTTCCAGTTCAGTTGTTGGAAGAACGGGTGGGTAGCTCGCAGACACCATTGAGAAATTTTCATCCGCGTCTGAATCGGGCATCGTAGAAGAAAGTTGCGGCGCATAGCATTCCTGTGGCATGTTGGTTCGCGATTGTAAAAGAGCAGATCGCGAACAACAAGGTTCCAAAAATTGCAAGCTCTTTGAATAAATGCATTATGAGAAGTAAAAAGAAAAATATTTACAATAACAAAAAAACTCCTAGTTTAGGAAAATAGAAAAATTACATGTTCGGTTTATCGGAGTCACCAGTTTTGGCTGCAGAAGAGTTGTCCCGGCGATGATACTTAGAGTATCCAGGCGATATTTGATGATGGAGATGTGTGATGGTAGTTTTTCTGAGGTTGATGTAGTTGATATAACAATAATAAATTTCTGAAAGCTTTTGAATTCCTCCACTTTCAGTTCCAGAGATTCCTTGTTTTTTATCGCTTCCAGTTTTTTGATTGAATGTTATCATTTTTATTGTTAATTCTGCTTTATAGCTATTAATATGACACTTGAAAAAAACATTAAGTTGAAACTATAATTTTACATGTGACAGAAAGATTAGTAGATTTTTATACAAGTGGTGAAATCGTCTCTTTTTGCGAGACTGAACGGTTTGTATTCGTTTGGAATAAGTTCAGGAACACAAAAACGTTTTTACCACGCGTAGAAAACGCTATTTTATCTACACTTGTAAATATAAATGATAATATTTACAAATTCATCTACTAAAAACTTACAAAACGACATAGCCAAATTTGACAGTGTAAAAAAAACAATATTGTATTTATATATAGTATTTTTACAAGTGTAAAATAATGTTATTATTGTGTTCGCCTACAGATGGAAAACAAGATGAATAATGAAAATAGTTCGAAAATATAAATTCATTTCGAATAGTAGTTCGAAAATATAAATTTAATTTTACACTTAAACGTCAAAAAATTATCTATTTTTTTGCATTCTCAGATATATCTGTTCCGTGTTTTTTTTCATTCTCGGATATATCTCAGATCATATATTTTCTTTAAAAACTTTAACAGATATTACAGATATTTTTTTTACCGACTGGAAGTCATCGTTTAAAGTATAAATTTAAAAAATTGTAGGTATAGTTTCAATTAAAAACAAATAAAAATAAATTTTTTAATAAAATTTATTTATTTATTTAATAATTTTTTTTTTTTTTTGCGGAAAGAACTCAGAGAATATATTTTATATCTGACAGTTAATTATCGGAGGAAAAAATTATACGATATATCTGATACAAATTTTATTTTATCGCTCCGATTTCTCCGATATAGAAAAAACACACTCATTATTAGTTTAATTAATTAATTACACACAATTAATATAATGATTAGTTTCGATTCGATTCGATCAAAATATTCAAAATATTCAATCCCTTCAAAATATTGCGATTATGGCCGTGGCCCATTTCTCAAAAATGCCGATGAAATTGAAATTTTGACGTTTCTGGCTGAAATATTAGTTTTTGTTTTGTTTTATTTTCTTCCACAAAAATTAAATTACGAAAAAATAATTATTGATAAACAAATTTTATTTGAATTTCAACACAATCTGTCAAAATTTACTCAAGTAGGATAGCAGAGTAAACTGAAATTTTTTAGTCGATTTGCAGATTCAATTTCAATTTCATCGAGAAATGGGCCACAGCCATTGACAGAAATAAACACAGCAACCGAAACAACAACAGAAGCTGTAAATCAAATTCAATCTCAAATATTCAATCCTTTAAATAACCACCACCTGTAGGCGACCACCGAAACTTATTTACTTTCAGTCACTAGTTAGAAAAACATTTTCAGTCACTACTTAGAAAAAGTTTCGCATAGGTTTTACTATATATTAAAATGACATTTTCGTAGCTTGAAGTAGAAAAAAATATTTTATCCACGACTACTAAAGAATATATGCTTTCCATGCGTATGTCTTCCATTGTAATTGTAGTTGTGTAGCACCACAACTAGTGAATTTGATTAAAATTCTTTAACAGCTCTATAGTTTATTAAATATTCCCCTAACAAATTAAACAACAAACTTGTTTTGCTTTTCGCTATCTTTGATGTTTTTATTTCAATATGGCGATACAAATTTTTGCATGAAAATTGGAAATTAAACGAAATATTTTACAGTCGTGGATAAAATAGCATCTTGTATTCGCTTAGGATGATGGCAATTCTTCACACGGATGATTCCCTCCACTTGCTACGCTCGTTTCGGGAAACTTCATCCTCGTGAAGAATTGCTTTCATTCTAAGCTCATACAAGAATTTACTATTCTATCGTTCATTAATGCCCAATTTCTTCACACAAAGTTAAACCTTGGTAACTCGAGTTTAAACTAAGTTTTTTTTTAAGTTATACTTCTTTGCGCTCGTTGTAAATATTTTGATGGGGTGTTAATCGAGAAACCGCGTCACGCTTGTTTAAATTATATTTTAATCTTTATGCTGTATGGTAATAAAGACGAAATTAGTAAATCAACCTTATTCTGTATGGTAATAAAGACGAAATTACTAAATCAATCATATTTTATAATAATAAAACATTATTCGCTTAGTTATCTTTGATCAATTTTTTTTTCACTTTTCGGAATTATCATTAAAAGGAATAGTTAATGTATAATGTGACAAACAAATATGTACATTTATATGAAAATAAATGTAAAATTATTTTTTAACAAGTACATATTTCTAATTTACAACAAATATGTTCTTATGGTTTGCAATTATATAAAATATGTACATATTTCTATGCATTAGCACTAGGGTTTCTAAATATCAGACCTATTTGATTATCCGGATATCGAATACATAAACAATAAATTATCCGGATAATCTGGATATCCGGATAATTAAACAATAAATAAAACATGTTTTTTACTTTACGATATTTAAATCGTTTATGTATATTTTTAATTAATTAATTGTATCTATATTAATTAATTTTTATACATAGTCAAAAAATAACAAAAAAAATAGTAACAAATCATAAATAATAATAATAAAAAAATAAAATTATTGATAAATTTACTTAAATTAATGAAGTTATTGATGCATTTATAAAAATGCATATTTTCGAAAAATTATTGCATTAATTAATTAATTATTACAATGTCTCGAAATTGAGTCGAGTTCTAATTTTTGTCCTGGTAAGACCAGCAATTGAAAATACCCACTCCGTTGCAATCGATGTAGGTTTTATTGGTAATAATACGCAATATAGAATATTTAAATTGCCCTCCGTTTTTTATAATTATTTAAATAAATGAAATCTTTTTTCAGCAATATGGAACTTCCCTCATTCTGCTTCTCAACATGAGTAATTAAAGCAATAGCATTCTCAAGTACTTTCTGCAGTCATGATTTCTTATACAAACTTCACTACTTAGACTTTCTTCATCTTCACTTTCAATAGTAATTTCATTAGTGATTTCCTCAGAGTCATAATTTAGAAGTACAGCTCTCATAAACTTTAAAAAAATAGCCAACACTTCAGATTTTATTGACAGGGCCACAAGTTTATAAAACATTATTTTTTTAAAATTAATATAGCATTAAATAAATATTAGTAAAATATCTTTACACTGCAGATTCACGAAGTGTTTCATAAAATATTCAATGATTACAATTTTCAAAACATTAAAGTTTTAAATAAATTTTTACAACTTGTAGGCACTTCACTGCACTAACAAACTTTGCAACGCAAGTTAATAGTTATTTGAACTTTTCAACGCAATTTGATTATTTTTTTACAAAATAAAGGGTTTTTTAATATTCGGATAGTTGCAAAAAAGTATCCGGATAATCGAATAGTCAAAATATAGTCGAATAATCCGGATAATTCGATATCCGGATATCCGGATTAGAAACCCTAATTAGCACCAATACGATACATTTAAGCATTGCTTATATATGATTAAACAAACCTGCTTGCATTAGCAAAACTGCCCTCACATGTTCCAAAAATTGGAAATTAACGTTTCTTTTCCTCTTCTTAGAAACATTGATTAACCAAGAATTTGCACTGGAACCTTAGTACCGAAGAAAAAGATTATGAACAATATCAAAGCTACAGGTTTAAAGTGTTTTACTTATTGAGTGAAATATGCTTCTCCATTACTTTCAAAACTATTATTGTTATTGCAAGGGATCTATAAAATATATGCAAATATGTTAACAAATGGTGTGATTTGACTGTTTTAATAATAATATATAAGTCTGAATTTACAAATGAAATTAGTCTTATTATTATTTTTTCCAATTTTCAGGGCTCCCGCTGAATCCATTTTTTCCATTTTTTTTGGTTCTTTCCATTTTTTTCCATTTTTTCCGTCATTTTTCCATTTTTTCCATTTTTTTAAACATTTTTTTAAAATACATATACACATTTTTATATTAATTAAAAAACTTTTCCATCGTTATTCATCAACTAGTTTTATATATAATGCAAATTCAGGGAAATAGTAGGAGAATATGTGAGCAAACAATTAATTTATCGATATAAACCTCGATAACCTTTTCGTCGATCAATTAATAGTTTTAGTAATTAAACCCAAGTAACTAAGGAAAAAGTAATTTGAATTATGCAATTCAAATATTTTGAAATTCGCATATGTTCAACTTTTGTGAGAGTAAAACTCCATTTCTCTTGTATATGAAACGATGCTATTTGACGTTGAAATTTCATCATCATTTATCAGATCTACATAAGTTAGACATTGTTGTTTTTATTCAATTTTCAATTCTAGTGTATATTGTTCAGTTTGAAGTTTGCTCTACGAACACATATTTTACTGTTTTCCATACTCTACTGATCTACGAGTTTGGACGACAATCTCCAACTAATTGAGATGGGCACTAAACCAATTTATATTCTAGATTTTATTTGAATGGATATTTCTGTTTATATAGAAGACATTAGCTGCATTTCATGAAACCGTGTGATCCGGATTCGCATAAGTTTTACATGTAAAATGAGATCCAACTTTGTTTTTGGATCTCAGTTTGTATGTAAAACTTAAGCGGATCCGGATCACACTGTTTCATGAAATGCAGCTAATGTTTGGTAATTAAAAGTTATAAACATAGTTTTAATTCTAATATAGATGTCCATGTAACATTATCTTTGTTTACAAGTTAACAGAATAATAATTAAATTTTAAGCACTTTTGGTGTTTTTTTAGATGCTGTCGTTTTGAAAGTGAAAGAAAATGAAAATTGTTTCTTTGCTCTGTCCAACACCAGTTTTGTTAATTTTGCCTTAATATATAAAGAGCAAAAGCCGCTACCGAAACGTTGGCATCCAAAAACACCGACAAAGTTGACAAAAAGTACCTTATTTACTATAAAAAACGCTGAAAATTTAAATTAAAATATTGTTCTGTTAACCTGCAGACAAATGTAATTTTGCATGGACATTTATATTAGAATATAGGGTTGGGTTGCCAACTACTACAAAACATAAACCCGAATAAATCTAATGCAAACCCGAAGATTTCATTAAATATCATAAATTTCGATAAACAATCTCAAAGTATTTATAAAATATGGACTTAAAACCTCCTACTCCGATATGTCAAAAACGTTGGTCTGTGGGAAGGCCGAAGGGTTTGGTATAGTGATTGATGAAAACTGAAATATCTATCGTTTTCAATTTTCCCTAAAACTTTTTAATGACATACAGACGGACATTTTTGTTTGCCCAGTTAGACTGGTTATGATCCAAAACGTTGAGAAATGCTTGTTGTGAAGTAATTGTACACAACCCCCAACCTCATTTTTTTTAAGTACCTTTTATTTTCTCAACGAACGAATCTTTGTGGCCTTTGTTGTGTTACTCTTTTTCTTCCTTCTGGTTTTGGTATTTGTTATTTCTCCTATTAATCTGTTTATTTAGCCATTATTTAGCTTCGTTCTCCAACTTCGTAATCGATATCATTAACATCCTTGGTATCTCAAAAAACTTTCTTGGCATCCAATACGATCTCAACCCAAACAAACCTCATTTACTTGAGCTAGGTGAAACACACGTTTCAAATATCAATAATGTAAAATGTAAAATCATTCTCCGAGCTTGCATATTTAAACACCGTGTTGTAATGATATACATATATACACAAGGATTTTAAACATACAAAGCTCCCCCAGTATGAAACAAGTAGTATTTCTGTATTCTGCTTTATCTGTCTCAAAGTCATCGCAAATAAACATGACATCTATTTGTGTTAATTACACCGTAATTATCCTTACCACCATAATCACCCCATTGGACGCGTTTAATTCTCTTAAAGACACAATTGATAATATCTTCATCACTGCACCTAATCCAGTCCTCACGGAGAAATAGGGTGAAGCAATTCATGACTTTGGTGAGTCTCATAACATTTCCCTTGATATATCCAAGGCGTTTGATAGAGTTTGGCATCGGCTCTTATCAACAAATTAATATTATTTTTAGTCTTTTTATCCTAGAGATCTCTTAGTAGTTGGTGTTGTTTCGGATAATTTCTTAATTCAAGCCTGCATTAATCAGGGTTCGGTTCTTTCGCCACCCCTTTTTCTGATCTTTTTTAACGGTTTGTTATCTAGCACCACAAGCCCAATATATAGCTCTTCCGAAGTTCTATCTAAGATTCATATATTAAGAGAATGAAGAAGAAAAGAAGAAACAGCCATCTAGTCTAACTGCTAATTATACTCGTAGAAAAATGGTTCAATCCTTGGATCTTGAATCAATTCTGGACTAAAATCTAGATCTTGAATCAATTCGGAACTGGTGTATACTGAACCTTATCACATTTAATTCTAGTCTTACAAAACCTCACTCTATAGCTCCTGTATTGAAAAGTTTTCCAGACTAGCATTATTAAACTCACCTGCACTTAACTTTTTCGTACTAATATCAACCACAAACGAAAATGGCATGATTACATTTGTTCTGTGGCGAAATTAGAGTCCCAACGACTTTACTTCGTACGTTGTAGTCAAATTTTTGTCTCTATCTGAAATAACTACGATGTATAAAGAATTTATACGACCAATCCACGAATTCTACCCCAATTTATGGGTTGCAGTATACCAGAAACATCTAAATTTTGTCGACAGAGTTCATAGGCGTGTTGAAGCCAATTGATGATCCAGTATCATCAGGTAGATTCGCTGCATCATACAAGAGTTGTTGGAGCATTTACATTATACTACGCTATGCTCTAAAGAAATTAATCACTTAATAGAACTTCATGAGCCACAAGCCAATCTTGGCATTCTTATAAGCATACCTTAGAGGTCTCATATGTGGAAACATCTATTTATACCAATTCCTTCTTTTCTCATTTCGTATACTGGTGAAATCGATTAACAAAAAATGTTTTCAAAATCGCTTCAATTACAACTATACTACATGATTATATAATATGAACAATTATTAAATCCAAATAACAGAAGTGGTTCAAGTGTTAACACGCTTTTCTTTTAACACAAAACACCTGCGTTCGATTTACGGCGAAGGTTTGGGAAACATAAAATGGATCTTAGTATTTTTCTAATTATTTAATTATTAAAAAAAATATCCATGAGGTTTGCAATACTATTGCACATACAATAATATGTTATTGTAATTCGGCGACCACTAAATGTGCCGATTGCAACCACTAAATGTGTAAATGAGAACAAAATGTGCAAAGAAATGTATTTTAAAAAGCTTCCGTGACAGTGAAAGTAATAACTGCAAGTCTGGTTTACCATCATTATCATGAACCGTACTCCAATAGGAAGCATATGGAAATATATCCATATGCTTCCTATTGGAGTACGGTTCATGATGATGGTGGTAAACCAGACTTGCAGTTATTACTTTCACTTCGTATAATATGCAGGTGTGAAACTGCAAGCTAGTAAACTCCGAACTGTGTAAAGTCCAAGACGATAGAAAGCCTACGTGTTATATTGATCAACTTATGCTAGATTTAAATAAATTATTCATAATTAAAAACATAAATTTTCACCAGAAAAATACTAAAAAGAATATCGTTCCTATTAGGAACAGTTTATAAATAAAAAGTTTATAATTGTATGCCACTTGTCGTGACCTAAATTATTCACATGTGCCTCGCTTTGTCCAACACGATGAAATTTTTTTTTAACAGACGGTGTTACATTGTGGTATATGATCTTTGTAATTAGGGTTTCTATGATGAAGACAATGTTTTCGGTCAGTGAAATTGAACGAAAATTAAAACTAACTAAATTCCAAGGTTCAAGCGAAAAATTTCCATTTTTTCCATTTTTTTCAATCTGACTTTAAAACGGGAGCCCTGATTATTTTTGTTTTAAGTTGTGGGAAGGAATGTCGAAATAAGACGATGACTATAAAGCGATAAAACCCATTAAACGAAAATATTCACTAAAAATGGTGGTATCCTTTAACCGGCCGGCGTATGCATCAATGTAGTAGAGTATTGCAGACAATCGATAAAATATATTTGCAAATTGCAATACGACCCTCTTCAGAACAGCAAAATTTCTGGATTGATAAATGATTATAAGTCTACATGAAATAGGACGCTAAACCATTAGCAATGAGCCAGTGTACCTATTTTTTATGACGAGTACGGTGATTTCGGAGTAAGTAATTGACAATTGTGACATCCAATAAACAAATATATTTACGCTCACCTAATTGTTCGTGACACATTGAATTATTTGAATTAAATCTTTGGAATAAAATTTTAACTTTTTTCTAACCTTAATCTTTTGCCATCTACATTTATAAAAATTATTTAATTATTATTTGTCTGTCAAATGTGTTTTAATTTTAACATACATTTAATATGTAAATTTATCTATAGCTTTAGAGACATTTACTTAATGGCTTTTGCTGACTGTAAAATGATACTATTACATTTTTTTCAAACTTTTTATACACATATTACTAATAAAATAAGTTAAATTAAATGACATTAAAAAAAACTATAGGAGAATTTACTCAAAAAAAAACAGTTTTCAACCACTTTATCTGGGAAGCACGGAAATCGCCGTGCGGGTACCTTCTAGTAATTAATAATTATTGGTTTTTTGAATAATATTTTTTTGAATAATATTTTTTTTTTCTTTTTGGATAATATTTTTTTTTGAATATTTTTTTTTTATTTTTTTGACTAAGAAAAATCGACGATTATACGTTCTTATACTTTTTGAATAATAATTTTTTTTTTGAATAATATTTTTTTTATTTATTTTATGAACAATATGTTTTTTTTGCTTTTTTTTTGAACGATATTTTTTTTTTTTGTATTATATTTTTTTCTTTTGAATAATATTTTTTTTTTTGAATAATATTTTTTTTTTTTTTTTGAATAATATTTTGGTTTTTTTAGTTATTTTTTTTTTATGTATCCTATCTGTCTGTCTGTGTGCGTGTGTGCGAGCGAATGGCCAAAGAAGTATAACTTCCACCGTCTGGTCCGACGCAGACCCTACTTTTTTAATTCCTTCTCCTCACTCCATCTTTTTTTACATTATGATGATTTTATTAAATATTTACATTATTATATATAATTTTACAAAGTATTTTAATCTAGCGGGTTCTAAAAAGTTTAAAAAACTTGTCTAAGAACCAATTAACAGTTAAGTTTATGTTATTTAAAATCATTCTTTAAAAATTTGTTGTTTTTTTCAGAAATCAAATTGAAAAAAGTAAGAAGGTTATCTAATACTAAGATAATGTTTTATGCTAAATTTAAATATTCAGCTTTAAATTCATTAAATAAAATAAATTTCAAATCTTCTTTAAAAATATGAATCTTGCGTTCCTGCTTCATTTCATTAGGTAAAATATGGAGGAGCTGAAATCTCACAGCTCTGAGATATCAAGACTTCGGTCTGGGTTAAGAATTTTGATATAGTTTTCGGCAAAAAACTTTTACGAGGACATGGTTTTTAGTTTTGGGCAGCGATGTATATCAAACATAACTTTTTGTTAAAGTACGTGTATTTTGTATCTCTGTTTAGATATGTATTACAAGACTAACACGAAACATCAACACGTTGTTGGAAAATTATAACAGATCATAAATTAACATAATTTAGTGAAAAGTTTATACAATCAGGAAACTACTCAAAAACCTTCAATTTAGCGATTCGAGAAAATATTACAAAATCACAAATTCATATTTCTTTCAAAATTCCAAAAATATTGTAAAAATTATAATAAAATCAAATTTTATTCAAAATTCTAAAAATATTCCAAAAATTATTACAAAATCAAAAATTGAAACTTTTTTCAAAATCCCAAAAATTATAATAAAATCAAAAATTTAAAATTTGAAATTTCAAAAATATTCCCAAAATTCTTACAAAATCAAAAATTAAAACTTTTTCCGAAATTCTAAAGATATTGCAAAAATTATTACAAAATCAAATATACAAATATTTTTCAAAATTCCAAAAATATTTCAAAAACTGTAACAAATTAAAAAATTTCCATTTCCAATTTCATTTTCAATTACATTTACGTCATAAAAACAGCTACATTTTTGTTCCCAAAAAATTGGCTAAAAAAATCAATGAAATTATTTTTTGACACGCTTGACATTATTTTTTTGACAAACTTATAATGCCATAATTCTCTATAATAATAATATATTTCATGTCATACAAATTATTAATTTTATTTTTTTCCAAAAAATTGGGTAAAAAAATAAATGGATGCTGCTTTCAACTATGATAATAAAAATTGGAGCCGGACTCAGGGCAACCCAATAATATGTGGGGGTTGGGGGGGTCGGTTACACAAAGTATCGAAATTATTGTCATTATTATCGATTTTTACATAAAAATAATATGTGGGTGGTTGGGGGGTCGGTTACACAAAGTATCGAAATTATTGTCATTATTATCGATTTTTACATGTTGACCGGACGCAGGGTAGTTCAATAAGGGGTAAGGGTGGTTGGGGGTCTGATCAAAATTATCGTCATTATTTCGATTTCAACATAATACTACGTTCACATTGCCATGATTTTAAACAATTTTTGATTTCAGCTCGATTATCAGCTTGTTTTGATTAATTTTTCCATACAAAACTAAAATCATGTCGAAAGTTGATTTAAATAAAATCCATTTTAAATCACGCTAAGCACCCCTGAATATTTGATTTTCGAAAAAAAAAATACAGCCCTACTTCAAAAGTGACATTTAATAAATCAAATATTTTGTTTTGAATTCAAATAAAAAGATGGCTATTGCAAAATTTTAATAAAATTTGGAATCATACAACAAAATTTTTCTTTAGATGGAGGTTTGGACTCAAAAAAAAGCCAAAAAAAACAGAAAAATCTATTTGGATATCTTTAACATAGCTGAAATTAAAAATTTTTTCACAGATTTGGAATATGTACAAATAGATTTCAAACTTAATCATGTTAATGATAATGTGAACCAGTTTTTTGAAATCTTTATTTTTGGGTGATTTCGAGCTTGATTTCATCGTAATATGAACGTAGTATAATCAAAGATGCTGAGTTCAATTATGATGATAAAAATGGTGACCGGATTCAGGGTAGTTCAATATACTAAAACCCCTAAAGGGTGGGAGTTGGGGGGTTGAAAGCCGAAAATGTTCACATATATGTTATGAGTATTGGTTTTGAATAAATCAAGGGCACTGAATTCAATAGTGATGCTGAAATTAGTATTTGGGCTCTAGAGAAGAATGCAATGGTGATGCTGAAATTAGTATTTGGGGTTCAGGCACGAAACTAGAGGATAAGAGTTTGGTTCTAAAATTGGGGTAATGTTCAAATATACATAATAAATATTGGTTTTTCTATGAATCGAGAATGCTGAATCCAATGGCGATGAGAAATGCAGAACCACGTAATAAAAAATTTGTACTATGCTTGAAAATAAAAAATTTGTTCTATTGTTTAAAGACGAAGTTCAATTATTTATACAAGAAAATGATGAGCACTCAAATTGATACAATCTTATTTTTGTGGCATTTGTTTGTATGTTTCACTAATAAATATATAAGAAATATAAAGAATTTGCTATTTCAGTTTATTATTTTTCTTATTGAATAATTTTAAAATATTTTTCTGCTAATGTTTCGACGATATATCAATTTGACAATATAATTCAACGAACATTTAAGAATAACCCACTTCTAAGCGGCTCCATTGCTAAGTAACTCTAGCGGTGGCATTAGAATTTAGAAAAAGTATTGATGTTTCGTGTTAGTTTTGTAATACATATCTAAACAGAGATAAAAAATACATGTACTTTAACAAAAAGTTATGTTTGATATACACCGCTGCCCAAAACTAAAAACCATGTCCTCATAAAAGTTTTTTGCCGAAAACTATATCAAAATCCTTAACCCAGACCGAAGTCTTGATATCTCAGAGCTGTGAGATTTCAGCCCCTCCATATTTTTCTATTTGTTTTTTTATAAACTTGGAACAAGCAATAAATATATATATATATATATATATATATGTATATATATATATATATATATATATATATATATATATATATATATATATATATATATATATATATATATATATATATATATATATATATATATATATATATATATATATATATATATATATATATATATATATATATATATATATATATATATATATATATATATATCAGGGTTGTAACGTATAATACGGTAACGTATAAAACACGTATTATACGTACGTATAAAACGTATAAAACGTACAGTATAAAACACACAATTATTTACGTTTTATACCGTATAAAAGTAAAATCCTTAATAAATAAAAATACATTTCTATAACATTAACGCGGGCGTTAACTCGTATCGTACTCGTGTAGAGTTACTACTACGTCTACCGATCCAAATCAAAACACATATAATAAGTTATAAAGGAATTCCCATGACGTAATTTCTTTTTATCAAAACAAAATAATAATAATTTAGTAAACAACATTTCATATGTTTGCAATTATTAGTAAGCGAAGTTTTATGAACTTTATGAATTATACATTATTCAAAGTGTGTCATCATAAAAGTGTGTCATCATATATTATGTTTCAAAACATTGTAACTAATTTTAAATAATTTTAAATAAAACAAAAGGTAAATAATTATGATGATACAGATTTTATTAAGGGGAAAATAATAAGCAATTAAGCAAAAATATATTAGATGTAAATTTTGCTAGAATTGCATTTTCTACATAATTAATTTGAAATAAATATATTGATTGATTTAGGAAAATGAAAATGCAAATCCAAAAATTGTATAAAAGAAAGTTTTCGAACAAATAAAAATCAGAATCAGTTTGAATTTAAATAGTGTTTTCTTTACTTTCTCTGATCCTCCTGACGACCTCAGTTGACGCACGTCAAACGGGTCTAACGGTTACTTTCCTTGGTGCAAAGTTGTTTCGGCAAACTATATCATTGAAAAACCGGACAGATTTGGACTTACGGACATATAGACGACAGTGTTAAAATATCTCTTGTGGTATATTTTACCACCAACAAAAGTTTAAAGTATAAAAAGAAATAAATACGCAGTCAGATCAAGGTAGTGTACAAATGTCGTTTACTCATGATATAGAGAACGATCATTTGGTGTACACCCACCACACTCGTGATATTTAAAGTTTATAAGGCCTAGATTTCGGGACTAATAGGAACAGTTGCTTTAGAAAATATAGCGTCGGCATGATAATTTCTTACCCAACTATTCCTATTAGTTCAGAAAACTTCCACATTTAACGTAAATGCTTCTTTTCAAAATATAATTATTTATTTTCAAAACAAATTTAGTCTGCAATAATTTGACATTTCCAACCATACCTATTATTCATCAATGACCAAAAATGAATTTACTCAATAAACTTCTCACTAAACTTTTTCGTTTGACTTAAATAAATATTATTTTAACTATTACAACTTTTGTATAAAAAGAAGATTTGATCTGCAAGAACCTGTTATTTTCAAACTGTGTCTATCAATTGGAAGTGGTGCAACCCGGATTCACACAACAAAATTTTTTTAAAAACATCTCTCTAATAATCTCTAATAATTTCCCTAACTGCTATGAAAAAATGACATTTATTCTGAAACAACATTATTAATCCAGCTGTTCTTATTAGATGGGAGGAGCTGAAGTTGGATTGAACCATATTTTATATATTCAATAACATTTGATGATGCCAAATAATTAAGTTCATGAGCCAAATGTTTCTCATCCAAAATGCTTCCCATTAAGTATTAAGTAAATGTTGGAATCAAAATGAAAGAAAATCATATAGTATACTTGTTGAAAAATTCAAAAATAATTTAATTGCTTGAGTTTAAGTGCTCAAAAAAATCTCTTCAAATCTAGTGAATTAAAAATTATTAACCAGTTTAATGTACAGTAACATAGTCTTTCGTATAAAGTATAAAAATATACATTCAAATAACATCTAGAATTTAAATAGTTTTTGTTATAAATTATAAAATATATAAATAATTTTTAACTACGTAATTATATTTTTACTAAAATATATATATTTTTACTAAAAATATAATTAATATCTGAAGTAAGAAGT